>AP028454.1:3773422-3887910 GCA_036509395.1 Antheraea yamamai
CTTTTTCTGTGTAGTTTATAAATATTTTTTATTTAAAGTTCCTATTTTGTTTGAAACTTGTTAAAAATGCAAGAAATAAAAGTTTTTTTTTTCGAACTGAATACGCTGTTGACATAGCAAGGTCTTAACAGCTTCACCGGACCACTAAGGCCAGCGCTTAAGGCACTCAGCAGATTTTATTTGACAACTAGCTCAAGGGTGCACGGCACACCTCGGCTTGGGAGAAATAAAAGACTTTTTTTTATTTATTATCGCTTTTCAGGTGCAGTGTTCACTGAAGACGCTCGCGGTGAGAGCGCCGAATTGGCTTTCAAATACGCTGTTTACAGAATCAATAAGGAACGAGGGATACTCCCGAACAGTACTTTAGTGTACGACATACAGTATTCGCCGGCCAGAGACACTTTCAAGACTTATAAAAGAGGTCGGTCCTAGTAATATTTTTTCCTATTACCTTCTCGTGAGACGGTACGATCAGTGTGTGGGTCAGATCCCGAACTATTAATTTCGAGATTCCACACTTAGCGGTTGCTGGATTGCGAGCAATAATACGGCGATTTCACGATGAAATTCAACTTTATTTTCACTATTTGCACTTTACAATACTTGTAACTATTCTTGATGACTTCTTGAGACTTGTTGCTTGGTAGACTGCTTGACGCGAACTGTGTTCTGTACTGCGGAGCGCGCCCCTTTAAGGCGGCCGGCGGGACTGCACGGCGGGTCGCGTTGGTGGGGCGGCGATGCGGCGCACGCTCCTTCCCCTTCCACGCCGAAATGTTTTCTATATTATTTATCTTATTCCTAAACTTATTATTTATACAGAACTATACTTATATTCTAAACCTTAAGGGAATGTTAAGTCTTTATTCAATTCTTAAATATAATATATACATCTGTCTAAAATATACTTTAAAACTATGCGTATAGCGTGTCCTACTCGCACTCGCTGTGCGCTCTCTTTCTGGTGCGAGGCCACGCCCACTGTGGTGTTTGTGTTTTGTTTATCGTCCTGCACATTTCTCCCGCCGTACGTCGTTCGTTTCCGGCGACGTATCCTCCATCGGTGCGGGACTTCCTGCTTCTAATACGACGATCTTCTTTGCGGGGCGTCGTAGGATGCCGGTCTTAGTCGCGACGTCTACTGTCCTTACTGTTCTATCGGGTCCAGGATAGGTGGCGCATATGCGCCCTCGGGCCCAGACATTTCGAGGCAGGTTTCCGTCGACGATGAGTACCACGTCGTCTATCTTAAGCTCTGGGCCTCGTCCTCGCGGTTCTCGTCGGTTGCGTAGCTCGGGGAGGTATTCTTTGAGCCAACGTGCCCAGAAAACGTCCGCTAGTCGTTGTGAGCTGCGCCAACTCCGTCGTAGATCGAGGTCTGGGTCGTCGAACTCTCCTGGTGTTCCAACACGCCCTGAGCCTCCCAAAAGGAAATGATTTGGGGTCAGAGCTTCCGGATCTTCCGCGGTCACTGCGACGTGGGTGAGAGGTCGGCTGTTGACTGTGTTCTCAGCCTCGAGAAGGAGGGTGTGTAGCACCTCCTCGGTCGGGTAACGCTCGCGTAGTGTTGTTGCGAGAGCGGTCTTTACGGAACGCACCATGCGTTCCCATGCGCCCCCCATGAATGGAGCGCCTGGCGGAATGAATCGCCAGTCGATCAGGTTTTTCGAAGCCTCTTCTGCTGTAGCTTGAAAAATAGCTTGTCTTAGTTCCTTATCCGCTCCGTGGAAGTTCGTTCCGTTGTCCGACCATAGTTGTACAGGAATGCCACGGCGCGCTATCATCCTTCGGAGGGCCATAATAGCAGAATCCGCGGTTAAAGACGCTGCTAATTCTAAGTGGATGGCGCGTGTTGTGAGACACGTAAATATAGCTACGTATCTTTTCTGACGGCTTCTCCCGACCGTGATTGTGAGAGGGCCGAAGTAGTCCAGTCCGGCAAACGAAAATGGCCTTTGGTGGTGTGCCAGTCTACACGGTGGCAGGTCTCCGGTGGCCGGTTGGGGCGGAGTGGACGCTCTGATGCGACACAATATACATCCTTTGATAACTGTTTTCATTGTTGGTCGTAGGCGGAGCACCCAATGTTGTTGGCGGCATTCGTTCACAGTGGTCTCGACTCCGGCGTGGTGTAATCGTCTATGCACGTAGTCGATCCATAGTTTGATGGCGCGGTGGTTACCATCGACTATCAGGGGTCTCTTCAGTGTTTGCGGTGCTTCGACAACGGCTCCGATTCGATCTCGTAATCGAAGTTTATTGCCGTCTAGCTCTATGCTTAGTGTGAATAGTCGACTGTCTCGATGTATAGGCTTCCCTTTCTTGAGAGCGTCGAGCTCTCCTTTGAACGATTCTTGCTGTGTTGTTAGAAGAATGAGTTCTTCTGCTCGCCTTAGTAGGTCGGTAGTGAGCGGTCTGTGTTTTATAACGGTTGTTTTAGGAGTTTTGCCGTAGACTTTCGCTGCTATTTTTCGGGTTTTCTTCCATTCTGGATCAGAGTCTTTATTCTTTCTGAAGTTTACAGCTTCTTTCGGTTGTCTGCATAGCTCGATGAACTGAAGCATTCTTGCGGCGGAGCGTAAGTACCTCTCCCAACGTGAAAATCGGGTGACGTCCGGCAGGGCTTCGATGGTCCGAGTGGTGGTTGATTTTGATATCGTATGTACCTTTTCCTCTTCCGTGGCTATGGTTGTGATTTCGATACTGTTCGGCCACGTTTCCGGTTCTCCCCAGAGAAATTCAGGACCGCGAAACCATCGGTGATCTCGATTGAAGTGGTCTGGTGGGTTTCTAGTAGCGTCGTCCGCTACGTTTAACTTTGTAGGTATCCATCGCCATTCGTTTCCTTTAGAGCTCTCTTCAATAGCTGCGATGCGATGTGCGACATAAGGTTTGAAGGCTCTGGCGCCTGTTTTTATCCACGATAGCGTTGTGCGGCTGTCTGTCCAGTATGTGGTAGATTGCGGTTGCCTTTCGTGTTCCTGTTTTATCGCGGCGGCCATGCGTGTTCCCAATACCGCGGCCTGTAGCTCTAGTCGCGGTATCGATGTTAACTTCAACGGCGCGACTTTAGCTTTCGCGGCGATGAGGGTCACGTTGATCTGTCCGTCTTCGGTGGTTGTACGCCAGTATAGTGCGGTGGCGTATGCTGACTCACTCGCATCGGTGAACACGTGTAGCTGTAGCGATGCTGAAGCGGCGAAGTTCGGGTAGCACCTCGGTATTGCTACTGCGTCGAGTTGTTTCAGATGTGTCAGCCAGTTCACCCAGCTCGTAGCTAGGTCTGGTTCCAGCTGCTGATCCCAGGCGATACCGCGTCTCCAGACTTCTTGTAATATCTGCTTAGCCCGGATGGTTACTGGAGAGGCTAATCCCAGTGGATCAAACAGTGACATAACAAGTTGTAGTGCTTGTCTTTTCGTAGGCGTGTCACCTTGTAGTAGCGCAGGTGAAATTCTCGACATGTTTAGGTTAAACGAGAGTTCGTCTTTGTTCGGATCCCATATCAAGCCTAGTACTCGTTCGGTGAGCGTGCTGTCTCGTAGGTTGATCTGTCGTTCTATCTCTCGTTCTCCCAACGCCTTAAGTAGATCTGTCGAGTTCGATGTCCATTTGTCGAGTTTGAAGTGCGCCTGTTTGTGTATTTCACGTACTTCTCTAGTAATTTTCACTGCCTTTTCTATATTTTCGAAGCTGTCGAGATAGTCATCCATGTAATGTTTCGTTAGGATGGCTTTCACTGCTTCGGGGTGATCGTGTTTATACCGCTCGGCGTTTTTGTTCATAGCGTAGATAGCTGCGGCCGGAGAGCTCGATGCACCGAAAATCAGCGTCTTCATTCGGTACTGTTCCGGAGGCTTATCGTCCCGGCGGCTCCCTCGCCACAAGTATCGGAGGGCGTCTCGGTCCTCTTCCCGGAGTTCTATTTGCATGAACATCTCCGAGATGTCTGCGGTGACTGCTATGCGGTGTTGACGGAAACGCATTATAACTCCCGGCAGTGGCTGTAGTAGATCCGGACCTGTCAATAGCTGGCTGTTGAGCGATACTCCTCCTGTTTTTGCAGCGGCGTCGTGTACTACTCTGAGCTTATTCGGTTTTGCCGGATTAAGCACGGCGAAATGAGGCAAGTACCATATTCTTGGTCCCGTTGGTGCTGCGGGGACTGGCTCGGCGTACCCTTTACTTATCAATGATTCCATCTGTTCCTGATACTTCCTCTTGAGGTCGGGATCTCGATCGAGCTTGTGTTCTATGTTGAGAAGTCTCTTTAAAGTGTTGTTGTAATTTTCCGGAAATGCGGCGTCCGGTGATTTCCACGGCAATGCTGTCCGAATTCTGCCTTCCGGTGTTATTGTAGTGTTACTATCGAAAATGCGTAGCGCTCTCTCGTCTGGATCGCTGCTGGGTTTCTTCGGTTCTACGTAGAGCGTGTCTTTCGTTATGTAGTCTCTTATCATTTCTTCTAAACGATCGTCGGTGTTGATGTGATTGATGTAGTCGATTTTACGTCCCAGTGTCCGAGTTGTGTTGCCGTGCACGACCCATCCTAGTGGTGTTAGAGATGCCACTGGTTGGTTTTTCTTTCCAGAACGTACTTCTGACGCTATCAGGAGATGCCAGTTATCTTGACCTATTAGAATTCTTGGTCTAGCGTCTATGTGTTGGATATGTTTCGCGACGTCGTGGAGATGTTTAAGATTCGTCACGGCCTCCTTAGGTATTCGCTGCGCTGCTAGTTGTAGGTTGCTGACCGTGCGTGCTTGTATTGTTTCTTCACGGTTGTTCGTGCCACGGGCGGTGAAACTGACTTTGCTCGATCTTAAATCTGTCCCGGAGCCTCCGTTGTAGGTTAAAATGTGTAGCGGTTCATCCGGTCCGGTGGCTCCGATTTGGTCGGCTAGAGCTGCATCTATGAGTGTGATTGTCGATCCATCATCCAAGAGGGCATGTGTGTCCGTCGCTCCCGCCGGTCCGGAAATACGCACCGGTATGATTTTCAAGTAGGCGACTTGAGGTGACCACGCTGAGTTGACTTTCTCGTTAGTCGACTCTGTTTCTTTTTTCGACGGTTTCACGAAGTGAAGCAATCTGTTGTGGGTGTACACGCAACCGTTCGTGTCGCACTTCCGGGGTCGACAGCTGTGTATCTTTGTGCGATGTCGTAGGCACCGGAAACAAAGGTTGTGCTTTTTAGCTATGTCCCATCTTGAGTTCACATCTTCTTTCTTGAATACATCACAGTCCGCGATGTTGTTGTGTCCCTGTCGCTTGCACAGGTGACAATTCTTACTATCCTGTTCTTCGTGAACTGTGTGTACTCGCTGTTGCCGACGTGCGTAGGTGTCGGGCAGGGGACGGTCGACGATGTGTTCAGGAGGTGCGAACGGGCTACATAAATCGGCTTCTCTTCTTATGAAGCGGCTAAACTTCATAAGGTCTGGTTCGCCTCTCGGCTGTGATGCTGCAAATTCGTACCACTGTCTTTTTAACGTCGGTGTTAGTTTCTCGATGACGTGTCTAGTTACTTCCGGGTTGAACAGGTAGTGAGCGCAGTCGAGAGCTTGTAATGTAGCGACAGCATTCTCGATTCTCGTAGAAAAGGTGCAGAGCTCTCGCGGCGATTCTGTGAGCTTCGGAAGTGTTCGTAGGCGTTCGAGTTCCGCAGTAGCTATCGATTCGGGACGTCCGAAGCGCATCTCTAATGTTTGTATTATCCTTGAGGGGTCGGTGCTTGTATTTAGTGGCCCCAGTACGGCTTCTTTTGCGATCCCTCGGAGGCTTCTCCTCAGCCGTGACATGTTGTCTACTGCGCTGAGTAGGTGTGCGGACTCGTAGTAGGCCGCACGGAAATTCAGCCATTCTTGGTGTGATCCGTTGAAGGTTGGTAGTTCGCAGTTTCTTGGCTGACGATTTGCTGTTTGT
Organism: Antheraea yamamai; assembly: GCA_036509395.1. Taxonomy (NCBI): domain Eukaryota; kingdom Metazoa; phylum Arthropoda; class Insecta; order Lepidoptera; family Saturniidae; genus Antheraea; species Antheraea yamamai. Next base: position 3,779,351 of record AP028454.1, read on the forward strand.
ACTGCATACATGATGCTCGATGCTAATTCGTGTAGATCAACTCTTTGATCTTGCTGTGTCGCGACTGTGGCTATCGGAGTTGCGCCGGAGTGTTGTTGTACCGGCGGTGCGTGCCATGGTGAGGCGATAAACTCTGTACGAGGCACGTGTTTGCTGTTGACATCTAGGAGTGGTGCTGTTGTTGTTTCTGCGGGCCGTGATCCGGTTATGATCACTGGCTGCTCGATATGCGGCAGGGCTCGTGCTTCTGTTTGTTGATGTTGTAGCTGTGGCTCCGGTGCTGAAGTCGGTGGCGGTGGAAGCGCGGCAGTGGCTCCCGCCGGTGTAGCTGCCTTATCATCCCAGGATACGGCGGCGATCGCTGGGGTTTGATCTGTCGGCGGCTGGACTGTTTCCGTCTCTTCAGCTTGATAGGGCCTTTGATCTATCGCGACGAGTTCTGAAGTGTTAAGCCATGTGTGGATGCGTTGGTTGTTGTTCATCGCTGTATCTGTTGATGATATGTCGTCATAGTCATCGTTTTCGCTCGCCTCTGCCTCTATTTCTGCAAGCGCTGCATTGGCTAATTGTAACTTCAATTTTAGTACTTTAGCCCTGGCTTTGGCTAAACGTACTGACTTCGGAGCTCTGTTTTTCTTTGATTCATTTTCACTTCGGTGTGTTCTGTTTCCTTGACTGTTTGCTGTGGATTTTGCGGCTTGTGGCTTGCTAAGTGGCGTCGCTTCTGTTACTGTTTGTTGATTGGACGTCGTAGTTGTTTGTTCGGTCGACGTCGTTGCGGTTACATAGGTCGTCGTCAGAGTGGCCGACGTTCCCGTAGTGAATTCTGTTGACTCCGTAGTGGCTTCTGTTGTCGCTGTAGTCGACGTAGTTGTTGCAACCGGCTGTTCGGCTTGCCTGCCTGTCGATCTTGTTACGGGCATTGTAGCGCAGTTTCTGTGTTGAATTTTCTACTATTCGGCGATCTTGCTCGTAGATCCAGCTCACGAAGGACCAGACGATGTGTGGGTCAGATCCCGAACTATTAATTTCGAGATTCCACACTTAGCGGTTGCTGGATTGCGAGCAATAATACGGCGATTTCACGATGAAATTCAACTTTATTTTCACTATTTGCACTTTACAATACTTGTAACTATTCTTGATGACTTCTTGAGACTTGTTGCTTGGTAGACTGCTTGACGCGAACTGTGTTCTGTACTGCGGAGCGCGCCCCTTTAAGGCGGCCGGCGGGACTGCACGGCGGGTCGCGTTGGTGGGGCGGCGATGCGGCGCACGCTCCTTCCCCTTCCACGCCGAAATGTTTTCTATATTATTTATCTTATTCCTAAACTTATTATTTATACAGAACTATACTTATATTCTAAACCTTAAGGGAATGTTAAGTCTTTATTCAATTCTTAAATATAATATATACATCTGTCTAAAATATACTTTAAAACTATGCGTATAGCGTGTCCTACTCGCACACGCTGTGCGCTCTCTTTCTGGCGCGAGGCCACGCCCACTGTGGTGTTTGTGTTTTGTTTATCGTCCTGCACAATCAGTAAAATATGTTTTCTTTTTTTTACGCCAATGTGTAGATACGTTACCTAGATGGTAGAACCACGCTGAAGCTATTACTGGTTTCAGCATGAATGTGTCGTCTCGCCCGCGGTACTACCACCCGACACACAGAAACACCCACCTCAACTAACAGTGCACGCATTGTTGCGTTTCGTTGTAGGTGGTAGAGGCACGCTGAAGCTATTACTGGTTTCAGCATGAATGTGTCGTCTCGCCCACGGTACTACCACCCGACACACAGAAACACCCACCTCAACTAACAGTGCACGCATTGTTGCGTTTCGTTGTAGGTGGTAGAGGCACGCTGAAGCTATTACTGGTTTCAGCATGAATGTGTCGTCTCGCCCGCGGTACTACCACCCGACACACAGAAACACCCACCTCAACTAACAGTGCACGCATTGTTGCGTTTCGTTGTAGGTGGTAGAGGCACGCTGAAGCTATTACTGGTTTCAGCATGAATGGGTCGTCTCGCCCGCGGTACTACCACCCGACACACAGAAACACCCACCTCAACTAACAGTACACGCATTGTTGCGTTTCGTTGTAGGTGGTAGAGCCACGCTGAAGCTACTACTGGTTTCAGCATGAATGGGTCGGCTCGCCTGAGGTACTACCACCAGACCCATAGAAACACCGACGTGAAGTAACAGTGCTTGCATTGTTGCGTTTTGTTCGGTCAGTGAGACCGCCGGAGGCCCACCTCCCCTCTCCTTTCCTCTCCTCTCTCCCTACCTCGCCTGCCCTCAAACTCAGGCTGGCAACGCACTTTCGACTCCCCTGGTCTCTATGGACGGTGGTGATCACTTAACAGCAGGTGTCTCACCTGTTCGTTTGCTTGCTATGACATAAAAAAAAAACCTATATGATATTTTGACAAAACAAATGGCACGAAAACCACACATGCGTAAACTGTCTTAGATAAAATGTGGAAGTAAGATGGCATTTTCTCAATATCGATGGAGAAAAAGAAATAGCTAAATGTTGTTTATATACGGGCGGATTGACGGGACCGTCGTCAAAAATAAGATAGCTAGCCAAGTTTTAACAAGTTGTTGTCGAAGTGCTTATGACGTAGATATAGTTATAATATCATTATCGAATTATGAATGGAGAATGTTTCTGAACAGTTTTATCTATGGAAGGTAACCAGAACTAATCTCACATGAGGGACATGTTGAAAAAGTGTCCAGCTTTAAGCATTAAATAATTGTTCCGAGACTCTCCACAATGGCGCTAGCATTGGCAAAGGTTATGGCTAGTCCGAAATAATCTTGTAAATCTATACATCTTCTATCTATACATATAATAAGAGTGTAAATCTAACGTGTCTTGTCGGTTTGCGTAATATAGCTTAGTTATTATGCACAAGTGAAGTGGATCGGAAATAATACCGCGGAGCTCGGATTCTGATTTGCCACAAAAACTCCCTGAAAAGTTCTAACAACACGGCCACCATCTTGTTAGTTCATTGCAACAAGATATTCAAAAACCTTGTAATATCATTACCTACTCGACAATGGCAGTAATAATCTGTTAGAAGATTGGTTTCCAAAATAAAATAAATAAATATGTACGTATAATCTGTCTGAAAAGTGACGTAGCAAAAAAAAAACTCACAACAACTGTGAAACTCCAGAGAGCTAGGTAATGTATATCATTTTAAAACTCGCTTCATTTCGCTTCCTGAAAGCAGAAAACGCTTTTTGAATACGCAACAACAAGTATCCTTGAACACGCCACATCCGGCGTACTGTGAACGCCATTTTGGATTTCCGTTCTGTGTACAGCTCTGACTTTCTATAGAACAATACTCACTTCTGTATAATACTGTTAAATTTTTGTGTAGTATTTTTTATTTCATTTTATACAGTACTAGCTGTGCCCGCGACTTCGTCTGCGTGGAAGCTTATGTAAAAAACTGCGATTAATAAAGTCACCTGAATGTATTAAGTTCATTTACATGTCTACTTTTCTCTCGTACTTACGCCGCGCCGTCATTAAAACTACAATAACTTTTCATAGAGCGGACCGATTTTAATGAAACAAACACTAAGTTACTTCCAACGATATGCGTTATGATTATATTGTGAACTTTAGCAGTGGTGTGTGTTTATACAAACAGAGAGACAGACATTTCTAAAAATGGTTGAAATCTATTCTATTACTTATTCCTAGACAATTTTTTTTCCTCGAAAATCGAAGAAGTATAGACACGTTAAATTTACATTCTTAATAAGAACAAGATGTATTTATTTGAAGATACTTTAGGTGTGTAATTTAAAAAAGGTAATACTAAACAAATTAGTTAAATAAAAGCGACGGCGATCTGCAGTTATGAATGCATTGCTAGGAAACGGGTAATAGATGGATTTCGATCAAGTTTATTAGTTTCGCTTTTTAGACAGATGGTTCTTGTCTAAAAAAAGAATTGTTACGATAGCTTCATCTATACGTATAATATGAATGTGAATCTAACGTGTGTGTACTTTATAGATTTTTCTGAAAAAAAATTGTTGCAGGTGTCTTGAAATAAGTAGTACAATACATTTCAATAGTTTCTAGAAATGTCCGACTGTTTGTCATAAAGCATATCCTCGAGTAACATTTAGTCTTTGTTTCATTAAAATCGGCCCACTCTATCAAAAGTTATTGTAATTTTAATGGCGACGCGACTTAAGTACGAGATACGTGTAAATGGACATAATAATAGGTCTTTACCTATGAAATTGCCGTTCTGCAGTACTGGCCATTTCAAATCAAAATAATTTTGTTTGGCTAAGAATTCTAATTTCAAATTAATTTTATTTTAAAAACATGGAATTCTTTTTCCAAAAGTAGTTATTTGTTTATTGATTAGTGTTACATTTTCATCGCATTTCAATCTTTTTTGTCATCATGGATACGTTAAAAATTCGAGTAATTATGGAATATGAGTACCGTCGTGGCAGCAACGCGGCACAAGGGGCACGCAACATCAACGACGTTTACGGAGCTAACACTACAAACCAACACCACCTGTTATTGTTTGCTCGCTTCCGTTCTGGGAATTTCGACCTGAAAAATGAACCTCGGGGTGGTGCGAAGATTTTTTTGGAAAAAAAGAAATAAAAGGGGATATTGGAAGTGAAAAAAAAAAATATAAGAATGGAATAATAGTAAGTTTTTAAGATAAAATTGAAAAAATAATAGTAGATTTTTAGTGAAAAAGTAAAAAAAAAAAAAATGAGAAAAGAGGGGGCCCAAAGAAATAAAAAGGGGGGAGGGGGGGACGAGGAGAGAGGTGTACTACTAAAGAAAAAAAAAAAAAAAAAAATAAAAAATTATAAAATTATTAAATAAAAAAAAAAAAAAATTTTATATAATAAAATAAACTGAAAATAAAAAAAATTTGGTTGTGGTGAATAAAAAAAAAAATAAAAAAAAAAAAAAAATAAAAGAAAAGAGAAATGAAGGTTGTGGTGGGGGGGGGGGGGTTTGAATTAACAGATTATCAAAAAAAGGGGGGAGAAAAAAAGAAGAGAAGTGAAGTAAAAAAAAAAAAAAAAAAAAAAAGAGGGGAGGTCACCACTCAAAAAAGAATAATAGAATCTCTCGTCTCCGCCGCCTCACCAAGGAGAGAAGGGATAAAAAATAGAAGAAAAGGGGTAAGAAAAGAGAAAAGAAGGGGGGAAATAACTGGTATTCGCCCTACTCAACAAATCTTTCGATAAAAGAAAAATAATTTATAAAAAAAAAAAATAAATCCATGGAGGGAAAAAAAAAAAAAAATAGGAAAGAGGAAAAACAAGATAAAGAAAAATTTTTTCTTTGCGGCTAATATAATATCTAAAGAAGGGGAAAAAATAAAAGGAACGGGGAGGAAAAAAATGTATTGAAAGAAAGGAGAATATATAGAAAAAAAAAAAAAAAAAATATAAAAAAAAAAAAAGTTTAAAATTTTTAATAAAAAAGAATTTTAGTTGATGCCCTTCTTAAAGAAATCAGATGGACGGGAGGCAACAAATTCTTCAAAGACATTTTGTACTGCCTCTCGGGTATTTAATTTTTTTCCCGCCAAGGAGTTATTCAAATTCTGGAAAAAGTAATAGTCTGTAGGCGCAAGGTCTGGTGAGTAGGGCGGATGACGGAGAACTTCCAACCCCAGTTCTTGCAACTTGGAGACCGTCTGCTCTGCAGTATGAGATCGCGCGTTGTCGTGCAGGAGCAGCGGAGACGAGCGATTGACCAATGCTGGCTGGAGATGTGCCAGCTTCTCCATCATTGTGTTCAGTTCTTCACAGTATACATCTGCAGTAATGCTCACCCCGTTTGGTAAGAAGCTGTGATGAATCATACCGGCACTAGACCACTAAACAGTGGCCATCACTTTTCTATGGGTAAGTTTTCGTTTAGGGCATTGTTTAGGTGCTGACCCAGGATCCAACCAACTTGCTGAGCGCTTGCGGTTATCAAACAGAATCCATTTTTCATCGCAGGTTACAATGCAGTTCAAAATTCCTTCATTTGTGTGTCTGTTGAGCAGTGCAAGGCACGTCTCGATGCTTACTTCGCGCTGGCGATCGTTGAGTTCGTGGGGCACTCATTTGTCAAGGTTTTTACCTTGCCAATTTGACGCAAATGGACCAATATTGTTTTGACGCTAACGTCGAAAGTTGCTGCTAATTCAGCCATAGATTGTGTATCATCAGCTTCCACAATCGCCTTTAATTCGTCATTGTCGACCAAAGTCTTCGGACGACCCCGAGATTCATTTTTCAGGTCGAAATTCCCAGAACGGAAGCGAGCAAACCAATAACAGGTGGTGCGTTGGTTTGTAGTGTTAGCTCCGTAAACGTCGTTGATGTTGCGTGCCGCTTGTGCCGCGTTGCTGCCACGACGGTACTCATATTCCATAATTACTCGAATTTTTAACGTATCCATGATGACAAAAAAGATTGAAATGCGATGAAAATGTAACACTAATCAATAAACAAATGACTACTTGCGGAAAAAGAATTCCATGTTTTTAAAATAAAATTAATTTGAAATTAGAATTCTTAGCCAAACAAAAATTATTTTGATTTGAAATGGCCAGTACTGCAGAACGGCAATTTCATAGGTAAAGACCTATTACATTCAAATGATTTTATTAGTCACTGGCTTTTTTAGATTTGGTTAATGTAAAAATTACAGCTAGTTTAATGTAAAGTTTTTAAAGTTTAAAGGAACTGCAGTTTTTATAAGCACTACGCGTTCGGCAATATATTTTTTATGCGTGTTAACGTTAACGGTAGCTAGCCAAGCGGAGTTAGGACTTTTTCTGGCTACCTTTCCCTACCACCGTGCATGGTTTCGTCACAATATTTTAAAGTATCCTATCTTTCAAGTTGGACCAAATTATACAGAACCGCCAACGTTACGTGAAGATCGGTCGAATAGTTTCGGAGTTCATCGTGGACAAACATGACATTGGATTTTTGATGTGAAACATCTATAGGCGCGGGTAAACCTGATCGTTGGCGTCGCGAGTGTGTGAGACGTGGCGACGTGATGCCATGCGCAAGCGACTGTGCGCATACTCTCTTGCCGCACTGAGCTCGCATACCTATAGTGTTGTTTACTACGTTACACATGTGTTCCACATATTTTTTTTTATGTCATAGGAGGCAAACGAACATGTGGGTCACCTGATGTTAAGTGATCACCACCGTCCATAGACAATAACAACACCAGGGGCGTCGCAAGTGCGTTGCCAGCCTGTATTTGGGGGAAGAGGGGGAGAAGAGGGGGGAGAGGAGAGATAAAGGGAGTGGAGGTTGGCGCTCCGGCGCTCTCACTGACCAAACGAAACGCACGTCGATTTTCTGTGTGTCGGGTGGTAGTATCCCGGGTGAGCCGACCCATTCATGTTAAAATCAGTAATAGCTTCAGCGTGGCTCTACCCCCTACAACAATCTGCAACGTGTCCAGTGACGGCTTAATTTTTTTTAAAGTTAATCTTACTAGCTGGTCCGGCGGAAGTTGTCCCGTCCGGATAATAAAAAAAAAAACTTGATAAATTTTACACCTAAGCCTTTCTCATGAATCCACTTTATATACCGTATGAAAATCCGTTGAATAGTGTTTGAGTTTACCGCGAACAGACAGACACCGAAGTCATGGTGGTCTAGTGGTTTGACCGGTGGAATATCATTTTGATATCCGCAGGTTCGTACTCCGGCATGTACCAACGAATTTTTCGGAATTCGCGTACATTTACTGACTGAAATTGGTAACAGTATTGGCTGACGGTGAAGGGAAAACATCGTGAGGATACCCGAACCTGAGAAATGTTCTTTTAGTACCACTATATGTGGAAAAACATAGAACTGTGGATTTCTCAGAGTTTGAAATCACCAATACATCGCGGGTTGGCGTGGTGATTATGCCAATACCTTCCTTCAGGAAGAGGCTGATAATGATGATGAGGCAGACAGACAGACGTGGCAGAGGACTTTGTTTTATAATATGTAGTGATAAAAATTGACGATTTGTTTTACAGCGTGCTCCCAGGTAAAGTCGGGAGCTGTTGCATTGTTCAGTGGTGGTGATTTGTTGGGCTCGACGCTCGGCGCGATGTGTGGGTCGCTACACACACCGCACATGCTCGTCGCGCCGTTGGCTGGTTGTGAGTACCGTGCGTTCTATCTATTTAAATATCATAAGATTAATATATACTATTAATCACTCCTCTCTCCCTTTATATTGCCAATTTCAATTGTCCTCTGTGCGAAACCAACAAATATGAAAATAAAAAATATATATATATACTTACTATTAATCTTTCATTACTGCAACAACATTACACATATCATCTCCACACACGTGTTTACACATGCTTACACATGGAAGTGGCAGGGTTTTATTTTTTTCCTTATCGAACTGAATTGTTTCAGAAAGGCATTCGACACGAAACACATATAAGAGTTATCGAGGTATATATGCTTGGTACACGTATCTATTTCAGTAACTCATATATGTATGAATATGTAGCTTAGATTAGGTTAGCTCCATGGCCGCCTTGGGGCCATGGGGGGGAGCTAGGGGACAAAGTGGGGGGAGGGAGGAGGGGGGGGGATGGGTTTGGGGGTGGGGGCGGCGGGGGTGGGGGGGGCGGTATATCAATTACGGGGTCAAGAAAAGGGGGGAGTTAGTAAGGAGGGGGGGGGGGGGAGGGAGAGAGGGGCGGGCGGGGGCGCGGCGGTAGACGATGCGCGCGCCGGGCCGGTGGGGGGGGCTTGGGGGGGGCTCGGGACGGGGCTGGGGCGCACCGGAAGCCGCAGGGAGCCAACCGGGCGGGGCGCGCGGAACGCGGCCCGGGGCGGGGGGGTCGCATCGCATGAACTGAGGCAACAAGCTCTCGAAACGAGGGGGAGGGAGGAGAAGAGAAAGGGAGAGAGAGGGGGGGGAGAGGGGGAGAAGAGAGGGGAGGGGGGGGGGGGGAGGGGGGAGGGGGGGGGGGGGGAGGGGAAAAGGGGGGGGGGGGGGGGGAAGAAAAAAGAAAAAAGGGAAAAAAAAAAAAAAAAGGAAAAAAACCGAGGTGTGCCGTACACCCTTGAGCTAGTTGTCAAAATGAAATCGGCTGAGTGCCTTAAGCGCTCGCCTTAGTAGTCCGGTGAAGCTGTTAAGACCTTGCTAGGTAAATAGCGTAGTCAGTACGAGGAAAAGAAAAAAACTATCTTTACCCCGCAGTTTCACGTGGGCTTTAGTTTTCTATCATATACCACTGATGTATGGTGGTTGCGATGCAATTGAACAAGAAAAAAAGAGACGAATGAGACATTAGCAGAAGAACTTGAAAGAAATAGTCGACTTATAAGAACTGCCGATAGAAATGAAAACTGGAAACAATGGAATAACCTAGTTCTTTTTAACCGACTTCAAAAAAAGGAGGAGGTTATCAATTCGACTGTATTTTTTTTTTTTTTATGTTTGTTACCTCATAACTTTGGACTGGGTGAACCGATTTTGATGATTCTTTTTTTATTTGAAAGCTGGTGCTTCCCGTGTAGTCCCATTTCAACCGAAAATCATATCATCTACATAGGTACAAAGTTTAAGTCCACTCTCGCGTCTCTGTAATACATTTCTACCTGGAACAAATTTGAAATTTCGGTTGGCACCGACTTCCAATACATCTCTAGGTAGCACACATATTCATATGTTTTATTTAATTTGGTTAATTTGATAAATTATTTATTTTCCGCGTTTTAGTGCCTTATGGGTTTTTGATTGATATTGAAGTCGGTTAATACTTTTTTTTGAAAATTTACTTTATTTTTAAATGAATTATAGTCAAAATTATTCACAATTTGTGAATTGAAATTATTGATAATAGATCGATTTTCACGTCTATCGGCATTCCTTTTAATTGTATACATTTTTATGCAGTTGATTTTTTTATTAAGCATATGGTGTGCTACACAAGCTCTATACAAAATATCGATATACTGACGCAAGTACAATACGTCACGAGCATGTAGACGTCATCGGTGACGCGAAAACATAAGGTTTCTCCTAACAATTTTTTGAAGTGAAAACTTCTTTAGACGCGTTTAGCTGTATTTGTGGCAGGAGATAAATTTATAATTTGGCGTCATGACATTCTACGTAAGCATGACCGGCTGTATTACATGAGTCCTGTGTACATGTCATATTGATATTTTCGTATATAAAAATGTAGTTTAGAGTTCCAATAGATATTGAAAACCACACTAATGTTAATAATTCCAATAAACAGATTCTGAAATTTAAATATTGTCATTCAAACTATAAATAATATGAACTTCTATCGGCAGTTCTTATGATAGGGTGGTAGGGTGTCTGTACCCGACTGGATCGCGACCACCGTACACCAGGTGGAACACCCGCTATAGTGGCACGTTTGGGCGTGTTGCGTTCCGGGATCAGCCGGTGTATATCCAGCAACGGAGGGGGGGAGCAGTTTCAGGCCGGCATGACAGCGGCGACCAGCGATGGATAGTATGTCTTTCGGTGGTCGCCATTGTTTTTGGATTGTACTGTGCTTACCATCAGGCACAGTACAGTCACTTTGCCGAGCTACAATAAAAAAAAAAAAAAAATTGCCTAGACTTTTTTTTATCGCTTAACACACCTAAAGACGATTTCACTTCAGACAATGTTGTCTCGTAAGTATATGGAACGTAACCTTTGCAGATAACAATCATACCTTCACCGTTAGTTTGTACCCACCAAAGGACCTCATCAATAAAGCCTTCTCGGACCTCATAAGCTACCTCAACTGGACGAGGATGGGTGTTATTTATGAAGACTACGGCTATGGTAAGAAACTTCCTATAAAGTTTTAGGCAATATCTAAAATCAACATCAGCTTGTCCAGAAGAAAGGAAGGTACGGGCATAATAACCACGCCAGCCCACGACGTTTTGGCGATTTCAAACTCTGAGGAATAGATCCACAGTTCTATTTTTTCTCATATACAGTAGTACTACGAGAACATTTCTCAGGTTCAGGATTCCTCACGATGTTTTACTTCACCGTCACCCGATAGTGCTACCAATTTAGATTTCCAAAATTCCGAAAAATTCGTTGCTACATCCCGGAATTCCAACCTTTGGACACCGAAATAATATCCCACCGGTCAAACCATTAGACCACCACGACTTACCGTGTCTCTTGCCATATATATTTCACGTAAGTATCGCTGGTTGTATTTGTGAGTGACCATTGTAATAAATTGGTCTTTTAGGAGAGCTGAACATGTTAAACATAGCTAAAGATGGCAGAGATATGTACGCAGTGAGATGTGAGGATGCTAAGGATTACAGGCGAGGTTTGGCCCAGCTCAAAGCCCAGGGTATCTGCCATGTTATAGTCGATACGGATCCAAAGAAGATGCGCCAGCTGGCCCGTGCAGTGAGTTATTGTGACTAGTTCCAACAGATAAAAAAAAGACGTGTGGCATTCGGAGACTGCCGCGGTAAAGCTATTGCATAGCATTTTTTATCAACTTATGCAATTATAATTATTTATTTATTTTATTAATGCAGTATTTAAAAAAAAATAATAATAATTAAAAAAATAAATTAATTTTTTTCTTTTTATTTCAAAAAATAATACTGGATTTGTGATAATAATAATAAAATGAATGTATATAGAGTACTAACTCATTTTCTTTCACTATTTTTTCGTGACTTTCTTCATTAATAAATGCACTTTGTTTATTCATATTTAAAACACTTTGTACACAAATTATACGAGTACAGATATTCACTGTTGTACATAGATGATAAATACCTATACACCTATATACTTTCTCACAAACAGCTGATTACGGTAGTTTTCCAATACAACCAATGCCACCTAAAGGCGGGGTGCTGAACTAAAGAGACAAGCGTGATATTTCAAAAAGTCATTAAAAGTTCTGGTATTTATCGATAGATGGAAAAACTAAAAAGTATCACCGCTGTGCCGGTCGGAGTGGGGTGTGTTAGGTTTTTTTCGTTACGGAATTTCTGGATTCGGTCCCCACGCTCAAGGCCCGCGATAGAAGCTATGCAATAGCTTAAAAAAATGGAGTCCTTTTTTCTTTACAATCAATAATATTATAACTGAAATGCTGTAGATTTTTTATTTTATGTCAAAAGGAGGCAAACGAACAGGTGGGTCACCTGTTAAGTGATCACCACCGTCCATAGACACTTGCAACACCAGGGGAGGCGCAAGTGCGTTGCCAGCCTGTGTATGGGGGAGGGGTAGGGAAAGGAGAAAGGGGAAGGGGGAAGGGAAAGGGGGAAAGGAGGTGGGCCTCCGGCGCTGTCACTGTCCAAACGAAACGCAACGATGCAAGCACTGTTACTTCACATCTGTGTTCTATGAGAGGGTGGTACTACCCCGGACAAGCTGAAACTAGTCATAGCTACAGCGTGGCTCTACCACCTTCAATATTCTATAGCGCTTTGTTAAAACTTGACTAGCTAGCAAACGCGATATCAATATCGTGTCGTGTATCTTCGAGTAACATTTAGTCTTTGTTTCATTGAAATCGGTTTGGCTTATCAAAAGTTATTGTAATTATAATGACGACGCGACTTAAGTACGAGAGAAATGTAGATAGTAATTGGACTTAATACATTCATTAGTCACTGTTTTGTACATCAGGTTCCACGCGGACGAAGTCGCGGGAACAGCTAGTAGTTACTAATGTTATAAATGCGAATTTGAATTTGATTGTTTGTTTGACGCCGTAATTGCTTAAGCGTTAATCATGAGGTTTTGTATATACGTGTTCGGCGATATAAAGAATGATACCCTATACCCTATATTTTATATAGAAAAAGAAAGTGTGTGTGTACTTATGTACACGCGTTAGGAGTTATACTTCTTTGGCGTAACAAGACAAAAATATTTTCAAAAAAATTATCTTTCGCCTTATTCTACGTTTGTAGAAAAAACGACACTAACAATAGAAAAAAGGTATTTAATACATTGAAAGTTTTAATACAAAGAAATACAAACAACAAATACAAAGAAACAAAATGTTGACTATAGCTTACTTCAGGGTGTCGGTTTTTCGTGACGGTGTGCGCGCGCATCGTAATAACTTCAGGCTGTCGATTTTTCGTGACGGTGTGCGCTCGCATCGTAAGAACTTCAGGGTGTCGGTTTTTCGTGTCTGTATGCGCGCGCATCGTAATAACTTCAGGGTGTCGGTTTTTCGTGTCTGTGTGCGCGCGCATCGTAATAACTTCAGGGTGTCGGTTTTTCGTGTCTGTGTGCGCGCGCATCGTAATAACTTCAGGGTGTCGGTTTTTCGTGTCTGTGTGCGCGCGCATCGTAATAACTTCAGGGTGTCGGTTTTTCGTGTCGGTGTGCACGCGCATCGTAAAAATTTACTCTCATCATTTTTCCCTAACGCGCCAAAAGAAGTATAACTTCAAAAAGTACTCTTCCCAAAGAATATGTTGAATGTACACCAATGTGAGTGAAGCTGCGAGCAAAAGTTAGTATGTTAATTAATAAATTGTATTTTTTACAGATTCTGCAATTACAAATGAATAATGAAAATTATCATTACATTTTCACGTCGTTTGTAAGTATTTAATTGCATTAAAAAAAATCAGACTACCAGATCATTTATTGTATTTACTAAAAAAAGAGATACTGGAATCAGGACCTAGTCATTATCTACCGGGTCTAGTTATGAATGTAAATCATCCAGGGATCTACTCAAATATACACAAATATGTAATCAAAATAGGTCCAACTGTTTAGGGGTTCAGTGGTAACAAACGTACATAAGAATTATCTTAATATATATATTTCTTGTGTGCGTGTGTATGTGACTGAACTCCTCCTAAACGACTGGACCGATTTTGATGAAATTTTGTGTGCGTGTTCGAGTGGATCCGAGAATGGTTTAGATTCACAATTGGACCCGGTAGGTGGCGCTGCGGTCGACTTTTAGGATTTTTTTTGTTTTCAAGGCAGGACAACGTCCGCCCGGTCCGCTAGTATATATATAAATGTCGATGATCAGATTTAGCTTTTGGTTTACACAAGACAAATATAAATGTTTCACAATAGATTTTTAACTTGAAGGAAGCCAGACATACATAATATTCTACTGCCGTGCTAAATTTACATTCCGATGGTTTCCTTCACTGATTATGCAGGTTCAAAGCTTTCGAACATAAGTCCTATAGCGTGGTGTTCGAACCTATGTCCTATAACGTGGTATTCGAACCTATGTTCTATGACATGGTGTTCGTACCTATGTCCTATAACGTGGTGTTATACGTACGTTGTCACAGGTCCATCGCATTTTAGTGACGTATAGGTCTTGGCATCCGAAGATACTATATGCCGAGTTATTAGTTTTTTTTTAAATATTTTTTGGGTTATAACGTTAGAGCACAATCTCATCTATTAAATAATAACATGGTAAATACGCCTAAAATAGTATTGGCTCTCAAGTGCAATTGCTGGAACACATCAACATATGCTTGGCGACAGATTTTAGACTTAAAGAAACACCAAGCTAATGGGCGGTGTACTTAGAAAAGCCACAATTCTGTGGCTTCATCATGGTGTTTATCTTTACCGAAGGCTCCGACTTATTTGTAAGGATTCGCACCTACGTCCATTGACGCGGTGTCCGAACATGCTATCAACTAATTACCATTTACTACCACATCGTAATACCACTTTTGGCATGGTGGTAGGGCTTTTTCTAAGTCCACCTGTTGAGATACCTCCCTCAAGTTCAAAATCTGTCTCCAAGCGCCTGTTGGTGTGTTCTGGCAAAACACTTGAGAGCCAGTCCTTAAGACCTCGCGTGCATACCGCTAGAAGCAATGATGTATTAAAAGAAATAAAATCAAGCAAAATTACCCCAATCTCTTATCTAATGTAATTTCCACCAGGACATGGATTTGTTTGATCTGGAAGATTTCTATTACAATCGTGTGAATATGAGCGGTTGGAGGATCGTCGATAGGGAGTCTGATAAAGTGAAGGATGCACTCCAAGTGATGGAGAAGTTCCACCCGATAGGAGCTTCGATACTTAGCGGAGGGAGTATAAAAGTAAGATTTATCTTTGTCCTCTTCTAAACATTATTTTCAATTCCTAGTAGACTAGTGGTTTGTCCAATATACCAACGATTTTATGTGAATTCGCATACATTTACCCAATTACATTGGTAATACTATCAGTAGACGGTGAAGAAGAAAATCATGAGGAAACCTTAGAAATGTTTTTGTGGTACCACCGTATGTGGGAAACAATTTAGAGCTGTGGATTTCTGAGAGTTTGAAATCGGCAATACGTTGTGGGCAATACTTTCCTCCGAGAAGTGGGCTATGATCCTACCTTGCAACTAAATCGGAACGTTCGGTGAAGGAAATCGTCGGGATGAAATCATGCCGTGGTGGTAGGGCCTTTTCTAAGTCCACTTGACTAACTACCACCCTCAAATTGAAAACGATCCCCAAGCACCTGTTGGTGTCTTCTGGGTGCTGCACTTGAGAGCCAGTCCCCTTTAGGCTTATCGTGTTTACCTTCTTAGATCACATCCTGTTTTAATATCAAATGGGATTGTGGTTAAATGCTAAAAAAATATCATGCAATTATTGTGTTAACCAACCGAGGGAAAGAGCCTTTAACATTTTCTAGTGCCCGTTTAATCCATCGAATTCTTAAGGTTGAAGGGCAATTATTACCGTCGAGTGTCAGTGTCCCTTCTGTGTTCAATGTGTGATCTTTGACCACGTAGTGTTTAACCCACGGACTATCCAAAATCTTGAAGGTTTAGGCTCCATACAAACGAATGTAACCTTATGAGGCACAGATCAACAGACTGTTGGCAGCATAAGCTTAAAAAAATACCAGATTTATTAGAAAACGGTGAAAAATAATAAGTTAAGTATTGTAAAACCATATTTTTATGTAAAATTTATTTTTGAATTATTTTTTTATTTGTACGAACTTTTTTTACAAGTCATGAAATTTACAATTTACGATCACGTGCGATTAAAAAAATATATGATCCACAATTTTGGGATGTGTGTGGGTTTTGAAAACTCATCCGAGGGGTTAATGTCAGCGTGTATTTTAGACGGAACCAGCTCTTTTCTACGATGCGGTGCAGGTCCTCGCGTTAGGCCTAGCTTCAACAGATGACGTCAGCTCTGGTAACGTCTCCTGCGATAAAGACACCCCCTGGGTTCATGGAACTTCCCTTCTGGAGAATATTAACTCGGTATGTAGCGTATCTTTTTTTTTCTATTTTGAAATGGAAACTTCTTTGGCCATGTTGAGCGATTTAAAAAAAAATAGTACCTGAAAATACTGATGAAAAACTTATGCATTCGCGTCACCGATGACGTCGACATGTTTGTGCCGATACAATAATGTCGTTGTACCATCGACTGTAGAATTCTTTCGTTAAATGTTACAAGGATACCTTATCAATGCAGGCATTACAATAAAAGACAAATGAATTTTGCAAAAAAAATATTGTGAAAACTAGAGGGGAATCGGGGGGGGGGGGGGGGGGGGGTCTTTTCATATAAAATTGGGGTTAAAAATAGTCAAACGTTGTCCATATACTATGGGTACGTTCCATAAGTGAATTCCTATGGAACCGGGAAAAAAAATGGCGCTCTAACTAAGCCATAGAATTAACCTTTTAATTCCAGATCCAAGCACACGGTCTCACAGGGCCGATGGAGTTTAAAGACGGTGTCAGAAGTACCTTCAAGCTTCAGCTCATGAGGCTTTCAGGCGGTGAGAGAGGTGGAACCGTTCTCTCCGGCCACTGGACTCCAACTGACGGACTTGAGGTCACAGACCCGGCTGCTTACAAGAGAGATCCACCTCCGAATGTCACTCTAACCGTTGTCACTGTTGAAGTAAGATTCCATTGTCTCTAGAACGAAATTCCTTAATCCGGCTTGGAGTAGGAGTTGATTGTTAGAAATCGTCACGTAAGAAAAAAGCGTTATGCGCTCTTTATGCTTCTTACTTTATCCCTTTCTACTGTATACAAGTGTGTAAATTACAGCCGTGAAAAGTGGTTTCAAATTAAGAACACTTTTTTCAGGAAAAACCCTACGTGATGGTGAAGGAAGGCTGGAATCTTCAAGGTAATGCTAGGTTCGAAGGTTTCTGCATCGACTTGCTGGCGAGGGTGGCTGCCAGGGCCGGGTTCCATTACCGACTGAGGCTGGTGCCTGATAATATGTATGGAGCGAGAGACCCTGAATCTGGCCAGTGGAATGGGATCGTTAGAGAACTCATGGATAGGGTAAGGCATTGTCGTTCATAATTCTAGACCTCTAGAGCTCCTTTCGACCTCCTAACGTAGTGAAGTGTCATTTGTATTCCGATACAAGAGCACGATGGTCTAAACGTCTCCGAATACATATTGTTTGTAAATGCGTAGGAGGTCTTTTCGACCTCTTAATATGATGAAGTATCAATTGTATCTCGATACAAGAACACGATGTTATCCACACATCTTCGATTAGACATTGTTTGTAAATATGAAGGAGGTCTTTTCGGCCTCCTAAAGTAGCGAATTATTGTCTGTATGTTAATAATAATAAATACTAGAGCATGTTTCTCTCCACCCACCTTTCAGTGCACATTGTTGTAAATATGCATGAGGTCTTTTCGACCCCCTAACGCGGAATAGTCGTGCTTGTAATTCGATAAGATAATACAATGTTTTTTCAGCTATTTTCAAGAATTATCAACCTATAGTTTCAATGTCTTCTTAAATATAATAATTTTGTAGAAAGCTGATATAGCAGTGGCTTCTATGACGATAAACTATGCGAGGGAAGCTGTTATAGACTTTACGAAGCCCTTCATGAACCTCGGTATTGGTATTCTGTTTAAGGTAAGTGGTCTTTATCATTGTCAGATCTATGCTTAAATAAGTCTTCATTTATTTATTTATACCAGGTGTTAGGTGAGTAGCTTACAATATTCTAAGAGATGATAGTTCATGATCACATTTAACATATAAAATAATAATATCAAAACAAATGTTAATAAACAACAGAGAGAACTCAAGTTAAAGTTTGTTCCAAGACTTTCAAAAGTATAAACACAAACGTAATAACCTAGGTGCAATAACCAGTGCCCAGAGCTGCAAGGGGCTACCCGAAGTTAATAAACTTCGATAATATAACGGACAATAAAACCTTTTATTTTGTTCGTGCCGTACCCACGTTTACTTCACCCGACGATCCTTGACACTGTGCTTTAACATAGATGCTTAGAGGATTGCGATTTTTTTTTGTATTTTCCTAGATAATTAGGTCAAATATTGAGCATCTATTTTTTTTAATGATTTAGAACGAGAATCGAGTGTAGAGTAAACATTGCTACTGTCTAAATTTTCAGCCTATATATGAATCAAATGATAGAGGTCTGTGGTTGTACGTGTACCACTCAAAAAGTACGCAATATTGATTTTTTGAAGTTATATTTCTTTTGGCGCGTTAGGGAAAAATGATGAGAGTAAATTTTTATGATGCGCGCGCACACCGTCACGAAGAACCGACACCCTGAAGATAGCTATAGTCAACATTTTGTTTCTTTGTATTTCTTTGTAATAAAACGTTCAATGTATTAAATACCTTTTTTCTATTATTAATGTCGTTTTTTCTACAAACGTAGAATAAGGCAAACGATAAAATTTTTGGAAAGATTTTTTCTTGTTACGCCAAAGAAGTATAACTTCTAACGCGTGTACATAAGTACACACACACTTAAATTTTGTAATAGGAGCGTATGGTATATTATAAGGTGATTCTTAATTTTAATAAATGAAAATTATATTGTTTAGTCTTTATTATAACTCCTATGATAAATCTGTACCGTTACATCTCAAATTGAGCTAAATCGAATTTTAATCGTTTATATAACATGTTTAGTTTTGTAGGGACACAATTTAGTCATGTAAGGCAGAGTGTTAGGTAAGCAAATAATTATATGAGAGCGCGACGTATGAACGGCGAGCCAGTTACTGCCCGCTGGCCCGCTAAGGTCGTAGATACGGGGAACATTGACATTAAAACTACGCAAGCTAACAATTGCTCTTTTTAATTCAATAACCCAATGGTGAGGACCTTCATTAGCTAACAGGAGCAGTCACTCAATTGGGGTACACTCATACACTACACACACCTAAAACATCTACTCCAAAGTTTTTTTTTAAGATTTCCGGTTTTTATACACCGACAATGGTGTTTAAATTTTGCCGTTCATAAGGTATTTTTTATGATCTCTTAATATTTCGTACAAAATTGGAAGATCTTAAAAAATAACGTAAAATATCAGGATCGGCTAAAATTGGATTTTGCCCATTTTGAAAATGATATTATAAGTATAAAGGTGTACGTTACATTACGTTATGGTAAGGTGTAGGTTACGTTGCCGACATGATATTTTAACAAAACACATCGCACGATAACGCAAACATTCGTAAAATTACATTGTAACGCCACACTGTCTTAGATAAAATGTGGAAGTAAGATGGCATATTCTTAATACCGGTGGTTAAAAAGAAATAGTTTTTTTTAAGTTTATTTTTGGCTACTAATCTTTTAGATTATTACTGCTATTGTCGAGTAGTTAATAGTATTACAAGTTCTTCTTCCATTCCATTTTCGGCAACCAGTCTTCTAGTAGACTATTACTGCCATTGTCAAGTGAGTATCGATATTACAAGTTTCTTGTAATTCTTTTCTTGATATCATTTCAATGAACTAACAAGATGGTGGCCATCTTGTTAGAACTGTCCAGGGAGTTTTTGTGGCAAGTCAGAATCCATGCTCCGTGGTATTATTTCCGATTCACTTCACTTATGCACGATAACCAAACTATATAACGTAAAGCACCACCAACATTACACAATATAGAGCCAAATAACACAAGATTATGGATAAAATATAAAGACCACTACATGGCAATCCAAGATCCCGCCTAAAACTCTCAAAAGAAATAGTTATTATATGTTACTTAGATCTGCCCGTCAAAAATAAAAAATAATCAAAACGGACTGGATACCTTGCATTGTTTGTTTGACATAGATGTCACTTCTTTGCGTAATATTTTTTGGTATCGTAATATTTGGTATTTGAAAAATATTAATTACTAGCGGGCCTGGCAGACGTTGTCCCGCCCTGATTATAAAAAAAAATACTTGACAAATTATACACCAAAACGTTCCTCATGAATCATTTTATCCACTGGTGAAAACCGCTTGAAAATCCGTTCAGTAGTTTTTGAGTTTATCGCGAACAGACAGACAGACAGACGCGGTAGGGGACTTTGTTTTATACTATGTAACGATTTCGCAGTAATAGAAATATGAATATGTGAGTAAATAAACTATAAGAAGTTGTCTTGCGTAGTTTGTGCAATGGCAAACAAACACAGGATGGCATTTGCCATAATTTTGAGGCATTTTATGAAACGAATAATACACGACATGCTTCCATTAACGCTGACACCACGCTGAGACCACGTATGCTAGATAGCAAAGTTTTAACAAGGCGCTCTCGAAGCGCTTATGACGTATCTACAGCTTTTTACCTATAATAATCGACATATTTCTAGGTACCAACCTCCCAACCGACAAGATTGTTCAGCTTTTTAAACCCACTGGCGATAGAAATATGGTTATATGTATTAGCTGCCTACGTTCTTGTATCGTTTACGCTTTTCGTCATGGCCCGATTCTCGCCTTACGAATGGTAAGTTCTAGAAGTATTTGTCAAGCGTGCGCACTATAGGCGCCTCTCTTCCGCGCGCGCGGCTTTTCTGTTTAGACACGTGAAGGAACGAGATAGATAGTGTGACATAAATGCGAATGTGAATCTGTTTGTTACGTCTTCTTGCCTTAACTAGTCAACCGATATATACATATAAATGTAATAAGCACTAATAATGTAATTTAATTAAAGTAAATTACTGCTTATTAAAAATAATCACACATCGACTTTTAATGTATGTATAGTGGTCGGAGCAAAGTTATTGCTTTGAAAAAACTTCTTATGGGAGAGCTTTGTAATTCTTATCGGTAACGTTTTTGTGTGATGATGCAGTAGTGGGAGTAAATACTGTGTCGGGTAGAGTTAGAGCAGTGTCTTATTTGAGGGTGGTAGATAGCCAGGGGGATTTATAAAAATCCCTATCACCTTGTATGGTTTCATCATGATATTTTTTAAGTAAAACTTCTTACGGGAGAGCTTTGTAATTCTTATCGGAAACTTTTTTGTGTGATGATGCAGTGGTGGGAGTAAACACTGTGATGGGGAGAGTTGGAGCAGTGAGTTGCTTGAAGGTGGTACCGAGCCAGGGGGATTTATACAAATCCCTACCACCTTGTATGGTTTTATCATGATATTTTTTAAGTAAAACGTCTTATGGGAGAGCTTTGTAATTCTTATCGGCAACCTTTTTGTGTGATTATGCAGTAGTGGGAGTAAATACTGTGTCGGGTAGAGTTAGAGCAGTGTCTTATTTGAGGGTGGTAGATAGCCAGGGGGATTTATAAAAATCTCTATCACCTTGTATGGTTTCATCATGATATTTTTTAAGTAAAACTTCTTACGGGAGAGCTTTGTAATTCTTATCGGCAACCTTTTTGTGTGATGATGCAGTCGTGGGAGTAAACACTGTGACGGGGAGAGTTGGAGCAGTGAGTTGCTTGAAGGTGGTACCGAGCCAGGGGGATTTATACAAATCCCTACCACCTTGTATGGTTTTATCATGATATTTTTTAAGTAAAACTTCTTATGAGAGAGCTTTGTAATTCTTATCGGCAACCTTTTTGTGTGATGATGCAGTAGTGGGAGTAAATACTGTGTCGGGTAGAGTTAGAGCAGTGTCTTATTTAAGGGTGGTAGATAGCCAGGGGGATTTATAAAAATCTCTATCACCTTGTATGGTTTCATCATGATATTTTTTAAGTAAAACTTCTTACGGGAGAGCTTTGTAATTCTTATCGGCAACCTTTTTGTGTGATGATGCAGTGGTGGGAGTAAACACTGTGACGGGGAGAGTTGGAGCAGTGAGTTGCTTGAAGGTGGTACCGAGCCAGGGGGATTTATACAAATCCCTATCACCTTGTATGGTTTTATCATGATATTTTTTAAGTAAAACTTCTTATGAGAGAGCTTTGTAATTCTTATCGGCAACCTTTTTGTGTGATGATGCAGTAGTGGGAGTAAATACTGTGTCGGGTAGAGTTAGAGCAGTGTCTTATTTGAGGGTGGTAGATAGCCAGGGGATTTATAAAAATCCCTATCACCTTGTATGGTTTCATCATGATATTTTTTAAGTAAAACTTCTTACGGGAGAGCTTTGTAATTCTTATCGGCAACCTTTTTGTGTGATGATGCAGTGGTGGGAGTAAACACTGTGTCGGAGAGAGTTAGAACAGTGTCTCGTTTGAGGATAGTAGATAGCCAGGTGGACTTAGAATGATTCCTATTATCATGCTATGGTTTCGTCACGATATTTTCCTTCACCGAAAGCTCATCTGTTAATCATTGACCTATCACGTTATAGTCATAGCTTCAAGTTATGTCGTAGGTCATCGAATACACACGTCTGTGGACACGAGACGAAGCTCCTCACCAACCAGTTCAGCGTCTGTAACTCCTTCTGGTTCATCACTGGGACCTTCTTGAGGCAAGGGTCTGGATTAAATCCAAAGGTAATTAATTATATTGTACTGCTGCTATGTTCCTTGTTTTTTTTATTTCCAAGAATGTCGTAATTATATATACATGTAAATAAAATTGGAGTGTCTGTTTTTTATGTCAAAATAACAGCTTTTTATTAAATTGAAATGAAAATATATACGGTACTTATATGATAATTTTTTTAAAGAAGTGTGACTTCTTATGAAATTCAGATCAACAACTTTGTTGTTAAAAAAAGAGTGGTGGGAGTAATCACTGTGTCGGATAGATTGTTCAGAACACCGATTCTCGTTCGATCACCGAAGTTAAACAAAGTCGGGCGCGGTCAGTACTTGGATGGGTGTCCGCCAGGGATCACGTTGGCTTCCTGTTGTATTAAAAAAAATTAAAAACGAAACGGGCGCAAATCCACTGGTTAATAAAATAAGATAGAAATGTCTATATATATCTGGGCTAATTTCGGAATCGGCTGGATCGATTTCCATAAGACTTTTACTGATAGACAGAGAAATGTTCAGAGTATTATTATTTATTCTACATATTTTTACGCTATACTTTAGGGGTTAGATAGTGACGATAAAATGATTATCGATAAAACAAACGAAAATCTACGATGAATCCCGATATAATGGGTGATCAGTTCCTAGTTCCGCCTAAAACATCATTTGAGTAAGTGATCAGCTGCAGCCGATTAGTATCACCTGGGAAGGTTTCAGTTATTAAGTTCCCATGCTAGCAATTAATGTAGAGTTTTAAGTGCCGCTGGACGCAACGAAAGATATGCTCATATTTTTCACTTACGATTCGTTGAGTGAAAACTCTTCATTCGTGGCTATAACACAACACGTATGAACACTTAATACTGTGTCACGGCACCGCTTCGTTAATTAAAACCCGCCTCACCACCGCAACAGGAATAGTTGTCTTCGGCCTTTGGTCAGGATCATAGGAGGCAAACGAACAGGTGGGTCACCTGATGTAAGTAATCACCACCGTCCATAGACACTTGCAACACCAGGGGAGTCGCAAGTGCGTTGCCAGCCTGCGTAGAGAGGGGGGGAGGAAGGGAAGGGGTAAGTGGAAGGGGAGGGTAGGTGGGTGTCCGGCGCTCTCGCTGACCGAACGAAACGCAACAATGCAAGCACTGTTACTTCACGTCGGTTTTCTGTGAGAGGGTGGTACTACCCCGGGCGAGCCGACCCATTTATACTGAAACCAGTAATGGTTTCAGCGTGGCTCTACCACCTACCGATTTCCGATTGCTGTTCTGCTTTAGTAAGCGTTTAAGCGCCTCAGCTCCCCTCGACCCTACACTCAAACACCTTATTACTCGACCGCGCTTGGGCTATATACACGCCTCAGGTTACTTACGAGTACTATTCTTCTCTAGTTCACATGAATTGTTCTAATGTCTCCAAGTTCAACTAGTTTAGTAATAAATTCGCTACATTTTGTTAAAACTCTCTCAGGCCACGTCAACGAGAATAGTCGGCGGTATATGGTGGTTCTTTACTCTTATCATCTTGTCTTCGTATACTGCGAATTTGGCAGCGTTTCTGACTGTCGAGAGGACTGTGCTGCCCATACAGAGCGCTGCGGACTTGGCTGCACAAAACCATATACAGTATGGCACCTTGAATGGTGGATCTACGATGACCTTCTTTAGGGTGAGAACTTTTGTCTGTTTTATTTAATTCTAGGGCTATTCAAATATTCGAATTAACGAATTATTCGATAGTGAAACGAATCGAATTATTCGATTCGAACTATTCGAGTAATGCATGCCATCGAAAACAAAACCTGTAAAAAAAACAAGTCTTGCAACTCAGTTCTTCTACCGTAAAAAATTGTGAGATCCATGTAATACCAAGTCGGTTACTTCATTAAGTCCCTACTTGAGAGACCTTCTGGCTTAAGTTATTACGTAATTAGCTAACCTAACAACATCTTCTGTATCTTTTTCCGATGTTAACTTTTTGTTGTTGTTAGCTGTTTACATGTTATAAGCTCTGTTATATTTATTGTCAAAACACCGACTACACGTCCGTACATTACTTAGGGCCCCCATTGAAAATCAGCGCTGCAGTAACACCCAGTTGTGCTGCAGCACTTAGCTGAATGGGGGTGCCTTTGTTGGATATAATATAAGCTATGTATACGTTCATCTTGTTGTTATCTAGCAATAAATACATTTCTTTCTTCTTTCTTTCTTTCTATCTTATAGTGACCATATCAATATTAAAAATCATTTATGTTTTAAATAAAATACATTGACTTGGCCATCACATGAATACATAATGTACCTCACAAGTGATGTGATATGTGTGATACATGTTATAGTAAATACTAGCGGACTCGGCAGACGTTGTTCTACCCTGATAATAAACAAAACCTTGACAAATTATATACTTAAACTTTCCTCATGTATCACTTTATCTACTGGCGAAAACCGCATGACAATCCGTTCAGTAGTTTTTGAGTTTATCGCGAACTAGCCGACCCGTGCCCACTTCATTGGGCGGTAACAGGCATTATCAAGCTACAACTTTTCTCTAGAACTCAATCATATATATCTCATAATTAAGGCAGCGTTCGTAAGAAACGTTTTCGTTCGACCATTTTTCTCCGACTCCCCAGATATTACCCCCTACAACCTCACAAACTTTACATCTTTATAATATTATTATAGATAATATAATTAGTTAATAGCTTCTGCCCGCGACTTCGCACGCGTGGAATAGTTATTTTGGGCTGAGACGCAGCGGAAGCTCTCAAAAGGAAAAATACCCCGACTTTAAAATATTTTTCATTGTTGCTCCGCTCCTATTGGCCTTAGCGTGATGATATATAACCTATAACTATTCTCGATAAGTGAGCTATATAACACTGAAAGAATTATTCAAATCGGACCAGTAGTTCCTGAGATTACCCCTTACAACGCCACAACGTCATAACGTCACAAACTCACAAACCCACAGACTCACAACGTCACAAACTTTACCTCTTTATAATATTATATAGTATAGATAGACGGACAGACGTGGCAGAGGACTGTGTTTTATACTATGTAATAATGAAGGTTGTTTAGTGCGATGACCAAGTCAATCTATTTTATTTAAAACATAAAAGATTATTAATATTGATATGGTCACTATAAGATGCCGTTAGGTTAGCTAATTACGTAATAATGTTTTGATTTGGTGTTTGAGGAATTGAGGAATTTTGACTAGTTATAATTTTTAAAGTACTGGTTCAAATTGAATGAAATTTTAAATATACCGTGTCTATACAATGCCTGATTGGTTACTGAAAAGGCTTCAGGCTTCTAGATTTATCTACAACGAAGTTATAGGGGGTTGAAAATGGGCTGAACTGCTTCGAAAAACGGATGATACGACCGTGCTGCCAGATAATGCTAACTACATATTCGAATTATTTAAATTATGCGTATCAGTCAAACTGTTGTCACTAATTAAATAATTATCAGATACTAAATAATGATTAATATGTAACATTTGTTTAATGGATTCGCCTGTTAGTCGCAAGGATTTTATTTAAACTAGTTTGAACGCCATCTATGGGATATCCATAACAGTCGGACCTACATGTTTGCTGTCAAAAAACTAATTTAAAGCGCCATCTGTTCGAGACCTATGAAACTTAGAATTAATAGTAACAATCAATATTGGCAATCATTGTTTCGGAACGAAACATCAACCGCTCTGAAGTTGCACCCGGACGAACTTCACACTCGCAAGAAAACTCGCAGAACTAAATTCGATTCGTCTCATTATATTGTTACACGCATTAAAATTATAATCAAACGCAATAATCATTTTATTAACGTCCACAACTATAAGTAGCGTGCCACGGAACCGCCGCTACAATCGTTTAATTTTCGGGGTGGTAGGGTGTCTGTACCCGACTGGATCGCGACCACCGTACACCACGTGGAACACCCGCTATAGTGACACGTTTGGGCGTGTCGCGTTCCGGGATCAGCCGGTGTATATCCAGCTACCGGGGGGGACGGACGCTGTCCCTGACTGGGTCGATTTCAGGCCGGCATGACAGCGGCGACCGGCGATGGACAGTATGTCTTTCGGTGGTCGCCATTGTTTTTGGATTGTACTGTGCTTACCATCAGGAACAGTACAGTCACTTTGCCGAGCTACAATAAAAAAAAAAAAAAAATTTGCAATAAAAAATATTGCGGCCATTAATCGAAATATAAATGATCCTATATCTCAAGTTGGACCAAATATATAAATGCCAACTTTCATGAGGCTTGTTAAGACAATGAACAATATAATAAAATATTATCCTAGAATCACTATTCGATATATCCAGGACTCGAACATTGATATATATAAGAAGATGTGGCAGCACATGTCGACGGCTTCTCCACCAGCGCTGGTCTCCTCCTACGAGGAGGGAGTGAGGCGGGTGCTGGTCGGGAACTACGCCTTCCTCATGGAATCCACAATGCTGGACCACAGGGTCCAGAGGGACTGCAATTTGACTCAAATAGGAGGACTGCTGGATTCGAAGGTAAGGGTATTTGAATTAATAGGTGTTCGTGTGTGTGTGTGTGCATGTCTATGTGTGCGTGTGTGTATTAAGAAAATAAATAATTGTAAATTTCTTCATTACATAGTATAAAACAAAGTCCCCTACCGCGTCTGTCTGTCTGTTCGCGATAAACTCAAAAACTACTGAACGGATTTCATGCGGTTCTCACCAGTGAGTAAAGTGACTCATGAGGAAGATTTAGGTATATAATTTTTTTTTTATTATGATAAATTCTTATTAAAGAAATTTCAAATATTTTTGAATAATTTTTTCCTATAAAGATCTTGTAAAAACATAAGAATTAAAAATATAAATTTAGGACTCCTTTTTAGAAAACTACGTCCAAAAAACAAAAAAAAAAATCTTTTGAACGAGTAACAAAATTTACCAGGACGGCAAATTTTGCTAAACACAACAAAACAGAGGTGAACAGAATTCCAAACCTTTCGATTTGACGTGGAACGCTCCATATATAATAAGAAATAAGTTATTACTATAAATTTACGTTGTCCTGTCTGGATAACAAAAAAATCCTAAAATTCAACCGCAGCCCCACCTATCGGTTCCAATTCTGAATCTAAACCATCCCTGAATCCAGCTCATAAAAAAAATCATCGAAATCTGTCCAACCGTTTAGGAGGAGTTCAGTCACATACACATGAACAGAAGAATTATATATCTGTATATATAATACTAATAACCGCATGAAAATCCGTTCAGTAGTTTTTGAGTTTATCGCGAACAGACAGACAGACAGACGCGGTAGGGGACTTTGTTTTATACTATGTAATGAAGAATATAAATCTAACGTGTTTGTACATATTAGATTTTTGTAAAAGAAAATTGTCGCAGGTGTCTAGGAATAAGTCATAAAATATACTTCAATCATTTTAACAAAAATATCTGTCTGTCTGTTTGTTTTTTAAAACCTTTAAAAACCATAAAGCATATCTTCGAGTAATATATAGTCTTTGTTTCATTAAAATCGGTTCACTCTATCAAAAGTTATTGTAATTTTAATGACGACGCGACTTAACTACGAGATCAAAGTAGATAATAATTTTCTTAGTCACTGTTTTTCTACAAAAGATTCAACACGGACTAAGTCGCGGGTACAGCTAGTATATTCTAAAGACGTATAAAAAAAATATAATGGCCAAATTTCGACCATTACGCGATCGTTGGCATATGTAAATATTTCTCCAGGGTTACGGCATAGCGACCTGGAAAGGTAGCCCGTGGCGAGATAAGATCTCATTAGCTATATTGGAGCTGCAAGAGAAGGGAGTCATACAGATTTTGTATGACAAATGGTGGAAGAATACAGGAGATGTATGCAATAGAGATGGCAAGGACAGCAAGGCGAATCCGCTAGGCGTTCAAAATATTGGTAAGTTAATTGTTATGGTATCTGTCGGGGCAGCGATAAAATGGCGTCCATGAAAAAGTGTGACGTCATCCGTAGTGACGTTATGGTTGTAACTTGATCGATCAATCCACCAAGAACAATCGTATTAAACGTTAACCGATACAGAAATACAACACTGACTATAGTTACGACGAATTATTCGTAGATGTGACTAGCCCAATTGTCTGAGCGAGGATGCCCATAATCTAGTCGTCGGTCGCCTTTCAAGGCATCAATATACATAAGCAGCCGATGCCTCCAACCAATCTCATACCGGGGTAAATAATGAACAACCGACAACTTCAACCAATAGCGTTTGAGGTCATTAGTAACACCGCCGATATAGTCAATAGCACGGTATCGCAGGTCAATAGTGGCTCCTCCGATATATCTACATATAATAAGAATGTAAATTTAACATGTCTGTACATTAAAGATAATTCTGAAAAAAATATTATCGCAGATGTCTAGGAATATGTAATAAAATATATTTCAACCATTTTTAGAAACGTCTGTCTGTCTCTCCGTTTGTTAGGACACGCATCACTCCTAAGTTCTACGTTCATGATAAAACCTTTTTACATGAAACGTAACAAACATATATATATACAGATATATATTCATAAACTTTATATTATTAATATGATTCCTATGTGCAGGCGGTGTGTTCGTCACGTTGTTGTGCGGACTGGCGTTGGCGATAGTTGTCGCCATTTTGGAGTTCTGTTGGAACACGAAGAAAAACGCTTCGCAAGGTCGACAGTCTTTGTGCAGTGAGATGGGTCAGGTAGCATAAATCTTCTATTTTTTTTACATAATTGTCGAATAAACTATATATTCTATCTGATTACTTATCAATAACAATACATATGACCAACTTCTTTAGGTGCGTAAACAAAAAATAGTTTTCATTTTGAATCATTCATGTCTCTCGTATAGGGAACCTGTCTGGATAAATACACTATTTAGCGATGGATGGTACTACGAATGTTTGTACGAATGTTGAGGACAACGTGTGGACGCTCACAGTATCTAACGATGGGTGGTACCACCAATCTATACTAATATTATAAAGAGGTAAAGTTTGTGAGTTTGTGACGTTGTAGGGGGTAATCTCAGGAAATGCTGATCCGATTTGAAAAAAATTTTCAGTGTTATATAACTCATTTATCGAGGAATGTTATAGGCTATATATCATCACGCTAAGACTAACAGGAGCGGAGCCCTAATGTAGTATATTTCAAAATCGGGGTTTTTTTCCTTTTGAGAGCTTCCGTTGCGTGTTAGCGTTAGCGCAAAGTAACTATTCCATGCGAACGAAGTCGCGGGCAGAGACTAGTGGCTTATACGAATGTTGGGGACAACGTATAGACATATTATTTAGCGATGGGTGGTTACACCAATGCTTATACGAATGTTGGGGACAACGTGTGGATGCTTACAGTATTTAGCGATGGATGATATCACCAATGTTTGTACGAATGTTGGGGAGAACGTTTGGACAGACACTTACAGTATTTAGCATTGGGTCGTACCGCCAATGTATGTACGAATGTTGGGTACAACGTGTGGATGCTAATAGTATTTACGCTATTGGCGGTACCATCAATATTTGTACGTATTAAGGACAGAGTGTGTACATTTACAGAATTTAGTGATAAGTGGTACCACCAATGTTTGTACGGATGTTGGGGAAAACGTGTGGACGCTTACAATATTTAGCGATAGGTGGTACTGCCTTTGTTTGTAAAAATATTTGGGGCTAACTTGTAGAGTCTCGGTTGGGGGATAAAAAGGGGAGATATATGGTACAGGTAGATTTTGTTTTTAAGGAATTAAGAACTGCAATGCGGGGCGGTTCATCAACGAGGACAGTCCTCAGGCCGGGGTGTTCTAGATGCTCTCCGGCGACTCATGTGCCACCGGCACCTTCAAGATATGAGGTATTCAGTTAAGTTCCATTGTACATCAGTTTTAAAGGTCTAGACCTACATTTAAGTATACACTATTATATACTAGTTTCTTGCGCAGGTTTCGCGTGGGTTTACTAACGAAGAAAATGAAACCAAATCCTCCCTTTTTCAGAACGACTATGTAAAGATATAAAATGGTATTTGAACAACTGAACGTCAATCTGTTAATATTTTTGAAGATCTCTCTACTGTCTTTCTCAGTCAAAAAATAGAAAAAAAAATAAAAAAACATATCAAAAAAATGAAAAAATGCCCTAAAACAATACAAATTTATAAAATAGTACAGACGATAGTTTGCAGACATTTTTTGTAGTCAATTGTTTTTCGAATATGAAGCGATCGCGATCGCCTCAACTCCATGGCGGTAGACAGACAGCTACAGAGGTTTTATTGTGAGGGAACGTATTCAAACATATTATTCGCGAACACTCACATTTTTATGGATAACCATTAATCCTAAGTTTTTATTTTTGAAACATTTAACATATAAAATAATAATATCAAAACAAATACTAATAAACAACCAAGAAAACCTAAGTTAAAGTTTGTTCTAACACTTTCAAAAGTATAACTACAAACGTGTAAATGAAATAATAAGCATAAGTGCAATGACCGGTGCCAAAAGCTACAATGGGCGACCCGGAGATAATTAATAACTTTCGATAGTAAAACGGGTAATAAACCCTTTTGTTTTGTTCCTGACGCTCCCGCGTTCCCTTTCGAATGAAAGTGAAATCACCCGACGGTCATTGGCACTGTGCTTTAACATAGACGCGTAGAGGATTGTGTATAATTTTTGTATTTTTCTAGAGAATTAGGTCAAATATTAAGCACCTATTTTTTAAATTGATTTAGAACGAGAATCGAGTGCAGAGTGTCCTCCAGAAATATTGCTACTGTCTAAACAGTCACCTGATATAGCCTAAAGTATATTATTAAAATTTTTATATGCGTTCGTAAAAGTGTCATCGAAACCGGGTTAGATGTTTTAGAAAAATACCGAAATCTTAAAATTTACCCGGTCCATTGAATCCAAACCGGATATAATCAGAAGCAACCGGTTAATACAATTTATATGCGTTGATTCAAGTTTCCATCTGCATATTTAAATTGAATCCAACTGTTGACAATATGTCGTGAGGAAACTTGAATCCTTGACAAATATTCTCATAGAAATACTGGTGACGCTGATCGTTAGCTCTGTGTCACTTTACCTGAAGAGGTATTTGCCCATCAGTGGGATAAATCATGGGAGCGGGTGAACTTTTTTACAACCTCAACTGATATTAAATGATGGCGTGCTGATGTGATGGTGATATTAAATTTAAGAGCGGTATCTATTCAGGTAGGTGTAGGTATAAGTGGTAGAGCCACGCTGTAGTTATTACTGGTTTCAGCATAAATGGGTCGGCTCGCCCGGGGTAGTACCACCCGACCCACATAAACACAGACGTAAAGTAACAGTGCTTGCTTTATTGCGTTTCGTTCTGTCAATGAAAGCGCCCCAGAACCACTTCTGTTTCCCTCTCCCAACCCTTCCCCAACACAGGCTGGCAACGCACTTGCGACTCCCCTGGTGTTGCTAGTGTCTATGGACGGCGATGATCACTTAACAACAGGTGACTCGCCCGCTCGTTTGCCTCCTATGATAAAAAATTGAGCCGTCACGGGACGCCTGGCAGATGTGAAACATCGAAATTGTTTTGTATAAGGTATATGCCTAAAAGAACAGATTACGACAGGAAGCAACTATGGAATAATGAAAAGATAAAGCATTACAAATTTGTTCCACATATACAAAATTCAACTAGACGTAGGCGCGGTGTGTTTTGCGGCATTTATCAAAAGGTTCTAGGTGGTCGGCGCGTGCCAACGTAACGTAACACTAGTAGAACGAATGGCCGACAAAACAGTTTGAATCTTATGTTTATACAGATAGGGTTGCAAATGTTTTTGAGTATTTCGTTAATAGTGCAAAGTTCGTGTTTTGCGTCGCCACGTCCCGCCAAGCCAACAATCAGGTTTACCGCGCCTATAGATGTTTCATATTAAAAAAAAAAGTGGTGAGCATTAGAAAATGCCCTAACATCATGCTACGGCTTTATCACGGCTTACTGAAACTTTACCCGTAACAACGATCGCGAGATCGATCGACATAGGTTCAAATCCTTGTGAATGAGTCGAAACTTTCGCTGGAGGAAAACATCGTGACGAAGCCATAGTATGGTGGTGAGGCCATTTGGAAGCTCGCCTGACTAATACCACCTTCAAGATGAAAATCTGTCGCCAAGCCGTCCCTTTAAGTTTACCGTGTTTAGCATCTTAGACCACATGGTCATTTAACAGTAGCTGGGGTTGTGGTTGAGTTGGTATCTGATGAAAGTATCGTCTGATGGTACGGTTAGATACAAGAGACGTCGAACAGCACTGTGGAGCTGAAGGAATTGCGCTGGTCGTAGCGCAGCGGGAGGCGCGGACCATCCTCCGCGCCTGTGTCTCCAGCGCTCCGGCCGCAGCACTCGGTCCGGCAATGCAGGTGTCGTTGCCGCTGCCCACACTATAGTAAGTATACTACTCTTCCACTATATATCTCTACAGCAATATAAATCCTTTTGGCACGGTTTTGATTGGTAGCGCCTTTTTTGTGCTATCTTTTCTTGTGCTAAACTTTTTTCTATTCCAACATTTTTCTTGATAATTCTTTTTTATTGTAACATGTTATAGTAACCTGTTAGTGGAAAACCTTTAGAGATATTACCCAACGCATCGCTGTATATCTTCTATCTATACATATAATAAGAATGTAAATCTAACGTGCATAATTGTTGCATGTGTCTAGGAATAAGTAATAGAATACATTTCAATCATTTTTTAAAATTTCTGTCTGTCTGTTTGTATGAACACGCATCACTGTTAAACTACTGAGTTCACAATAATACCACACCAAGCGAATCACAAAGCATATCTTCGAGAATAACTTAGTTTTTGTTATATTAAAATCGGTCGACTCTATCAAAAGTTATTGTAATTTTAATGACGACGCGGGGTAAGTACCAGAGAAAAGTAGATAAGTAAATGGACTTAATACATCCAGATGACTTTATTAGTCACTGTTTTATACATAAGATTCCACGCGGACGAAGTCGCGGACACAGCTAGTTATATGATA
The DNA here is from genome assembly GCA_036509395.1 of Antheraea yamamai. Lineage (NCBI taxonomy): Eukaryota > Metazoa > Arthropoda > Insecta > Lepidoptera > Saturniidae > Antheraea > Antheraea yamamai. The sequence goes on from AP028454.1 coordinate 3,813,269, forward strand.
TATTTCAATTCTTTTTAATATCGATAAATATTGTTTGGTAAATGAAAATGTAATAATATGTGGTCGTCTCGAACAGTACTCGAATACTTTTTTAAATATATAATCTTCTCTCTTTCTTATATATATATATATATATATATATATATATATATATATATATATATATATATAAAATATTCCCACCTATATATTGACTCATCACGATATCTCTGGAACCATAAGGCGTAGCGACTTGAAATATGGTAGGAATATTCCTTTCGCCGAGTAGAGGTCAGCTAATAACGGATTTTACGAAATTCCACCCACAAGGGGGGTTGCAGGGGGGTAATCAGGGCGGGACAACGTCAGCCGGGCCCGCTAGTTACTGATACCACAACAAGGGTATACAACTGTTTTTGTTGGTGACACGACCTCACATACAATCTGTCCTTATTATAGTTAACAGTATCACAGTTGTACGGTACCTTGTTGAATTAACTAACTACTACTAGACTATAACAACATAACTATTAAGTTTATCTATACTAATATAAAGAGGTAAATTTTGTGACTTTGTAGGGGGTAATCTCAGGAACTACTGCTCCGATTTGAAAAGTTCTTTTAGTGTTGTATAGCTTATTTATCTAGGAAGGCTATGTACTATATATCATCACGCTAAGACCAATAGGAGCGGAGCACCGATGAATAATGTTTTAAATCAACGCAGGTCAACCAAATAAAGCCTCCAGCCTTATAATATTAGTGTAGATTACTACTTTTCTCTCGTACTTGCCTCGAGCCGGCATTCAAACTACAATAACTTTGGATAGAGTGGACCGATTTTAAGAAAACAAAGACTTAGTTACTCCTGAAGATATGCTTTACGATTTGAGGGTTTATTGTGAACCCAGTACTTTAGCAGTGATGCGTGTTCATACAAACAGACAGACAGACAGACATCTCTGAAATGTATTCTATTATTTATTCCTAGACACCTGCAACGATTTTTTTTCACGAAATTCGAAAAAGTACAGACACATCCGATTTACATTCTTATTATATGTATAGAAGAAGATATTAGTGAGAATATAAGAATTCTTTCAAATTCCAGGTTCCGTAGAGTCTCTAAGAAGGACGACTTCGTACATCACGAAGGATCCAAAGGAACAGCCAAAGAAACACGTTCAGATAGTAGCGTAGTCTCATTCTATCCCCGTTGTGAGGAACAGGACGGGAGATAATGAAAAGTGACAATTAAAAAAGTTTGCCACTTGCGGTATTGTGATATGTGACGTCACGGGACAGTACTTGGAATATGTGCTCTATTGAACTGTGTTTAAAGCGTATTGTTGTTTGTTTGATCGGTTTTAATAGATTTGAGTGGAAATATAGATAAAGAATTGATGCTTCTACAGTCTTTGTCAAACTTATTGACCGCTCTAAATATAGTTGCTCAGAACATAAATTTACGTATACAACGTGCCGTTGTCGAGTAGGTAATGATATTATAAGTTTTTTGGGATCATTTCAATGAACTAATAGTCCAGGAGCCACGGTCCATTTTTCTACTAGATTACTATCAAGGTAATTTTCCGTGAGTGGCTTCGTTTCGATGAGACGCCCAACAATTTCCTGTGCGAAAATTCTCGATTGTGTTAGCTAATGGAGGTAGCAAGGATAAAATATGTCGATTTGATGATTCTCAATAATTTATTACTAACTGGGTTTTTTTTTTGTTAAATCTCAAGATAATTATCTAAATTATTTGAAAAAAATATTTGTCCTATAAAATGTATGTTTGATCAGAGAGTCCTCTCCTGCCTACAATTATCGATAATGACGTCATCGAAAATGATTACTAACCAGCTGATTTTTTATTAGTTAACAGTCATATTGTCCTACAAATCGCATGGTACGTTATCCCGGTCCTACGTTCAGAAATTGTTAATACCACAAGACCATTTTTCTCAATACTAACTGTAGGACAAGAATATTACATAATAGGTTAGTGTGTTCTCTGCCCAAATCTAACAAGTTGAGTTTTTAGTGGGATCTTGGTCTGTTATGTAGTGGATTTTATTTTTTATTCATAATCTTGTGTTACTTGACTCTATATTGTGTAAAATTGGTGGTGTTTTATGTAATATAGTTTGTTTATTGTGCATAAGTGAAGTGAATGGAAAATAATAGCACGGACCATGAATTCTGAGATGCCACAAAAACTCCATGGAAAGTTCTTGCAAGATGGCCACCATCTTGTTAGTTCGTTGTAATTATATCAAGGAACTTGTAATAGTGATACTCACTTGACAATGGCAGTAATAGTCTACTAGAAGACTGGTTGCCAAAAATGGAATGAAAGAAGAACTTGTAATACTATTAACTACTCGACGGCTGCTTGCGGGGATGGCCAACGGAGGGGGATTGCTCACGGCCAACCTCTCGCGACGTAGTGGGCACTAGTGTGGGTGCGACCACCTTCGCAGCTGGTTTTCCACCTGGCGTTGGAGCGGTCCGCTTTGAGTCTTCGTCCTTTACGGGTCCGGAGACTGGATTTCGGGTGAAATTTGAGGCGGTTCTTGGGCCTCAGGAGTCGCGGTGGTTCCGGTTGCGGGATCGCTGCTCTTGTGGCGTAGCGCTCTACCGATCGGTCCAACCTGGCTGTCAGGAATCTTCGGTGGCTTCAGGAGTCCTTTGGCGGCGAATTCCAGCGCCGTAGTATCCTCGGAGAACGGCATCTTCTTCTCGTTAGCAGCCTCTTGGAGGCGCAAATACAGAGCCATCCAGCGGGTCATCCAAACCGACAGCGTCCGAGCTGAAATTAGCCCGGCGAGAGTGACGATATCCGATATAGTGACCTTTGTCGCGCTTTCGCGGCCTGCGTGCGAGGTACAGGCACGGTAGTGCGGAGTCCGGTGGCCGAAGCAGTGGTCGAAGTGTGAGTTTCGGCGATGTCCGCAGGCGTGTGTGTGGTCGTTCGTCGCGAAGACATAGCAGCGTCGGTTTGGCCCTGAGTATGGCCTTTTTTGGGTCTTCTACTCGCCGTCGCCGGGGTGGAACAAGGAGCGCTTTTGCGGCGCATCGTCGCCCCGCTCCATTTATACCGAAGCAAGTCGAGTAATAGGGGGAGAGACGTGACCGAATGACGCAATTAATGTGGGTAGGCGCCGACATGTACGTATTCATAATCGAAAGAACTAAGGTTAACCATTAACGGACACGTTAAGGAGGCTCATGTAATTATTTTATATTCCTACCAATTTTATATATTACGCGCAAGATAGAAAACAAGGCTATATTCAGAGCGGACAAAAAGATTGACGAGCACTATAACGTCAGATACTGTATAAATTCGAATGTTTAAAAATACGTAAGGGGGCGTTCATAAATTACGTGAGATGTTTAAGGGGGGGAGGGGGTCGACTCAAATCTCATCTAATCTTAAGTTGGAGAGAGGGGGGGTCTCGGCAAATATAACGCAATTCTTTTTCTGATTCAAACAAAAAAAAAATACTGTTTTGGTCCATTTAATCCAGATTGTACATGCTTATGATTCAATATTAAGCGTAATCGTAATACGATTAAGATCATTCACTAATTCGTTCGAAAGAAAATAATTTCATTTTCTTTTTACAATAACAATCCAACGCGTTTACGTAAGAAATCCACATTTTGAAAAATCTCACGTGAGATTGGGGGATGGGGGAGGGGGTTGAATAAAATCTCACGACATCTCACCAGGGGGGGAGGGAGGGACAGAATATTAAAAAAAACACCTCACGTAATTTATGGACGCCCCATAATATATCGCCAACATGTCAACTTTCAATTGACACGGATGTGTTTTTTGTGCTAGTTAGTCAATGTGACTGCACTGTGTCTAAGGTGTACAATCCAAGAACAATAGTCAGAGAGGTCGGCAATCTATATAGGTGAGGTCACTGTCATGCCGTCCTGCATGTAAAGTTACTAGTAAGACAAAGTGACTGCACTATGTCTGATGCTAAGCAAAATACAATCCATCAACGATGGTCAGAGAGGTCGGCAATTTATAGATGATCGTAGCTGTCATGCCGTCCTGCATGTAAAGTTACTAATAAGACAAAGTGACTGCACTATGTATGATGCTAAGCAAAATACAATCCAACAACGATGGTCAGAGAGGTCGGCAATTTATAGATGATCGTAGCTGTCATGCCGTCCTGCATGTAAAGTTACTAATAAGACAAAGTGACTGCACTATGTATGATGCTAAGCAAAATACAATCCAACAACGATGGTCAGAGAGGTCGGCAATTTATAGATGATCGTAGCTGTCATGCCGTCCTGCATGTAAAGTTACTAATAAGACAAAGTGACTGCACTATGTATGATGCTAAGCAAAATACAATCCAACAACGATGGTCAGAGAGGTCGGCAATTTATAGATGATCGTAGCTGTCATGCCGTCCTGCATGTAAAGTTACTAATAAGACAAAGTGACTGCACTATGTATGATGCTAAGCAAAATACAATCCAACAACGATGATCAGAGAGGTCGGCAATCTATAGATGATCGTAGCTGTCATGCCGCCCTGCAAGTAGTTATTGTGAGTGATTTATCAACTTTGTGTATTGTGGTCGAACCCTCCTAGTCTGGTACAGATATTTATCATCTTGTGTGAATGAACATATATCAGCTCATGCCAGAATGCCCATTACAGGCCTATTAATAACGCAGAAATGAAATTTTAAGTTTAAAAATGAAAAATTTTTTTCGTCCCAAATTAAAAAAGAATAATAATAATTGTTAATAATAAAATCGTTTAGCTATATAAATAATTGGAAAAAAAAGTGCGTGTGCTTATGACCACGCGATAGAAGGGAAAACTTCTGATGTTCTAATTTAAAATTTTTGTCAGGGAGTAAGTGTGGTCGATGATAAATTGAACCGAGTATGAACGATTCAATGCATCGCTGATCCGAGCGTGATGGTACACTTTCGTTCAGTATTCGTGAAAAAGCACAAATTCACTTAAAGAATTTTTTACTTCATAACAACTATATGCATAGCTCGACCAGATTAATCCCGTATTTGTTGAATCCTTGGTTCATAATTGCTCACAGTGGCCTAATTTTGACTTATCTTAAAATGTACTTATAAAGTTTATTAAATCTCACATTATTTTATTTACATCTGATTTGAACAGTATATTTGCGCATATACGATGAAAAGTACAAAACTATGTTATAACTCTAATGATATAATACTTTATTGTAATAAAGGTTGACACTGGCAAATGTTACTGCGACGCTGTTTAAAGAAAAGGAAACTTGACTAATTGACATTTAGGCGGATGAAAAAAACGCGTGCAAACGAGGTATATGTTTACAACAATATAAGAATTTTAATTTTAAAATGTTAAAACGCTAGATTTTAATTGTAATCTAGAATATTTGTAATATTTTATACGATAGTATTCTATTTATAATATAGTATATAGTCAAATATAGATAACCTTATTAATATTTATACAGATTAAAAAAATGTAGTACAAGTATTTTATAATATCTATGTTCAGTCTTCGTTATTCAAATAATTTAGAATCTCATGATCTGTAAAAAGTACTTAAAAATGGGAATAGTAGTGCTATTGTGGCCTATTTTATATATACATTTTTTCCTACCATAGCACATTATTACTTTTGTTCTTTTGGTACTGTAATGTACACAGATAAAAAATATAATTAGCATAGATTAATAACCTCGGTATTTATATTAAACCATCTGTATAGTTTATATAATCTGTTAAAATTCTTTTTTAGTCTATAATTTTGTAGGATTCATTGAGTTGTGATTGTAAATATTATAAATAAAATAAAAAGAAATTGTTAAATCATTGTTTTTTATTAAATCTATATATTTTCATGGTACAAATTATTCATAAAAACTAAGAATCATGTGTTAAAAGATGCATTACAATTGAAATAAATTCTTAAATATTTTATGTATACCAGAGTTTTCGATAATTCTTCTCACGGGAGCTGTTTTGTACGCAAGTGATTCAGGGATCATCTAAAAAAATAATTATATATTACTTGCACCCGTAACCGACTACGTCTGCTTTAAATTACAATATAAAACTTAACAGCCACAGGTAAACTAAAATTTACCGCATCGTAGTAATAAATTTCAATAAGGATGTTTGGCGGGATCTTAGTATAGTTATATATATATAATTCAGTTATAGTGCATAAGTGGATGGAAAGTAATACTACGGAACATGGATTATAAGATGCCACAAAAACTCCCTGGAAAGTTCTAACAAGGGGACGGCCATCTTGTTAGAACATATCACAAAAAAATGTAATATTACTAAATAAGTAGGTAATAATACTCGACAATGGCAGTATAAATTTTGACGATGAGTTGCCAAAAAAACAATTTTTCAGTACAAATAGTTCAAAACCTACATGGAAATAAATAAATGTGCAAAATTTGCTATAATTCACTGATAGATATAAGATTTATTAATTGATAATTCAAATTTCTTAAAGCATCTAACGTTATAATATACACAATAACAATATTACAGCGCTATCTTTTGATAATACAAGATGGTATACAATTACTACTGCCATCTCTGTGTTACTTCAGATACTACATCGACTCGAAACTTTCTAATGTTGCTCAAAGCGTCCTAATTATACTTTCCGCCGCCAGGTTTGACTCATTCCATGATTATAAACTAGCTGCTTAGCTTTGCACGGTTTTACTTACGAAAAAAGTGATACCAAATCTTTACAGTACCACAATGTAGTGAAAAAAATTTGCCACTGTACAATTGAACGACAACCTGTCACTGTTTTTTTTATATATATCCCAAATGTTATTCGTCTTGGTCACTCACTCATTTTTATATGGAAATCTTTAACCCTAAATTTTTACTTCATTCTACAATTTTTCTTCCATACATAATAGAAAAAGAATTATCTAAATATGTGCAGCTGTTATGAAGTAATGGGCTCAATAACATTCATCAATTTTTTATTTTATTTGTCCAGTCCAATCTTCTAATCTTCTAATAGCCAGCCATTGTTCATATTAAAAGTTTCTTGCGATCATTTCAAGTAACTAACAAGATGGCGGCTGTCTTGTTAGGACTCTCCGAGGAATTTTTATCACCCGAATCCATGTTCCGTAGTATTATCTTCCATCCACTGCATTTGTACACAATAACCTAACTATATTACGTAAAATATCACCAATATTACAAAATATAGAGTCAAATAAATAACACAAGATTATGAATAATATATAAAAACCACTACATGACATTTCAAGATCCCTCCTAAAATTCCCGTTTGGTTTTTATTTACATCAATTTTTATTGAATTGATTTTTAATAATGACCTCGTATGGCTTGTTACCGACTCTCCTCAGGTCTTTTGGCTGCATTCTACGATATTCTTCCTCAGGTTCACCGGTCTCGCCTTCGGCTCCAGACTGCTTCTGTATTACTATACACCTGGAATCATTTTTCTGCAGTGAAAACTTCTGTAGGCGTATTGGACAGTGAATAGAAAAAAATCGTCACACTCGGATTCGTGACGCTATATCGTGAAAACGCATACCTATGGTAAATTATTTTCACGAAAATGAAATCGCTGGTATTATCGCTGGTTGTTGACAGTCGTGTTCAAAAGTATAATGATTCATAAAGGAAACCGATACATTTTACATTACAGATCTTCTATTCTACTAAATATGTTCTCTGGATCTTTTTTGTCACAGATCTCTTACATAAATACTACATAATACACATTTTATGTTTCGAACTAATGAACGGTTTTGGTCCCAAATCGTGCTAAAAACATATGTACACTTAATACTATTATATTCTTTTAACGATATCCGAAAAAAAGAATAAAAACTCAAACCTTTTCTGCCTAGAGTTAGTGTCTGAAGCCAGAATGTCTGAAATAAAAATAAAAAGTTAAATTTATATATTATGAATAGTTTTTGGCGGGATTTCAGTCTGTCATGTAGTCGATTTTCTATTTTATTCATAATCCTGTGTTACTTGACTCTATATTGCGTAAAATTGGTGGTGTTTTATGCAATATAGTTTGTTTATTGTGCATAAGTGAAGTGAATGGAAAATAATACCACGGACCATGAATTCTGAGATGCCACAAAATTTCCCTCTAAACTTCTAACGAGGGAGCCACCATCTTGTTGGAACTTTAACATTTAAAAATATAAAAAAAGTTAATTACCTTCAACAATCAATATCAAAAATAAATAAAATAACAATGAATTGGGAGACATCTTCTAATAAAAATATTATGAATAATAAACGTTTCACTTGATATTTAAGCACTTAAATATACACATATTCACTAACATATTGTTTTAAAATGCAGAACACACTGTAGAGGCGGAAGCGATTAATTATCTAAATTATGAATCAATGTTAACGCAGTTAACTAAACTTAAAAAAATAAACTCCGTATAAGTGTGCACCGCACGGCGTTCCGTTTCAGCCTTTTTCGGTAATAATTGGTTTTTATCAGGCGGCCAAATCGCCTTCGGCTTTTTATACTTTGCACCTTGCCACGCTAATCGCACACACTATTACTTCGTGCTCGTTAATCGTACTTTTTGACCAAAACTTAGTACGATATTTACTTTGCACTTAAGCGTTATAGCTTGATGATATATATCTTTCTTCCTCAATAAATAGGATATACTATACAATAATATTTGTGATGTGAAACATCTATAGGCGCGGGTAAACCTAATTTTGGCTTGTCGCTACATGGCGGCGCAAATCAGGAACTTTGCACTATTAACGAAATACTCAAAAAGCATTTTCAACCCAATCTGTATTAACATAGGATTCAAATTGTTTTGTCGGCCACTTGTTATACCAGTGTTACGCGGCACGCGCCGATGACCTAGCGCCTTTTGATAAATGCCTCCAAACACACCGAGCCTGCGACTAGTTGAGTTTTTGTATTTAATAAAAATGAATATTTATAAAATAAATAAACAGTCATTTTTTTTATGGAACAAATTTGTAATGCTTTATCTTTTCACTATGTCATAGCTGATTCCTATCGAAATCTGTTCTTTTGGGCATATAATTTATACAAAACTATTTCGATATTTCACATCTGCCACGCGTCCCGTGACGGTTTATTTTTTTTTTAAACCTAACTAGTATTTCCAGATGATCGCTCTATTATGTACCTACCTAGTTCGATATATTCGCTGTATATAAGCCACGTCTTATGCTTTAATAAATGTATGTAAGCACTTTTATTAATTGTCAGTTAGTTCCTACTAACCGCGTGGAACAGATAAATTTACTGCGTAAAAAAATGCGAAGTCACACTTTTGAGAAATTTATTGTGAGAATATTAATTAAAAAACTGTGTACTGCTTTTTTATAAGTACACCACAGTGGTCTCGATACAGCACGATCAAATAAACTGAGTTGTTGAGTATGTCTGGTCGTAGTTTTAACACTCACTAGTACTTTCTTAGTATATACTAGCGGGCCAGGCAGACGTTGTCCCGCCCTGATTATAAAAAAATCCATGACAAATTATATACCAAAACGTTCCTCATGAATCACTTTATCCACTGGCGAAAACCGCTTGAAAATCCGTTCAGTAGTTTTTGAGTTTATCGCGAACAGACAGACAGACAGACGCGGTAGGGGACTTTGTTTTATACTATGTAATGAAATGGAATGAAGTATCTTTGATTTTGTATCTCTTGAGGTTTGTAATATTAGCATTGTTAAACCGAATTTAGAGACACTATAATAATTTACGTTCGACTGCAATTAGATAAAATGATATGAAATATGAATACAAAGGTCGGAGATCTAGCTGTCTTGTTTCAGAAAGACCATGATAAAATGTATATTTCTTTCGCTTTTTTTTTTCTTTTTTCGAACTGACTACGCTATTAACCTATCAAAGTCTTAACAGCTTCACCGGACTAAAATTTTTTGACTTCTTTAAGGCATATCAGTTCGTCTACACATTTAGGCACCTTAAATTATCTATAAGTAGCTAGTAGTATCACCGCCGTCCATAGACACTAGCAATACTAGGGGAATCGCAGGTGCGTTGCCTGCCTGTGTTTGAGGAAGGTGAGCGGGCGAGGGCGAATTTGAGGTAGGTATTCGGCGCTCTCATTAACAGAACGAAACGCAACAATGCAAGCACTGTTACTTCACGTCGGTTTTCTGTTTCTAAAATCCAAGTCCTAATTGCTACTTATAAAATCAATTATTTGATAGTGAGAGTTTCATCAGAATCGGTGTAACTGTTTTTTAGTTTAGACGGAACAAACATAAAGACCGAGTTTTAATAATTGTGTTTTGACATGTTGATGTGAGTGGCTTTTGCCCGATAAATGTAACTTAAATCGGTCACAATTTCATGAATACTAGGTTTACGGTCGCCTCTTATATAGTATCTACGAACACGCGTCAATTTGACGCACAAATGAATACATATAACATAACAACTTAGAAAGCAATGGAATTATACACTACTAACTTCTACCCGCGACTTCGTCCGCGTGGAATAGTTTTACTTTGGACTAACGCTAACACTCAACGGAAGCTCTCAAAAGGAAACATAAACGATTTTATACATTCTTCATTGGCGCTCTGCTCCCAGCTCCTGGTCTTAGCGAGATGATATATAGCCTATAGCCTCCCTCGATAAATGAGCTATCTAACACTGAAATAATTTTTCAAATCGGAATAGTATTTCCTGAGATTAGCGTGTTCAACCAAACAAACAAACAAACCCTCCAACTTTATAATATTAAATAAGTATAGATGATTAAAAAAATGAAAATATGAGATACGTATGGAAAGTTTTTATTATTCGATAATTTTATTTTTCCTACCATGCCATAAGAAGTATCACTTCAAATTACAATCGTTTTATCGCTACCGCCTAAGCAATGCGTCTGTTACCTAATCAATCATTGTCTAACGTATATAGATAATAGCATAGGGGCATATCCTTGTTACTTTTAGGGCATATCCTTATCATTTTGGAATATACGCATTTTCTATTATTGGACATTAGATTATTTCATAATTTAAAGTTATGTAAATATATATTAGATTCGATTTATCATTTTAGGCAATGAATAGCTTTAATAAATAACAGCGGGCAATATAAACAGTATATAAGAAATAAAATTTATTAAAGAAATGTGTACTAAAGGAAGTAAACTAATCTTCTTCTATACAGAATCTATAGTGAATATATACTATATATCTATATAGTGAAGAGACATTTATGCAAGCCGGCATGACAGCGGCGACCGGTGAGGGATGAGGGATAGCGTGTCTCTCGGTAGTCGCCGTTGTTTTTGGATTATACTGTGCTCACCATCAGGCACAGTACAGTCACTTTGCTGAGCTACGATAAAAAAAAAAAAAAAAAAAAAATACATGTAATAAGAATGTAAATCTAACGTGTTAGTAGTTTTTAGATATTTGTGAAAAAAAAATTGCAAGTGTCTAGGAATCTATCTATACATATAATAAGAATATAAGTCTGACGTGTCTGTACTTTTTCAATTTTTGTGAAAAAAATTGTTGCAGGTGTCTGCAAAAAAAAAGGTGTCTAGGAATAAGTAGTAAAATACATTTCAATCATTTTTAGAAATGTCTGTCTGTCTGTTTGTATGAACACGCATCACTGCTAAAGTGCTGGGTTCACGGTAAAACCTCAAATCATAAAGCATATTCTCGAGAATAATTTAGTCTTTGTTTCATTAAAATCGGTACACTCTATCAAAAGTTATTGTAATTTTAATGACGACGCGAATTAAGTACGAGAGAAAAGTAGATAAGTAAATGGACTTAATACATTCAGAAGATTATATTAGTCACTATTTTTTTACATTAGATTCCACACGGTAAATAAATTTCAATCATTTTTAGAAATGTCTATCTGTCGGTAGGTTTGGACACGCCTCACTGCTAAAGTACTGCGTTCACGATAGAACCTCATTACCAAAACAATTAATTATATAGCATATACTCGAGTGACATGAAGTCTTTGTTTCATTTCTGTTCATCCATCTGCCGGCAGTCCCTGCTCCCTGGCCAAAATGGTATAAGGAAGCACCATGGGGTTTTAGTCCGTGCGAATTGGACATAACCCACCTTCAGCTGCCCGGCTAGAGCTTATCCGTTTGGGATGTCCCCATGTTTTAGGTGGTAGAGCCATGTTGAAGCTATTACTGGTTTCAGCATGAATGGGTTGGCTCGTCCAGGGTAGTACCACCCGGCACAGAGGCACACCGACGTGAAGTAACAGTGCTTGCATTGTTGTGTTTCGTTCGGTCAGGGAGAGCGCCGGAGGCCCACCTTTCCCCCTCTCCTTTCCTCTGCTTAGGCGCGTTGAGCTATATTTTTGGCAGGAGGTTAATACACTTTATAAAAATATATATAAATGCACCTGCCTCGACTTTTTTACATAAATACATACGTCATTTTAGATTTCAAAGTGATCAGTTTTACTAACGTCTGAGAAGGGGTAAAATACGAGTCATGTAACCAATGAACAAACCATATACGAACTTTCTAATTTATATGAAGAGTCTAACAATAGACACGTCAAGTTATGCTGGTCGTTGTCGTCAGTCTTTCGTTTGATGGTTCATAGGTCGAATGAGTTATCAACGCACGTTGATAAGCGGTTATAAACAAAACGATGTAACTACGTTCTTTTAATATTTGAGACGAGTTGATCATTTTGTATAAGAAAAAAAAGACGTGTGGCACTCGGAGACTGCCGCGGTAAAGCTATTGCATAGCATTTTTTATCAACTTATGCAATTATAATTATTTATTTATTTTATTAATGCAGTATTTAAAAAAAATATATTAAAAAAAATAATTAATTTTTTTCTTTTTATTTCAAAAAATAATACTGCATTTGTGATAATAATAATAAAATGAATGTATACAGAGTACTAACTCATTTTCTTTCACTATTTTTTCGTGACTTTCTTCATTAATAAATGCACTTTGTTTATTCATATTTAAAACACTTTGTACACAAATTATACGAGTACAGATATTCACTGTTGTACATAGATGATAAATACCTATACACCTATATACTTTCTCACAAACAGCTGATTACGGTAGTTTTCCAATACAACCAATGCCACCTAAAGGAGGGTTGTTGAACTAAAGAGACAAGCGTGATATTTCAAAAAGTCATTAAAAGTTCTGGTATTTATCGATAGATGGAAAAACTAAAAAGTATCACCGCTGTGCCGGTCGGAGTGGGGTGTGTTAGGTTTTTTTCGTTACGGAATTTCTGGATTCGGTCCCCACGCTCAAGGCCCGCGATAGAAGCTATGCAATAGCTTAAAAATAAAGTAGTACATGTACTACTAATGATCCAGTTAGGCTAGATAACTGCCATGCTACACTATATTTAGTGAAAAGGACGACAAAAATACGGCGTAACTTTTTGAAGTTATACTACTTTTGCGGCGTTCGGGAAAAATCATGTGTGAATTTTTACGATGCGTTAGAAAAAATAATTTATTTGTTCGCTTTTAATATATAAAAGCGTCATCATAATATGATGACTAATTGAAACCAATTTTCAAATGACTAAATGGCTTTTTTTAAAGCATTATAGAATAGTAAATGAGATCAAATTCATATATCAACTTTAACCTATGTGATTATTAATCAAATATTTTATAACGAAAATGGATAAAGACAAATAGATAATAAACAATTATTTCATCAGTATAGCACATCACATGTACCACTATAGTCCCGCAAACTCGATGCGGATGGCCCGACGCTCCGCACGAGAATGAACCACGTCCACGTTTCGCCACAGCTTTCACACGCGCACACCGACACCTAAAAGCGACACCATGAAGTTGGCTGATAATAATTACCTATCAAGTTTTCGTGAGAACTGATAACTATATTCAAGGTGGTTCTTCAGATATATATGAATCTAGAACACGTGTTTTATATCAGTGTAGATAAATAAATATGTTCATACATACATATACATATGTATTTGTGTGTAATATTAGATTATACACGGCATTGAATGGTAATTTATTGTGACTATTGGTGATAAAATTGGTTGTTTGTTTCACATTATTTTTATTTGTTTTTATTATAAATTATTATTGTTTGATTAATAGTATATTCTACTACTTTTTGATATATTATTTAATTCTGTATATGCATACACAAAAATAGATTTTAACCTGTTGACCGAACAGGACGTATGAATACGTAAAACGTAAACAGTAGCATGAACGGATAGGAAGGAATACGTCCTTGAGATAAATATTTATTGCGCCCTGGAATGGGAGAGACGTATAGCTTCGTACAATAAAGGATGCATCGGTACATGCCTATACATGAATTGGCAACAAATATATATCTCAAGGACGTATTCCTACCCGTTCATGCTATTAGGACGTTTCTTAGTGAAGGAGTTCCTGCCCGTTGTATATTGCGTAATTAAAGAAGGAATTCCCGGTTAACAGGTTAAAGCCTTTTAAAATTGATTAAAGTTTTTTTAATTAAAATGCTACCAATGGCATTCAATATCTTTTTAAACTGAAGAAGGATGACTTCTTACGTGCGTATATAATGCGGCATCTTAGCCTGTTATGTAGTGGCTTTTATATTTTTTTCATAATCTTGTGTTATTTGACTTTATCTTTTGTAATATTGGTGGCATTTTATAGGTAATATAGTTCAGTTATTGTGCGTTAGTGAAGTGAATGGAATATGGGTACCACGGAGCATGAATTCTGAGATGCCATAAAAACTTCCTGGAAAGTTCTAACAAGACGACCATCATCTTCTTAAAACGTTGAAGTTATCCTAAGACACTTACACTATTACTACCTACACGCCAATGGCAGTAATAATTTGGAAGATTGGTTGCCAAAATAAAATTGTGAAAAACAACACATGCGTTTTTATTTATTTTTTTAAATTAAAATTTTCATATTCTTACTTACACCATTCTACACATCAGGCTACTTTAAGACGACACTCACAATTACGTGTCGGGACTCGACAACGTTTCACTTTTATTGAAGATATAATTTAATAATAATAATGCTTCTTAATATGTGCTATATAGTTATTGATCGTGTATAAAAGTTTTATGTGAAAGTATTTGAAAACAGTACGTGGTTTGTTATATTATTTATATAATTTAATATATAGGGTGTGGTTTGAAATGAAACTTATTTAATCTCTATTGAGATTTAAGATTGTTCATAGCGTTTTTAAGAAATATTGTGGTCATAAGAACTCTTGAACAAATTAAGAGATAACTCTGAATATTATAAAGGTTGTTTTTATTCGTATGTAGTGCTATTTAAAGATTCGATTTATTGTTAGCGTTTTTATTTTTAATTATGGATAAGATTTAGTAACTCTTTGGTGTCGTATACCGGGTATGTATTGTTTGCCTTAATTTATTTTACTGCTGCCAGGAATTAAACATGCCGTAGTGGTTTGTGTTTATTGATAGAACTAGCTAATTGCATTCAAGTTCGTTTTCAACAGACTTCTGTTTTTTTTTTTTTTTTGGAAATTCTATTTTGATATTATTTATTAACTCCAATAACTTTTACGGCGAAGTTTTTGGCGGGATCGTAGAATGTCATGTAGTGGATTATATATTTAATTCATAATCTTGTGTTATTTGGCTCTATGTTTTGTAATATTGGCGGTGTTGTACGTAATATAATTTGGTTTTACAAAATAATACCACGGAGCATGGATTCTGACTCGCCACAAAAACTCCCTGGAGAGTTCTAACAAGACGGTCACCATCTTGTTAGTTTATTGGAGCGTGATCGCGAGAAACTTGTAATATGTAACCTACTCGACAATGACAGTAATTGTCTGCTAGAATTGGTTGCCAAAAATAAAATACAATTTTGCTTTTATTGCAACATTTTTAAGTCATCTAATCATTATGGTATAGTTTCGATAAAAAATCTTTGAGAATCTGTAAAAGATCTCTATCGGTTCATAATAAGTGCGGTTATAATTACTTCAGCCGCTTCATATATTAATTATCTCAGACAAATTAGAGATATTATAGTTTTATTTAGATAAGTAAATATTAATAGATTAGATCTATATATGGATTTATCATTACATAGTATAAAACAAAGTCCCCCACCGCGTCTGTCTGTCTGTAGGCGATAAACTCAAAAAGTACTCAAAGGATTTTCATGCGGTTTTCACCAGTGGATACAGTGATTCATGAGGAAGGTTTTAGTGTATAATTTGTCAAGGTTTTTTTTATAGTCAGGGCGTGACAGCGTCTGCCGGGCCCGCTAGTATCTATATATATTAAACTAGCGGGGCCGGCAGACGCTGTCATGCCCTGACTATAAAAAAAAACCTTGACAAATTTTATACCAAAACGTTCCTCATGAATCACTGTATCCACTGGTGAAAACTGCATGAAAATCCGTTCAGTAGTTTTTGAGTTTATCGAGAATAGACAGACAGACGCGGTAGGGGACTTTGTTTTATACTATGTAATGAAACGAATGTAACTATTTATATTTTGTAAAAATATATAACATGAGATAAACCAGATCGAGTTTCTTGCCGTTTCTTCTCGATGACTGGGTTGTTTTCCGAACCGGTGGTAGCTTTGACGTTCATAAGGGCCTTCTCAGGGCCTGAATTGAATAAAGTGTTTTTTGAATTTGATTCTATGGGGCGTTCTAAGCCGTATTGGCCGGTTTCAAAAAGTATTTCCTTAATTTTGTGATATGTTTTAATCGACTTAACATCGAAAAATTAATTTTGTGATTTTTATATGATACTCGTTAAAAAAAAAACCGAATTTCCTAGAAAAAGTCTTTCTTTGTTGGTTTTTTTGGACACACTGCCTTAAAAATGACCTAGATTTGTTGCTTTTTTTTTTGTTTTTTGCATGTCTATTTAAAGAAAACAATAAAATAAAAAGTGTCCTAATTTTTAGTTTATAAAGATTTCTGAAATTTAAACTTTAAATCATGTTTGGTAACTTTGTTTTTTTTAAATGTATTTTTTAAACATCTATACATTCCTCAATTTTTAAGCCCGGCCTGGTAATGAGTTGTCTATAACTACCATTTGTTTTTGATATATGTAATATCGTATACGACACACGACAAAAGATAAATTGGACATAAATGATGACGAAACGTTATCCACGGGATGGTAGACGGAAAAGAGGGAGACAAGTTAGAAGATTTTTTTTTTATATATCATAGGAGGCAAACGAACAGATGGGTCACCTGATGTTAAGTGATCACCACCGTCCATAGACACTTGCAACACCAGGGGAATCGCAAGTGCGTTGCCAGCCTGTGTTGGCGGGGGGGAAGGAAGGGGAAAGGGAGGGTAGGTGGGTCTCCGGTGCTCTCACTGACCGAACGAAACGCAACAATGCAAGCACTGTTACTTCACGTCGGTTTTCTTTGAGAGGGTGGTACCACCCCGGTCGAGCCGAGCCATTTATGCTGAAACCAGTAATAGCTTCAGCGTGGCTCTACCACCTCCAAAAGATGGACATATGATATAAAGAAAGATTCGGTTTGGCAAAGAAAAGTAAATAATAAGAAAAATTGGAAACAGCTGTAAGAGGCCTGCGTGTCACGCTAACCACGAAAACAGGAAACATGATGTGTTAAGCTGTAGACAAAAAATTTATATACTTAGTTTCAGCAATAAGGGCTATAATAATAATAATGTCGTATTGTGAAAATAACCAAGTAGGGAAATTAAGGAAAAATACTTCCTCAGGAGATTTTTCGTTCCACCCGTATGAATTGTCTCCTATATTTTAGGATAAAATCCTATAAGTTAGGATAATATTCGTTTTTATTATTAATTAGCGCCTGCCCACGACTTCGTCCGCATGGAACAGTTACTTTGGGCTTAGAAAGCCTAGCGTTATTATATATAGCGGAAGCTTTCTAAAGAAGAAAAAAGCTCTTGAAACATTCTGTATTGGTGCTCCGCTCCTATTGGTCTTACCGTGATGATATATAGTCTATAGCTTTCTTCGATAAATGAGCTATCTAACACTGAAAGAATTTTTCAAATCGAACCAGTTCACCATTCGTGAGATTAGCTCGTTCCAGCAAACTCTTCTGTTTTATAATATTAGTGTAGGTATTGAGACTTGAAAAATTGATGAATTAAGGTCGAATTTCAACCATTGGTATTAATAGATAGATTATTTAGGTAAATTATTTGTGTTCAGAGAATGTTTTACAAAGATAATTGTAACTTTTTTCGCAAGACATCCGGCGTAGTTTCGTCGTTCCGATATTTATAGGTACTACCAATATTATAGGTTCAAGAGATTGTTTATTGATTTGGTTTACTTTCTCAATAGGTGATTCCCGTTGTTGACCTTCATTGTAAATAATAAAGTCGCTATCTGTCTGTTTGTGCGTGCAGTTTCTTTTTCTAAACTTTTTTTTTATAATTAAAAATAAAGCAAAGGATTTCGATCCAAAATTCCCTATCGTTTGGAGGATTATCATAAGATATTTTAAATCAAAATTAAAGGCCTTTTTTTTTAAATACGGGGTTATAATTTTTATTTGGACGACAGTCATCATCTTACCCTTATCCCACCTAAGTAGGGTCGACACAACATGTTTTCCTTTTCCAATCTCGCCTATCAGATGTCATCTCAGTATTCACACCTCTTACACACGTGTATATCACTTTTTTTTTTTTTTTTTTATTGTAGCTCGGCAAAGTGACTGTACTGTGCCTGATGGTAAGCACAGTACAATCCAAAAACAATGGCCACCGCCGAAAGACATACTATCCATCGCCGGTCGCCGCTGTCATGCCGGCCTGAAAGCGGCCTGAAAGCCACTTCTCTGTCACTGGTGCTATTTTCAAATTTCCTCTGATATACTCATTCATAATCTTATTCATTCTAGTTACACCACACATCCACCTTAACATTCGCATCTCTGCCACATGTAGTTTTCTCTCATCAATTATTATGATCGCTATTTAAACGACAGTGTAGGCAAGGAATGATTCTATACTCGGAAGCTTTCTCGCTGGTTTTTGTATTTCCCTACGGCCACTATATAATCAATTTTCATCAAACACATTAGCAGATCAGTCACAAGGTGGAAGGACGGCCTAGTCATAACTTTAGAAATGTGGGTGATGCAAGACTGTTTTTTATAGCAATCTTTAGGGGGGAAATTTCAGAAGTAATAGACATCTTGTGGCTGAACGGATAAATGAACTAATAAAATTATATTTTATTTTCAGATACTAAAACGATGATTTTCTGGTTACTTCTTTTTATTATTGGTGAGTATCTACGTATGTTAGACATCGCTCTGATTAGTTTTAATCTTAAAAATCTCTATGATATGAAGATAACGATGGTTTAGTTCAGAGGTTCGCAAAGTGTGTGCCGTAAAAAGTAAACAGCGGCGCCGTGAGGCACTCCTCTTAACCATTCTCCGGTAGTTTAAGTTAGTTATTCATAGGTACAACGTAAACCATTACATTCCCAGCACACACAGATCCTTATTGTGGATGTATTTGGGTCTAGCTAACTAGTATTACTGTACGTATATTTATGGACTGTATCTATTTAGACTAGCTAGCTTGGTTAGGGCGTCGTGATAAAACACCAAAGTTGAAAGTGCGCCGCGGACGGAATAAGTTTGGGAACTCCTGGTTTAGTTGATAGAGTGTCGGCACCACATCGATGGATGCAGGTTTTGAATCCTTGCAACTGAGTTGGCGAAGGAAAATATCGTATTGAAACCATAGTATGATGGTAGAAGTTCGCTTGACTAACTATCACTCTCAAGATGAAAATCTATTACCAAGCATTTGTTGCTGTGTTCCGGCAGCTACACTTGAGAGCCAGACCCTCTCTAGGTTTAGCGTGTTCACCATATTAGACCAAATCGTCATTTATCATCAGATGAGAACATAGCCAAACGGTAAATCCTACGAAGTGTAAACATAACATCACTATCACACCACATCAGCCTGTAATAGACCCGCTGCAAGGACATACGCCTCTTCCCGAAGGAAGGTTTTTTTATGTCACAGGAGGCACCCGAACAGATGGATCGGTCATCACCACCGTCCATAGTCACTAACAACACCAGGGGAGTCGCAAGTGCGTTGCCACCCTTTGAGATAAAAAGGGAAGGGAGAGAGAGAGGAAAGAGATGGGAAGGCGGGCATCCGGCGGTCTTACTGACTGAATGAAATGCAACAATGGAAGCACTGTTACTTCACGTCGGTTTTCTATGAGAAGGTGGTACTACCCTGAGCGAGCCGACCCATTCATGCTGAAACCAGTAATAGCTTCGTCGTGGCTCTACCACCTAAAAAAATGGGCAATGGGCATAATGGGCATAATCATCCCCGCGACAGCACAGGACGTATTGACGATCTCAAACTCTGGGAAATCCACAGATCTGTTTTTCCCACGTACGGGAAAAAACATTACAAAAACATTTCTCAGGTTCAGACTTCCTCACGATGTTTTCTTTCACCGTCAGCCGATAGTGTTACTAATTTAAATTAGTTAATGTACACGAATTCTGAACAATTCTATAGCAAAACACTACGCTAACGAATAACACGACTAACTTTGGGCCATTACATCTGAGTAACTCCTACGGTTATCACGAAGTTCATTGAAGTCAAGGCTTCTCAAGTAGATAGAGTTAGCTACTGCTACAAACTGCCGGTTTTCAGAACATGTTGAAGCTCGAAGCATCATTATTCCCGCACTAGCGTTGTGGAATGAATTGCCTGATACGGTATTGCTCCACTGTTATGACATTACATGAAAAGGGATTGAAGCACGCTCTTTAATGTCTCAAAATCAGCGCTGCAATGCTTGCACTTACAAACCTGCAGTTTATGCTTAGACAAAGAGCTTTATCACTCCATGCAACAATTGTCTTATTTGATTTTTTTATGTATATACTTGTAAATATGTGTTGTATGTACTGAATAAATATATGTTTATTTCTTCAAAATTGACAACACAGCAGTGATGCCCATGTTGTTATAATAAAAAATATAAAAAATAGAATTGATATAAAAAATATAAAAACCAAAATAAGTCAATCACTTTCACACACAGCAATTGCACACAATTTCCTCAGTAACAGAGTGGTTCTGAATTGGAACCGATTGCCTGACGAAGTAGTATCTGCTAGTTCTGTCTATGGTTTTAAAAACCGACTCGACAACTGGCTCCGGACTAATAAACTTACTTTAATAAATGAACATCTGCAGTGACCAAAACCTGACAAAAAAATTTCGACACAGTGTGATATAGACGTATCAGGAATTATGCTGCTTGTCTATTAACTATAAATAAATAATTATTACTACCAATGATATTAAAATAAAAAGCTGTAGATACGTTACTCACATGACATTATGACAAAACAAATGGCCCGGTAACGCACACATACGTAAAAAACGTAACGCCACATTGTCTTAGATAAAATGTGGAAGTAAGATGCCATGTAATATCGTTGGTGAAAAATAAATAATTATATGTTACTTAAATAAGGGCAGATTGACGGGGCAGCCGTCAAAAATAAGCTAGTTAGCCAAGTTTTAAGAAGGCGTTGTCGAAGCGCTCACGACGTATCGATAACTTTTTAGTTATAATATTGATTGCAACTTGGTTTTCAGGAACTGTTTCCACCGAGTCCGGCCCTCGTCTCCTCTTCCCATCAGTTCACAGACAGTACGTCTACAGCGTGATGACCAACGTTTCGACCAGCACACTGACACCAAGAGAAAGTGGAACGTACTGGACTATTGAAGGGAAACTTCTGGTAGATGTTCGCGATAACTTCACTAAGGCCCGTTTGCAGTTGAAAGATCTGAAGGTAATAGATTAGACCAAGTTTTTTATTTTAAATTAGTATATAAATTCGCCAGTGTTATGTTGTAATAAACCCGCTTTTCATCGACCTTTAACCCCCGTTTGGTCAGTAGAAAAGATATTTAATGTTGCTTCATTACAACTTTAACTAACAACAACAACATTAACTAGTTGTTAATTATCATTACATTATTGTAAAATAAAGTCCTGTGCCACGTCTGTCTGTCTGTTTGCGATAAACCCAAAAACTATTGAAAGGGTGGAATATCGTTCGCCTGGACCCTTAGTTTTGTCATAATTGGAATAATAATATATTGCTAAAAGAATACTTTGTTAAATCGTCATTTAATTTAAATCGATTTCTTAGAGCATAATATATACATGTAAATTACGAGGCTTTTCATTTTTCGGGTTAATATATAGCCTATGACACTAATGAATAACGTGCCTTTCTATTGGTAATAGAATTTTCAATATCAGTTGAGTAGATCCTGAGATTACCCCCTACAACGTCACAAACTCACAAACTTTACCTCTTTATAATATTATTTTTATATTTATTATATACTAGCGGGCCCGGCAGACGTTGTCCTGCCCTGATTATAAAAAAATCCTTGACGAATTATATACTAAAACGTTCCTCATCAATCAGTCTATCCACTGGTGAAAACCGCATGAAAATCCGTTCGGTAATTTTTGAGTTTATCGCGAACAGACAGACAGACAGACGCGGTTGGGGAATTTGTTTTATACTATGTAATGATTATTATCATTATAATTATATATTATAGTATAGATAAAAATAGTTTTTAATTTCAGAAATCATTTTCGGGTGGTCACCACGTCCTAGAAACACACGGCAAATATATAACTTATCCCTGGGAGATAGACTATCAGGTAAATAAATTAAGATTTCTCGAGTTACATCTTCCGGATGCGATTTTGTGTCTTTTACAGATCTGGATAAAGTTTAAATTCTAATAATACTTAGTTTTTATTCCCAGTCTTTTTTGTTCTTTGCCACTTGTCATTATGAATCAACAGCAGACTGTAAGAGAGCCATTTCAGGGCCATAGGCCGCTTCTTGAGAGAAGGTATGGACATAATCACCATGCCAGCCACGATGTGTTAGCGATTTCAAACGCTGAGAAGTTCTATGTTTCTACCATATACAGTGGGACTACAAGAATATTTCTAAGGTTCATGTTTCCTCACGATATTTTTCTTTACCGTCAGCCGATGACGCTACCAGTTTGCATATATAAATGTATACTAATTCCTAAACATTGGTTGCTACAAGCACCGAGGTTCGAACCTCTTTACCAGCTATATTCATATAATCGTCTTCTGGCTATACGGCTTTCTCTTCCCTTCCATGTTTCAGACTTAGCAAAACCAGTAATAGTTTTTTAGGTAATAGTGTTAGGTTCTACAATAAAGTCCTAAAGCATGTTACCGATTTGCCGGACTGTAAATTTAAGCGCCACGTCAAACGGGTTTTAGTTTCAAAAGGATATTATAGAGTGGATCAGTATGTGAATGATAGTGATGTCTGGAATTGACTCCTCTCTGTGCATCCACTAAAAGCATTGTATGATGTATTGGAAATATATGTTAAAAAAATGTACCCGATCGAGTTTCTTGCCGGTTCTTCTCGATGACTGGGTTGTTTTCCGAACCGGTGGTAGTATTTGACGTTCATAAGTGCCTTATTAGGGCCTAAACTGAATAAAGTATTTTTGATTTTGATTTTGATTTCCTTCATTTAACACCCATATTATGCTGAAGGTAAATTTTACAGACTACATATCTAACCAAAACTAATAACATATCCAAAAATTCCAGGACAACGGTAACATAAATTATATTCACGTAGCTGATGAGCCCACTTGGTTCGTCAACTTAAAGCGAGCGATCTCGGTCAACTTCCAACTGAAGAAGAAAAAGGGTACATACACTGAAAGTGAAGTGAGTTATTTTTCTATATATTTTTCGTGCTTTATCAAATACTAACTTTTGTACTCGACTTCGCTCACATTAAGGCAGAATTACAGTACTATTTTCTGCATTAAAGGTACTTTACATACGTTTTTCTACCTCCGATAATGAATATGCAAAATGTCACGATGAGCATTTGAGTATTCATTATTATTATTATTATTATTATTATTATTATTATTATACCAGGTGAATGTTTAGACAGTATCAATTTATGGTGGATACTCTGCACTCGATTCTCGTTCTAAATCAATAAAAAATAGGTGCTTATTATTTGACCTAATTATCAAGAAACATAAAAAAATTATCGAAAGCTATTACCTCCGGGTCGCCGCTCTCAGGTTTTATGACCGGCCATTCAACCTAGGTTTATTTAAGTTATTATACATACAGTTGGAATTCTTAGAACAAACTTTAACTAAGGTTATCTTTGTTGTCTATTAGTATTTGTTTTGATATTATTATTTTATGTGTTAAATGTGACCATGAAGTCATGTCCTAGAATACTGCGAGTGTCTAACCAGGTGGTATACTATAGAACAAAGTCCACTGCCACGTCTGTCTGTCTGTTCGCGACAAACTCAAAAACTACTAAACGAATTTTCCTGCGGTTTTCACCAGTGGATAAAGTGATTCACGGGGAAGGTTTAAATATATTTGTCAGGATTTTTTTTTATTATCAGGGCGGGACAACGTCCGCTGGTCCCGTTAGTTAAGACATAAAAGCGTAACAAACACACTCACATTCACGTTCTTAGTAATAGTATTATTTATACAAAAATGCAAATGTAAGATTGTTTATTTCGTATGCTCTTTCTTTGTGCCTATTCTAAAATGAAATGATCTTGTTTACCACAAGCAACAATTGCTTTCTTTAATAGGGCTTTACGCGTATATCTTCTTCATATAAATGGGCAGTGGAGAAACGGCTAAGTACATTTCCCTCGTCTGTTTCTCAGCCGATTTTCTTCATTCTTTTTTTAAACTGCCTTTCCCTCTTTAGGTGCGTTGAGCGGTATTTTTAGCGGGTGATACATCTGTAGTTTCGCGTCATGACACACTATGTCATCGGTTACCGGTCGTATTGAGTTTGGGCGCCTTCCGTCAGACTAGCGACGCGTCGTATAGGGGCCTGTGTACATCCAATATTGATATTGTGAATCACATATTTGATTAATTAACTGTATAAAAATGTATCTAATTATGATTCGGAGTACCAATAGACGTGGATACTAGACTAATGTTAATCATTTCAATATAATTAGTAGGTGGTAGAGGCACGCTGAAGCTATTATTGGTTTCAGCATGAACGTGTCGGCTCGTCCGGGGTAGTGCCACTCTCTCATAGAAAACCGACGTGAAGTAACAGTGCGCGCATTGTTGCGTTCCGTTCGGTCAGTGAGAGCGCGGGTTACCCACCTACCCTCCCCCCTCTCCTACCTATATCCCATTCCCCCTCCCCCAAACTGGCTGGCAACGCACTTGCGACTCCCTTGGTGTTGCAAGTGTCTATGGACGGTGGTGATCACTTAACATCAGGTGACCCACCTGTCCGTTTGCCTCCAATGATATATAAAAAAAATATATATGAAATTTAAATAATGCATACTAAAAATTTAAAAGAGTATGTACTTGTTCCATTGTTGTGACTTTTTACTTCTTTCGGCAGTCCTTATGACTGTCTCGACTTTTTTTTATTTAGTAGCTTTTCACGAGTTTTAGTATTATCAACATTGACATATAAAAACCCAAGAGACACAGTCTCGAATAAAAGTAGCGCTCAAAACCGTCCCGCAAAAATTCCCCAATATACATACGTGGTTATAGTTATGCGATGCGATAAACTTATGATTTTGTAAACTCAACCTTACCTGAATGATTTAAAGTTATTTTTAGAAGGTTGCAAGCGACTCGAAACATTTGAAATGGCTGCATAATCCAAAATTATGCACTCATTTTTGTGTGCCGGCTGTGAGATGTTAAGCGTGCATCTTGAGTTTTTGTATATCAATGCCTATCAATAAAAACATGCAAAAAGGTTTTTTTATCTATGGTCGAAGTTCGACCACTGGACGAGCACTCATCGTATTAAAAAAAAACATTTTCCTATTGATATTTCGATTCTATTTTTTGTATAATTCGATATAATAGAATTTGCACCACAACTGAAGATCTATCTGACTAATTTATATTTTAATGTTCTAGAACTGGCCACTATGGTAGGTGGTAGAGCCAGGCTGAAGCTATTACTGGTTTCAGCATGAATGGGTCGGCTCGTCCGGGATACTACCTCCCGAGCCACAGAAAACCGACGTGAAGTAACAGTGCACGCATTGTTACGTTTCGTTCGGTCAATGAGAGCGCCGGAGGCCACCTCTCCCCTCCTTCAAAACACAGGATGGCAACTCACTTGTGACTCCCCTGGTGTTGCAAGCGTCTATGGACGGTGGTGATCACTTAACATCAGTTGACCCACCAGTTCGTTTGCCTCCTATGATATTAAAAAAAAAAACTTTGTCTCAATGCTAGATAATATTACAGTACCGTCCTAATAATATGTATATATGATTTATTTCTTCCATCCAGCCATGCCTCGACGGCGCTTGCGTGGTTGTCTACACAGCGAAAGGAAATACAATACGAAAATTTATCAGGTACCGTGTACCGGGCACGAGAAGTAGTAGGAGCTGGTCTTCCGTTCCTTGGGCGTCTGATTATTCTGGAAAACCTATTGTGAGTATACCATAAAGAGCATAGAAAATAATGTCTTCAATAAGAACGATAATTAAAGCTAGGAATGTGATATATTATAGAACTGGTTTTGTGTCTTTGATTCCATCCTTGTCTTTATGCTATTTGTTAATATATCCGGGCGAAGCCGGGGCGGATAGCTAGCCGAATATAATATTCGGTTTTATCCTTACAAAGTTTATTATTAACTCTTTTCTGAACAATTAATGAATGTTTAGATTCTATATTTATACATATCGTTACATAGTATAAAACAAAGTCCCCTACCGCGTCTGTCTGTCTGTCTGTACGCGATAAACTCAAAAACTACCGAACGGATTTTCATGCGGTTTTCACCGGTGGATAGAGTGATTAATGAGGAACGTTTTAGTATATAAGGATTTTTTAAGGAATTTTTCATAATCAGGGAGGGACAACGTCTGCCGGGCCAGCTAGTAAGAATATAAATCTAACGTGTCTGTACCTTTTAGATTATTGTGAAAAAAAAAATTGTTACAGTTGTCAACGAATAAGTAATAAAATACATTTCAATAATTTTTACAAATGTC
This sequence comes from Antheraea yamamai, assembly GCA_036509395.1. Classification (NCBI taxonomy): domain Eukaryota; kingdom Metazoa; phylum Arthropoda; class Insecta; order Lepidoptera; family Saturniidae; genus Antheraea; species Antheraea yamamai. The sequence goes on from AP028454.1 coordinate 3,840,516, forward strand.
TGTCTGTCTGTTTGTATCAACACGAATCACTGCTAAAGTACTGCGTTCACGAGTTATCCTCCACAAGAAAATGATAAAGTATGTCCTCTTTGTTTCAATAAAATCGGTCCACTCTATCAAAAGTTATTGTAATTTTAATGACGACGCGACTTAAGTACCAAAAGATAAGTAGATAAGTAAATTGACTTAATACATTCATATGATTTTATTAGTCACTGTTTTTGTACATTAGGTCCCACGCGGACGGAGTCGCGGACACAGCTATTTTCCATATAATTCCGTCAGCCACGATGGAAGTCCTAAAATAGTGTCTGATCCCGAAATAACAATGAATCGAAATTACTTTTTTTTATATGGAGTCAAACGAACAGGCGGGTCACCTGATGTTAAGTGATCACCGCGGTCCTTAGACACTAACAACACCAGGGGAGTCGCTAATGCGTTGCCAGCCTGTGTTTGGGAGAGGGGACGAGGAGAGGGGAAGGGAGGGGAGGTGGTCCTCCGGCGCTCTCACTGACTGAACGAAACGCAACAATGCAAGCACTGTTATTTCACGTTGGTTTTCTGTGAGAGGGTGGTACTACTCCGGGCGAGTCGCCCCATTCATCCTGAAACCAGTAATAGCTTCAGCGTGGCTCTACTATGTCTAAAGCACCATTACTTATTATATACGGATTTTGACCATATCTTTGCCAGTCGCATTCAGATATGAGAATTGCTGCAAAGTTTACGACTCCTCTGTCCTGGATATCCATACAAATGTTTTATTTACACCATTGGAACAAGAGAAATTAAATATCGTGTATCGTTTTCAGATAGATTCCATTACTTCAGCGGAAAGAGTTTACAAGTTGGATGATAGGAAAGGACTTTTGGACGTTGATTTAAAAGGAGGCTACCAGTACAAGACCCATGGTCATATTTTAGCTGTTACGTCTAGGTAAGTGGAAGATTGTGTGCAATTTAAAAGTAAAATTAGTCACTGTAATAATTATTAATGAAGTCTATATATACTCTCCCTTGAATAGAATGATGTCGCTTTGTAATTCCAGATCGAAATCTTCAAATCTAGACATATTCAAAAACAGTATCAGACAATATGAATAGATGTATTTAAGTAATTTAAGATAAGAAGAGAAAGACAATTAGAATGTTAAGTTAGTGTTTTTTTTTTGTTTATTTAAGTGAAACTTCTAATGCGACTTCCAACAAGGTTGCGTTAAACGTTTAACGCTAAGAGGGGATAGACAGAGACAAGAATGAAAACGTGGCACTCGAACGTAGTATATCTGTTACAGGCCAGCGCGAGTGTTAGCAACGAGTAGGGTCCAATATTCTTTGATGCAGTCTTTGCAAGAGATATTAAAAAAATAGAACTCAAACATTTCGTATCTTACTTTAGTTATCATATTCCCATTGTAAATGTTATAGATTTGGATATTTCTCCACTCGAATATGATAATTAAAAGATGCGATCAATTGTGAATTGTTGTAAGCAACGTTAATAAAGTTTGTCTTAAAAAAACAATATGATTTCACTAAAAATCAATTTCTACCCCTTCCTATTTTCGTTTCCACATTACGAAGTTTCACCTCTTCCGCGCGGAGGGACTCCACGCACAATTTCTTTGTTTATGCCTTAGTTTTTGCATTTAATTATTTACTGTAGCATACAATACGTCGTAACACTTATAATTAAGATTGCACTTATATACTAATTTATATAATATTATATATATATATATTATATAATATAATAATTACTCTTGAAAAATGCATGTCCTTGTATAAATCTTGTTGGTGCTTCAAATAATTTTTTTTTAACAAAAAATTAAATCGTCGAAAAAACAGAAAAGCAAAAAATAATAAACCTTTTTTTATTAACCTTAATAACTAAGTTCTTTAACTAATGTAAGTATACCTAAGTAATTATAAGTCGGCGGGAGAAAATGCCGAGCGTTTACGAAGTTAATGTCAGCGAGACAGCAACCCGAACGGGCACACACGTGAGGGCACACGTCGTTACGAGTGGTCGTGCGTAGAGCGTACTTTTGGGATTATAAATGCTTAACGCTGGAGACTTCACACTGCATTGTTAATTTGATTTGGTTATTTTTTGTTTGAATTTAATACTTAAAATAAAAAGAATATTTAGTTCGTTTGTGTTTCAATTACATCAAAAATACTGAACGTATTGGCGTAAGCTTATGACTATTCCATGCAGAATTTTTTTGAAGATGGTCTACACCTGTGGCCGCCAAACTCCGTCATCCAAAAGACCCAAATATAAAAAATACAAAACTGAAATTTATTCAAAGAGCCTTTTTTTAATTTGAGCTTTGCTTTAGTACATATCACCACGCTAAGACCAATAGGAGCGGAGCAACAATGAAGAATGTTTCAAAATCGTTTTTTCCCCTTTTGAGAGCTTCCGTTGCGTGTTAGCGTTAGCCCAAAGTAACTACTCCACGCGGACGAAGTCGCGGGAACAGCTAGTAAAATATAAAAGTCACCACATGAGCGACTAAAATCCAGTTAAAAACTACTATTAACTAATGACTACATTTTATTTTACAGTCTAAAATTGAGTTATTTACACGACGTACCGGGGAGAAATGAAGAGAAGATGAATTTAACACAAACAACGATGACGTACGAAGCTACGGACTTCAGCGACCTCGCAAACAGTATAAGGAATTTTACGCAGAATTCCTTAAAGGACCGGACTCAACAGGTACGAAATCAAAGTTATCTCCTAATTGGAATGACTTAAGCACTTCTTATGATGTCTATTTTTATAATCCTATGTTGGAAATGCAAATCTCCGCATGTAAACCTGTTCGCGTTATCCAGTTTCTTATATATTGTAGCTTCGTTAATATTCTTTGTTATCACATTACCTCGTTCTTTTCGTGGTTTTACATTTTTGTTGTTCTATCACAAATGTATTACTTAATAGTATATTATTAAGTTCCTTTCAAAACTTGAGGATTATTGTTTTGTATTAGCCATGTTTTATCTGTTTCTAGATACAGATGTACTAATTTTTTTTCATAGTTAGCTAAATTATCTAGCTTTGGAGTATTACATTTTCCATCTACCTAGAGTTAGTCTCGATCTGAAACCTTACTTACAGATCTAGTATCCTTTTCTTTGACATGTGACTGATTCTTACCAACATCATCTAACTAGCCATAACAAGTATGCTTATATTTTAGTTCTGTGAGATGATAATATAATTCGACAATTTAGTTATTGATTGTATTTGTTTTGAATGAAATGATCCAATTAGCCAGTTTCCAAGACAATAACGACAATTATCACTAGATTGTCGACATGTAACAAGGACCACTATAAAAACAAAGACATTTCAGCAAGTAAATATAAAAGAAGTTTGGCCATTATAATTGTGCAATATTTGTGGTTACAGCTACTCCTCAAGATATCGAAAGGCATAGACGCAGACAATATCGTAAGGAACCCAGCACTTATCCACAGTTTGGACTTCATAGAACTGCTAAAGTATGTAATATCTGTAATATCACTAGAGTTCGCTTAAGGACAAATGTTTGAAATTAATCTCTTCCCGGCTTTGGAATTCTTATCGGCAATCTTTTTGTGTGACGTTGCAATGGTGGGGAGTAAACACTGTGTCGAACAATGTGTCGGGTAGAGCGGGAGCAGTGTCTCGCTTGACTTCGATTATTGGAGTACAGTGAGACATACGCTCTTCTTCTTGTTTTTCAAATTCTTACTTCTACCGTGCGTAAACTACACACAGTTTTTATAACGTCGCTAACCCTTGCCCAAAATTATATATTTTGTAACATTATCAGCTATTAATCCCTGATTGTCACAAATAATGAAAACATGTGAATACCAATTTGTTTCAGTATTCTATCCCAATTAGACTATAGTAACCTTATCAAGTTGTTTGAAGATCTCGTGCTAGGAACCAGCTATGAGATGGAGACTTCTAGAAACATTTTCCTAGAGGTACTCCCCCATGCAAGGAGTGAGGCCTGCGCTAAATTCATCAAGTACTTGGTTATGGAGGAAAAGGTAAGTTAGCGTTTATTTAGTGTAATGATATAAATATTATAGAAGATAGTGCTGGGCTACTAAAGAGATGGATGAGAGTAAACGACAACTGGCAGAGATGCGGATGTTAAGGTATATGTGTTGTGTAACTACGATGGATAAGGTTAAGAATGAATATATCAGAGGAAGTTTGAAAATAGCATCAGTAACAGAGACGTTGAGGAGTAATAGGTTAGCATGGTAAGGGCATGTCATGAGGAGAGATGAAAGTCATGTAACTAGAAAAGTTTTGAGTATGAAGGTGGACGAATATAGAAGTAGAGGAAGACCGAAAAAGGTATGTAAAAGGTGGTATACTGAGACAACATCGGACATGGGAGAGGAAAACATGTGTTGACCCTACTTGGGATAAGGGGAACAAGATGGTGATGATTTGCTATTTCAGGAGAAAATAGAAGATGCGGCAATCCTGTCTCTCATCAGGAAGTTGCCTTTCAACATTGCATCGCTCAGTCAAAGGCTTCTCGAGGAATTGGAGGTGTTTACGCGCTTGGGTCTAGACTTCCCCGCGGAGATCAGGCACGCCGGGATCCTGAGCTTCGCCACTCTGGTCCATAAGACCATGGAGTCTTACTACGTGAAGCAAGATTACTTCGATAATATTGTTGTCAAATATTTCAGGATGTATAGTGGTCAGTACTCCTTTCCTTAAATTGCTCGTTCACATTTTGATATTCTCCTTGTATTGTTGAGGCTGAAGGACCATGTTGGACTTGACTTGGCTGAATGTCTTGCTATGCATTGCCTTTTCGTTATTTTCCTGATACGATGTCGCTGTAATTGTGTCTGATAAATTCGACAATGACTTACATGATAATTCCGACGGAATTTTTATATTCTGTTTTCTTAAAGTCTCCGATGTATCTTTAAATTTTGGTTGCCTTAGCTGCTTCCATTATCTAACAATAAGGTTCTAGAGAGGATTTTCTATAGAACATCTTACTTGAAATGTACTGTTAACACCGTCTGCTTGCAGAATGAATTTCTAATTGGATTATCTAACGTTAGGTTTATATTCTACCCTCACTAAATATTAGAGAGAATGTTACTTTGCACTACCGCTTGGAATTTATTGATCGTTGTCACGTCTCACTGTCGTTGACACTGTTGATATGTACGTGTTTCGATCCATCACATCAATATGAATTAGTTCGAAGAATCAACATCGACCTGAACATGTTCCATGACGTAGTAAAGAACGTACATTTTTTTATGCCATAAGAGGCAAACGAACGCAAATTTTATTGAATTTCCGTAAAGTAACGCCTTCATCAATCAAACTATCTGTTACTGGAGGAACGATGAAGCCCCATTTATAAGATAATGCGGTTTACCGAAAATTTCGTCCTGTTTTCCAGATTGCCCACAATATCTAGACAGAATGATCTGGCTCCAAGGTCTTTGTAATTTAGGATTTTCCGCTGAAACCTATACTGGGATAATTTATGCCGATAGCGGTAGAGACCGACATGAGAGACTATGGACTGCGTTGGCCATTGGCTCGAAGATGGAGGAATCTCCTGAGGTTTGTATTATTGTGTGGGCATCTAAAGACGTGTTTAACGTTTGTGATTCATTTTAAAGCGATATTCCTTTCGGTTATTTGGATACTTTAGTAATTCTAAATTGCAATTAATGTTGTGTCTTATAAAAGACTAGCTGACCCGTGCCCACTTCGTTGGGTGGTAAATATCTATAAAAAACTACTTTTTGTGACTTCAATATAAAAGTAAGACATATGCTGACTTTTTTGTAGGTGTATAAAGCACTACAACTTTTTTCTGAAACTCAATCATATATCTCTCATCGTTAAGGCAGCGGTCGTAAGAAACGTTTTCGTCTACAGTATTTTCTCTGACTTACTTTGCAAATCCGACTACCACAAAAAAGTATTTTCATTTTTCGGTTTAATATTAACTAGCGGTCCCGGCAGACGTTGTCCCGCCCTGACTATAAAAAAAACCTGGACAAATTATATATCAAAACGTTCCTCGTGAATCACTTTATCCACTGGTGAAAACCGCATAAAGATCCGTTCAGTAGTTTTTGAATTTATCGCGAACAGACAGACAGACAGACGCGGTAGGATACTTTGTTTTATACTATGTAATGATATATATAATATTATATATTATTTTATTTAATTTAAGCGAACAGGGGGGCACCTGGTGTTAAGTAGCCACCACCGTCCATAGACACTAACAACATCAAGGGAGTCGTAAGTGCATTGCCAGCCTGTGTTTATAGGCAAGGGGGGAGTGGGGAGAGGAGATGGGAGGGAAGGGTAGGTGGGCCTCCGGCGCTCTCTCTGTCCGAACGAAACGCAACAATGCAAGCACTGTTACTTCATGTCGGTTTTCTATGAGACCGGGTGGTAATACCCCGGGGGAGCCGACCCATTCATGCTGAAACCAGTAATAGCTTCAGCGTGGTTCTACTACCTATAAAAATCAAACGCTAGAGTACTACTACTTTGGACGTTGAACGTACGTTGGACTACATTTATTACCTTAAAACAAACATCTTTACAGGTAGTCGAAACATCCTTATCAATATTGACAAACGAAACGGAAGATATTCAGTTAAGAATCGTCGCCCTTCATTTGTTCCTGAGCTCGCAAACTATGAGGGAGGGCGATTTTATGTTCGTCCACAATTATATAAAGGGCTGTAACAATAAACAGCTGAAGAGGTTCTGGTACACCACAATCAAGAACCTGGAGAGCAGCAAGACCTTTTCCGGTTATAGAGTGGCGTTAGTTTGTGTTTATTTATTTACTGTAATAAAACATTTAGATTAGAGACAGTTTATTCACGAATAATAAGATTTTGAGTCTTCAAATTTTGTACTTATAACCTTTTAGAAGGTGGTAGAGGCACGCTGAAGCTATTACTGGTTTCAGCATGAATGGGTCGGCTCGCCCGCGGTACTACCACCCGACACACAGAAACACCCACCTCAACTAACAGTGCACGCATTGTTGCGTTTCGTTGTAGGTGGTAGAGGCACGCTGAAGCTATAACTGGTTTCAGCATGAATGTGTCGGCTCGCCCGCGGTACTACCACCCGACACACAGAAACACCCACCTCAACTAACAGTGCACGCATTGTTGCGTTTCGTTGTAGGTGGTAGAGGCACACTGAAGCTATTACTGGTTTCAGCATGAATGTGTCGGCTCGCCCGCCGTACTACCACCCGACACACAGAAACACCCACCTCAACTAACAGTGCACGCATTGTTGCGTTTCGTTGTAGGTGGTAGAGGCACGCTGAGGCTATAACTGGTTTCAGCATGAATGTGTCGGCTCGCCCGCGGTACTACCACCCGACACACAGAAACACCCACCTCAACTAACAGTGCACGCATTGTTGCGTTTCGTTGTAGGTGGTAAAGGCACGCTGAAGCTATAACTGGTTTCAGCATGAATGTGTCGGCTCGCCCGCGGTACTATCACCCGACACACAGAAACACCCACCTCAACTAACAGTGCACGCATTGTTGCGTTTCGTTGTAGATGGTAGAGGCACGCTGAAGCTATAACTGGTTTCAGCATGAATGTGTCGGCTCGCCCGCGGTACTACCACCCGACACACAGAAACACCCACCTCAACTAACAGTGCACGCATTGTTGCGTTTCGTTGTAGGTGGTAGAGGCACGCTGAAGCTATAACTGGTTTCAGCATGAATGTGTCGGCTCGCCTGCGGTACTACCACCCGACACAGAGAAACACCCACCTCAACTAATAGTGCACGCATTGTTGCGTTTCGTTGTAGGTGGTAGAGGCACACTGAAGCTATAACTGGTTTCAGCATGAATGTGTCGGCTCGCCTGCGGTACTACCACCCGACACAGAGAAACACCCACCTCAACTAATAGTGCACGCATTGTTGCGTTTCGTTGTAGGTGGTAGAGGCACGCTGAAGCTATTACTGGTTTCAGCATGAATGTGTCGGCTCGCCTGCGGTACTACCACCCGACACAGAGAAACACCCACCTCAACTAATAGTGCACGCATTGTTGCGTTTCGTTGTAGGTGGTAGAGGCACACTGAAGCTATAACTGGTTTCAGCATGAATGTGTCGGCTCGCCTGCGGTACTACCACCCGACACAGAGAAACACCCACCTCAACTAATAGTGCACGCATTGTTGCGTTTCGTTGTAGGTGGTAGAGGCACGCTGAAGCTATTACTGGTTTCAGCATGAATGTGTCGGCTCGCCTGCGGTACTACCACCCGACACAGAGAAACACCCACCTCAACTAATAGTGCACGCATTGTTGCGTTTCGTTGTAGGTGGTAGAGGCACGCTGAAGCTATTACTGGTTTCAGCATGAATGTGTCGGCTCGCCTGCGGTACTACCATCCGACACAGAGAAACACCCACCTCAACTAATAGTGCACGCATTGTTGCGTTTCGTTGTAGGTGGTAGAGGCACGCTGAAGCTATAACTGGTTTCAGCATGAATGTGTCGGCTCGCCTGGGGTACCACCACCCGACACAGAGAAACACCCACCTCAACTAATAGTGCACGCATTGTTGCGTTTCGTTGTAGGTGGTAGAGGCACGCTGAAGCTATTACTGGTTTCAGCATGAATGTGTCGGCTCGCCTGCGGTACTACCACCCGACACAGAGAAACACCCACCTCAACTAATAGTGCACACATTGTTGCGTTTCGTTGTAGGTGGTAGAGGCACGCTGAAGCTATTACTGGTTTCAGCATGAATGTGTCGGCTCGCCCGCGGTACTACCACCCGACACACAGAAACACCCACCTCAACTAACAGTGCACGCATTGTTGCGTTTCGTTGTAGGTGGTAGAGGCACGCTGAAGCTATAACTGGTTTCAGCATGAATGTGTCGGCTCGCCTGCGGTACTACCACCCGACACAGAGAAACACCCACTTCAACTAATAGTGCACGCATTGTTGCGTTTCGTTGTAGGTGGTAGAGGCACGCTGAAGCTATTACTGGTTTCAGCGTGAATGTGTCGGCTCGCCCGCGGTACTACCACCCGACACACAGAAACACCCACCTCAACTAACAGTGCACGCATTGTTGCGTTTCGTTCGGTCAGTGAGAGCGCCGGATAACCCACTTCCCCTCTCCCTCACCCCTTCCCCACTTCCCCTCCCCCAAACACAGGGTGGCAACGCACTTGTGACTTTTCTGGTGTTGCAAGTGTCTATGGACGGTGGTGATCACTTAACATCAGGTAACCCACGTGTTTGTTTGCCTCCTATGATGTAAAAAAAAAAAATTGAACTTCGTTCATAGTGTATAAAAACTACGAATCCTAAAAAAATCATAAATCTACTGAAATTGAACTTGTCCCTTTTTGTCATGTAACAATCTCGTCACAAGCAGATGTTCAGAGGAGTCGAGTTATGTGAAAGTGAATTATCTACGTCTTGTAAAATTATGTTAACATGATGAACTCCATTTGTATTGAAATTCAATATTTCAAAAAAAAAAGCAAGAATGTGAATGGGTGAAATAAAACTCACGATTCTTGAAATAGCGTTTGCGTATTGTAAGGATTTTGTATTCTAAAGAATTCTTACTTGGATAGTTTTCTGGGATCGTTGGACCACTTCCAAAGATGTATTTAATCATAATGAATGGTGTGGCCACTAAGACTTGGGGGTTTTCTAAATATTTAATTACTCTTCGACATTTATGTGTTTAGAAAAAACAATGTTCTTAGTTGCCTATAATACCTCCGCCTAAAATAGTATGGGTGCATTTTTTAAATGTAGAATACTGATAGGCTCTATAATGAAGGCACCGCTTATGAAGAGATGTTACGAAATTAATTCATCTAAGTGTGTAAAAGTAGGTGGCAAATTTTGTATGAAAAATATAATTTTCAAAATAAACGCAAAGATAAAAAGCAAGTTAAATATAATAATCTCTTTCAGCGCCTTCTATATACCATTCGTAGTGAGCCAACTATCCAACCCAGATCCTCGATATCTGGCGACTAATAACTATATCGTCAGCGGTCAAGAGGATGCAGGTTCACCATCCCTCCAGGTCTTAAGTGTAGGAGCATTGGTGGGACCATTCCCCACTTTTGTTGGTATCAAGTTGAATACGGGAGGAAGGAGGCCTTATAAGGCGGATGTGAGTATACTCTTAGTTATTAACAATGGGTCAAAAAGTGAAGTATCCTTCCCTGATTCTGACGTATAAGAGGTGTCTGCTAGCGAGGCTGATCCTATCTGTTATTATCAACCTGTAAGAGACCCACTGCAGGACCATCACGAAAGAAGATATGTTATATTCACTCCCGCGATAGCCCACGATATATGGACGATTTCAAATTCTAAGATATCCACTGTTCTATGTTTTCCTACAGTGGTGCTACAAGAACATTTCTCAGGTTAAGGTTTCCTCACGATTTTATCCTTCACCGTCAGCTGATAGTGTTACCAGTTACATATTAGTAAATGCACTCAAATTCTGAAAAAATCGTTAGTACATCTTCTCAAAACTCACGTTTTTCAAAAATTGGCAAAAGGCCATTCGAATCCAAAACATTAAGTAGCCTAGAACCATTAATGAAAAAATCCGCATCGAATGTTCATAGTCCTATTTGGTTATGTTCAGTAGTTTTGAACCTCAAAATAACTGTACTTTCATCTATAGATAGAAGATGTACCAAAAGAGAGTGCCTAAAGGCGGATAGCTCTTAAATTTGTTAGTGTGGAAAAATTACTGTACTGTGATAAATTGTCAAATGGAATGGAAAAAGTTGATGCACAAACAGTAAAATAATAATAAGCTGACTTTATGGCTGGATCTAGTAAGGTGACCTTTTCAGATTTACTTCATAGTCGAGGGAATGTCTAGTAGTGTTTTAAAGAAAATCTTGCAGTACGCGTGGAGTTTCCAGGAGTTTCAACAGGAGAAACTGCTCGCAATTTTAAAAAGCATAAAATCATGGCAACTTAAAGCACCGGAGAAGGTAAGCCTTTAATTTATCACTGTTCATGTTAAAGTTATTATCTCAGATCATGTAAGGGATATCCAAGAAATTATAACTTATGAGCAAGTGAATGAGTTTTAAGGTGCTAAAGGTCAATTCTTTGTTTGAAAGCGATGCTGGTATAGTTGATAGCGTGATAGCGAGCGTAGGTTTGCATCATTGTAACTGAGTCGGAGCGCTCAGCGAAGGAAAATTAGTGATGAAATCGTAGCATGGTGGTGGGGCTTTGGCTGAGTCCACCGTCCGCCACCTACCACTTTCGAGTTAAAAATTTGTTACTAAGCACCTGCTGATATGTTCCGGCACACGCACTTGAGAGCCAATCCCTCTCTAGGCTTATCGTGTTTACTATCTTAGAGGACATCGTTATTCGTGATTCGAGATTGTGGTCAAAGATATTAAAAAAAGGTGGAAGGTAAAAAGTTCTTGACATTTGAAAGTTCAGATATTATCGAGAACGTAATACTATTGTTACCGACAGCGAGCCATGTGCAAAAGATACTGAATAGTTGTATAGTGAATAGTTATAGGAAGTGAAAGGCGTAAATTTAGTACACTTTAGTTTGTATTAAATATTGTTCTAGTACGTAGAAATTCACAGAGTTAGTAATAAGTTTTTGTATGAACACTGACAACGATTTATTAGGGTTAAGTATTGTTTTAACTTGTACAGAGCGTAATAAATATAAGTCAATGTCACAATCAATTGGAAAGAGCACAGAAGAACCAGAACATGTGCGTTATTCATCAAACGGGCGTATCCTATGGGGTCTCGGTCGAGCTGATTTCGATCTTATGCGGGCTACACGCATAGAGTACGTGTATCGGCCCATCATAGCTGCGAGACCTTTAAATAAGGGATACGAACTTGTTAGAAAACAGTAATTTCACAGACTCTGATCGAAACTGTCACCGAGTAGACTCTGATCGATAGAGTATAATCAGAATATTGGCACGATAGAGTCTAATAAAATTGTAAGACAGTTTGAGTGGCTGCACTAATATTATAAGAACTCGTGTTAATACAACACAATTACACAAATGTTACGGATAGAGGTGATTTACAACCAACTCAATTATATTCGCAATAACTGTATAGTGTATAATTCTGTTTCTTGTTAGTTTCTCTGTTTCAGCGATAATAGCGCAATGATTAGTATGTGATAGTACCGCGGTAATTAAACCTTTGCGAATTAACCGGAGTTTTTGATAAAGATATACATCTTGATAAACCTAAGCAATTTTACTAAGGCCATTTGGTTAGTTACCAGGCTTAAGTTGACAATCTATCGCCGAACATCTATACATGTGTTCCGGTGTATGCTCTGGAGAGCCATTCCTTATAGCTTTAGCGTGTTTACCATCTCAGACCAAATCGTCATTTAACATTAGATGAGGTTTTGGTCAAGCGCTAAACACCTACAACGTATAAAAAAAGATTGACAATCATAGGAGGCACAGGAACAAAAGGTGGGTCACCTGATGTTAAGGAATCACCGCCGTCCATAGACACTAGCAACACCAAGGGAGTCACAAGTACGTTGACAGCCCGTGTTTGGGAGGAAGGGAGAGAGGAAGGGTATGGGCCTCCGGCGCTCTCACTGACCGAACGAAACGCAACAATACAAGCACTGTTTCCTCATGTGAGTGTTTATGTGGGTCGGGTAGTAGTACTACACCGGGCGAGCCGACTCATTCATGCTGAATTCTCCATCAGCCGATGTTATAATTAAATTCTTATTTCAAGGTACACATTGATATCATAGTAAAACTGCAGGACAAAACGGTTTTTGCAACGCATATGAATCAGTCGAGGTTTGATAGCCTCAATGGGCAGGACTGTAAGTATATTATTAAACCCCTGTGAGAAGTTAAAAAAAATTACCAGAATATTAACAAACATTTTTACTTACACACAAGGTCCAAGCTGATCGCAGTTACAGTACACAGTACACTCTTATTTCATAATAAACTTCTTTATTCGCAGAGGTGCTTCATTTATCGCTTTTACCTCTACTAATGTTTTTTATGTTATTTTTATTTCAGAGGCTTTTATTGTAATGAACATATCGACTTCATTGTTCCCTATTCTTTCTTGGGTACAACAGAAGAGTTGTTGAATGATATCAAAGCCATTCCACACAACATCTTGGCCTCATCTTGACATCATTTTAATATTGTATTTACGCTGTACTAGATTTAAAATGACTTGAGAAAAAAGGGTCTGTAGGAAAAATAAATAAATATAAAAAAAACTTGAGCAACATACAATATACAGATTGAGCTGTGTAAGCTTATAGAGCTTTATAGGCTCAAATAAAAAAAAAAATAAAAAAACAGCAATCAAGGCGAGAAACCTTAACAATGCCTTATTATTTTTAGCATGCCCTACTTAGGTTTTCATCGCAATTTTATCTTACATTTGGAAAACGCAGAGCTTGCTTGTGCAACCACAGATCATGCCAGCGTAATTTGAAGGTAAATTTCGCTCCCACACACGTGCCGCGGCCACCCTCGGCAGCGTCTCTAGGTTAAATTCTCCGAAAATAAAGTAGGCGGGACCTAGGAAGAGAAGTTGCTGGTTGAGCGTTGGTTGTTCCATATTTTAGACTCACTAAGACCAAAAACAGTTTTTTAGGTAATATTGTTAAGTTTTAAAACAAAGTGCCAAAGCACATAACCGATTTGCCGGATAGTGAGTTCAAGCACCACTTCAAGCGGGTTTTGATGTCTAAAGGCTATTATAGGGTAGATGAACGATGTCGACGTCTGGGAATGACGCCCCTCTTTGTGCATCCACTCAAAACTAATGTAACTATCTATGTTATGTTATATATCACGATAAACCAGACCGAGTTTGTAACCGGTTCTTCTCGATGAGTGGGTTGTTTGTAGGTTAAAGTAACTGCCCACGATAGTTATGACAAATGAAATGAGACGAGTTGATAGCAACCTGTGTAATTTTTCAACCGATTCATATGCAGATGTTTCTCAAATATGTCATTTGTGTTTCAGTGGCGTACATAGAAGATTTCCTGCGTTTCGGCAGCCATATTAACCAACAGATCGTCTATTATCCGTTCCAATCAGATGTACATATACCGAGCGAGTTAGGTGAGTTCTATAATCTTATAATTTTAATAATGTTTATTTTGTAAAATCAATACAATTCAATATTAAAATTGTATTTTAACATTTAATAATATTTACAAGTGCTCGTTGAGTGGTCGACCATAGCTCATAATTTATTTTAAGTTGCAACCTTTTTAAATTTTTTAGAGTGACAACTTTTTTAGGCACCTTGAGCGGAATATTTTAGGCTGGAGAAAATGTATAATTTGACGTCATAACATGCTAGTAAGAGTAACCGATTGTGTTGCGCTTGCACGGCTTGCATCACACGACTGACGCGTAGTAGTATAAGGGCCTGTGTAAATCTAATATCAATATTTTGTATTGAGATTATGTATCATATGTTTGGTGAATTAATAAACTGTATATAAAAAAAAGTTATGTGATTATTATTCGAAAACACAGTTTAAATTCAATTGTTTTGAGTTTTCACTCCTATCGGCAGTATTTATGACCACCTCGACTTTTTTTATTGATAACACTCATGTTTGATTATGTCTACTAAATAGATAAATGCTAAAGAAAATAGTTAAAAGAACAGAGAAGAAAAATGGTCTTAACTGCCTCCCTCTGTCTATTTATACCAGGTGATATGTTAGATAGTCGTAGTATTGTAGGATATGATACCACATGGTCACATTTAACACATAAAATAATAATATTAAAACAAATACTAATAGACAACAAAGAGAACCTTAGGTAAAGTTTGTTCTAAGAATTTCAAAAGTATGGATAATAACTTAAATAAACCTAGGTTGAATGACCGGTTATAAAACCTGCGAGCGGCGACCCGGAGTTAATAATTTTCGATAATATAACCGAAAATAAACCCTTTTGTTTGTTCGAACTTTAAAAAATTATTCGTTGTTAGTTGGTTGGCCTTACTTTTTCTTCACCCGATGGTCATTGATACTATGCTTTAACGTTGGAGTGTGAGAGAGTGCTTAGAGGATTGAGTATATTTTTTGTATGTTTCTAGATAATTAGGTCAAATATAAAGCACCTATTTTTTTAATTGATTTAGAACGAGAATCGAGTGCAGAGTGCCTTCCATAAATATTGCTACTGTCTAAACATTCACCTGGTATATACTGGAAATTTCTTATAGCTACGGTGAATAGATAATATGAATAGATTTAGCATCAGTTTCTTTATTATTATTACAGGAACACCAATACGTCTTCAGTCAACAATACTGTCATTCACATCTATCAGAGGTAATTTGACAGCGCCTACAACTCAAGATTTGAATTGGAAGATCGATTTGCATATAAGGTGAGAATTAGATGACGGGAAAATCGCATGGAAAAAGTGCATTAAATATATAAACCTCGACTGTATTTTCGTTGTCCTACGTATGCGCTCGACACCGCCCGTTCCACTTTTCAATGGCAAGGAAACACAAGTCGCTAGAAATGTGCTTACAAAAAAATATCGTTTGTTTGAACTGTAATAACTTTACATTTGTGATAATTATTATTTTATATAATATAGGGATCAAGTATCTGAGATAGATATTTTAGTACTTACCGTTGCCACGGCCAGCTCACGCTGTCTTTATTTCGCAAGTATAACCTAACCAAAGTTAGATATATAAATCACGTTGCCCCGAACGAATTATATATTAACGCCACCGCAACTGAAATTGGTCAAGTGCAGACAATTTACATCTAGGCCATGTGATTGATATCTGGCAGTATATTTTAATAGGTGGACTAATAATTTTGCGATCATTTCAATGAACTAACAAGATCGTGTGCCCAATGTTGGAACTTTCCAGAGAGTTTCTGTGACATCCCAGAGTCCATGCTCCGTCGTATTATTTCCCCTACATTTGTGCACAAAAACCGAACTATATTACGTAAAACACCACCAATGTTACAAAATGTAGAGCCAAATAACACAAGAATATGAATAAAATTTAAAGTCCGCTACATGACATTCCAAGATCGCCAAAACCTCCTAATTTCTACGTCTTTATAAGATGCCCATAAAATATTCAAACCATTTAACCCTATTTTTCCAGATATCAGGGTACAGCGATCACTTCGCTGTCCGTCGACGGTCCGCTTGTACAAACGACTCACGCTGTTCGTATCCAGCAATCGATGGTTGCTCACTTGCCTATGAAGTTCAACGTAACTTTCTCGAGTGCGAATAAATTTCTGGAGTAAGTATTTGAAGCGAAACTACTTATGGGCTTTCAAATTCTGATCGGTAATCTACGATCAACGAGTCGGTCAACGGTAATGGTAAAATATGTTCTTGGCCTCCACTCTCTTCTATCGTTTGTTATTTCAGTATTCATTATTTTGAGCGACGATCGCTAAGTTGATAGTATGTTCGGACACTGCGCCGATGGACGTAGGTTTGAATCCTATCAACTGGGTTGGAGCTTTCTGTCTAGGAAACCTTAGCATGGTGGTAGGCCTTTTACTAAGTCCACCTGCCTAGCTACCATCATGAAGTTGAAAATGTGTCTCTAAGCATCTGTTGGTTTGTTTCGGCAGTTGTGTACTTGAGAGAGCCAGTTCAGTTGATTTCACGTGTTAACCATCTTGGACCACATCATAATTTGCCATCAGACGCGATTGTGTTCAAACGATAAAATCTATAGCATTTAAAAAAAATGTTTCAGACTGACCTGGTTGAATCCTGGAGCACAACATGGCGGTATAGCTATGCACTCGCGCGCGCAAATCTCTGTCAAAGGTGGCAGAAATAACTTTGAAAACACTATCACAGTTGGCGACAGTTCCAGTAAGGTGAGTTTTGAATTAGACGCTCGGTGACTAAGTTAGTCCACGTTCCTCAGAAAAATATTTGATGAGACAGTCCTACCCGAGATGGTTGAAGTTACTAAATACATGGGCAAAGCAAAGCACTGTATTATATTTTTGTGGTATTTAGAAGCTAAATGGTATAAACAAAATCAAAAATACTTTATTCGATTCAGGCCCTGACAATGCGCTTATGAAAGTCTGTTCACAAAACAACTCAGTCATCGAGAAAAACTGGTGAGAAATTTAATCGGGTTTATCACTTTAACGTACATATTTTCACTATAGTTATAATTTTATTTAGCGGATGCAAAGAGATGTGTCAATTCCAAACATCACAATCATTCACATATTGATCCATCTATTTTTTTTTCACGGGGGTATCTTCTTAAATCCCCATCTCACCGGGCAGCATAGGTAGGGATGTGAATTGTACTAAGTCCCATTGGTGTTCTCCCCAAATCCTTTACCCAGATAGGCAGGAACTACCTTTGCAATATCTCTACCTGATCCAGCAGGTGTTAGCCTCTCAACAGTGCCCTGACTTGCGGTCGTAACATGGAATCAAATTGACCCATGTTATAAAAGTCCTTAGAAATTAAAACCGGTTTCATAATTGTTCTGTGCTTTGGGGCTTTCTTATAAAGCTTGACACTACTATTATTACCTAAAAACTATTATTAGTCTTAGTGAGCCTGAAACAATGGATGACCACTTTGTCATTGTCAGTACCTATTTCAATTCCATCGGACTTTAGTAAATCCAGTTTTTATAATTTTTTGCGGACATCCATTAGATTATCAAGAATGTATTGGAACGAGAGATGCAAGATACCGAATTTTCGTAACTCAGCCTTTGATGATTCAAAAGGCTTTTTAGTTTTATGTGTTGCGTCTGTTATCTGCTACGTGGTAGTTGCACGTTTTCCTCGAGAAGGTAAGGTAGTTAGAAAAATCTTCAACATTCCCAGTGAACTTAGATGTTTTCTCAATATTATTAGCAGAATTTCTCCATGAGAGACCAAACAATTTTATATTTTTCCCAGGTGAAAGACAATGAGACCAGTCTGTTTTTCGACTGCGAACGTCCAATGACGACCAGCGAGCTATTCAGCAAGCTGTTGACTTCAAGAAATTCTAACTACGGGTAAGAATGTAATTATTTTACACGGGAAGGATATCGATGGTGGAATGACATTTATTTGGTTGACGAGCCTCTGAAAATTGAAAAGTATTTCAATTAGAATTTCCTTGAATAAAATGCAAAAACTATTAATGCTTGGTTAGTCAATTACCTAACTTAAATATTAATAGATTTATATAAGAAATTATTAATACTTGTGTAAATTACTAGCAGCCGCCTGCGACTTGGTCTGAGCTTGTATTTTTCTAAATTATGACACTATACATTACTTTCGTATGAGTCTAACATTTTGTACAGCGCACGCCAAGGTAGTTCACAAATGGCACGATAACGCACACATACGTAAAGTAATATCGTAACGTCACACTGTTTTGGATAAAATGTGGAAGTAAGATGGCATATTCTCAATATCGGTGGTGGAAAAGAAATAGTTATATGTTGCTTAGATATGGGTGGGTTGACGGGGCTGCCGTCAAAAATAAACTAGCTAGGCAAGTTTTAACAAGGCGCTGTCGGATCACTTATGACGTATCCACAGCTTTCTAGTTATAATATCATTGGGCAGAGTTAAGATACCGAATTTCACTAAAAAATAACATATTTGCCTTTGTTTTAGCTTCCTCAAATCTTTCCAACCTTCCCATATGGTGTTAAACACTATCCTCTTGTTCACTTCCCCTCCATCAGGTTCCTGTGGTATGATCCTCTCACCGCCACGTCTGTCTAGGCATAACGATGACGTCATATGGGCGAGGATACACGGCCGACTCTCTGATGAAGGTGGTGCAACGCAAATTAACACTACTTTACTTCTCAGCCATTACAGGTGATTACTGCTTTATAGGTGTTACCATTTAATTACCATCATACCCAATGTTAAATGTCATCGTCTAAGAGCTAGCAACGTTTTCGAGAGAGAATTTTAATGAAGCTGGTTCTTTTCTTTTCTTCTGGTTCTGGTTCTTTCTGGTTTCGTTTTCTTTTCCTATTCCAAACAGCGAGTGGGCTGTCTGGCTGCCGGTAAACGGTGCGTTTATTAATGCGCATTTTTACTGGTGAAAATAAGGATTTTTTTCTTTTTCACTAACTTAAATTTCAAGATTTACTAAAATAAGTCTTATAAATGAAAAAAAATATTAAATAATACATCAATACATATTATTAAAGAAAGTCCTCTATCTCGTCTGTCTATCTATTCGCGATAAAGTCAAAAACTACTGAACCGATTCTCAAGCGGTTTTCACCAGTCAACTAAGTGATTCATGACGAAGGTTGAAGTATATATTTTATGAAGGTTTTTTTTTTGTTATCAGGGTGGGATAACGTCCGCCGGGCCCGCTAGTTTTATATAAAAATTATAATTATACATTACATAATTTGTTATTGGTCAAGTTTTAAAATAAATCCGGTATTTTTATAAAACTCACGCTGCCAACAGTCTGTTGATTTGTGCCTCATGAATTCTACACTGGTTTGTACGAAGTTTAAACGTTTATGGTTTTGGTCAGTCCAGGGGTTAATTTTATCAATACTCTTAGGAATCTTCCATTAATTATGTCAGGCGTTTGTGAGGATTTTTGACCCTCCCTCTGCCGTCCTCGTGAGATGTCGTGAGATTTATCTTAAACGCCCCCCCCCCCATTCCTAATCTCACATGAGGTCTCTAAATGTGTACTTTGAGTATAAATACGTTGAATTTGTTAAAAAAAGACAATTTGCTTTTTTTACGATATATTAAAACTAAATAACTTTACATCTATTCACAGATTAAGATATAGCAGAATTGTGTCAGATTTCAGCATATTTTATAGTCTACAAATAGGTTATACTATAAATTAATCTGATTTTCGCACAATTTTACAGAATTTTTTGTCACAAGGTGGTAGAGCCACGCTGAAACTATTACTGGTTTCAGCATA
The DNA here is from genome assembly GCA_036509395.1 of Antheraea yamamai. Lineage (NCBI taxonomy): Eukaryota > Metazoa > Arthropoda > Insecta > Lepidoptera > Saturniidae > Antheraea > Antheraea yamamai. Next base: position 3,860,585 of record AP028454.1, read on the forward strand.
AATGGGTCGGCTCGCCCGGGGTAGTACCACCCTTTCAAAAAAAACCGAGGGGAAGTAAAAGTGCTTGCATTGTTGGGTTTCGTTGGTTAGTGGGGGGGCCGGACCCCCCCCTTCCCCCCCCCTTCTTTTTTTTCCTTTCCCCCCCCCCCCCCCCCCCCCCACGGGGGGAATGCGCTTTCGCTTCCCTTGGGGGGGGGAGTGTGTGGGGGGGGGGGAGAACACACACATCAGGTGACACACCTGTTCGTTCCCTATAAAAAAAAAAATTACGTGATACCCACTCCCCTCTCTGCCCCGCGTGAGATTTAATGACATTCCTCTTGACCCGCTCTCACTCTTAAAACCCTCACGTAATCAATACGTCCCCTAACACTGTGCTATAGTTTCTTAATGTGCCTTTCTTAGTTAAATGGTTCATTGGCAGTCGTTGCCACATGCTTGATGTTATCATCCAATCACAACTGTTTCGTTTGTTATCTAGCTTGGAGAATCCAAACGATGTGTTCCTAAAAGTAAAAGCTGATGCGGGAATAGTGCAAAAGTCGGATTGGAAAACTAATGTCATGGTCACAGTACACGGACAAAATAGAGGGAAAGAGGGCATTAAGAAACGATGGACGGTGAGTTGTTTTTGAATATATAGTTTTTAATAACCGAGCTCCCAGATTATTAGCCAGACAAGCCATTGTCGAGTAGGTAATAATATCACAAGTTTCGTTTCAATCTTCTAACAACATAGTGGCTCCCTTATTAGAACTTTCCTTGTAGTATTTGTGATAAGTCAGAATTCATACTCCGCGGTATTATTTCCCAACCACATCACTTCGGCACAATAACTGAACTATATATTGCGTAAAACACCACTGTTGTCGCCGCGTAAATAGTAAATTAAAAAATATTGTGTCAGCGAGGGTAGGAGCACTTCGTTTTTTGATCGCTCTCGGCGCGGCGCTCGCGTATCGTATCATATGCGAAGCGCGTTCACCTTGCAAGGATTGTGAGCTCCTCGTGTCGCACTAACTATATTTGCGATTACCCTGTACGTTCACTATCGTCGTACATTAAGTGCGTGTCGCGTGAGACAAGCATGGGTTCCTCGCGTCACGCTAACTTCATTGTGGTCACCATCCAGCATCATCATATCACCATCGGAACTCGTCGGCGCCGACCACCGGCATCGAACCTCGCACAGTACCGGTGAGTGATCACAAGATTTTGCTAGTCGTTATCGCTGACTTTGCCTCTTATTCGCATCACAGGTTGTTCCCGATCGTGTGGGAGCAACCAACCACTGATGTTACAAAATATAGCGTCAAATAACAGAATATTATGAATAAAATATAAAATCCACTACATGACATTTCAAGATCCCGCTAAAAACTCCATTATTGAATTAAATCCTCAGGTCTGCTTCCATAAGAAGGAATTGGAGGAAATCGATCCAGATAATATTATCTCCTTAAACCCTGCATCATATGGCGGTGAAGTTAGTTTAAGTTATAGCTCCGACGAAAGAGAATGTTCTGTGCCAGCGTCGAGCGAGATCGAATTGTGCTATAAGGGGTCACTTGAGAAGAGAAATGGTAAATCTGAGAGGAATTTTGAAATGCGAGTCGTCGGTCGAAATGTGAGTTTTTTTTTTAAATTTAAAGTTTAAAGCTCATATAGGTTGTACTAAAAGTTTCCGGTACTGGCCACTTACATTAAGAATATTTAAAAAGTTATCACGACATTTGAAAATGAAACTATTTGTTAATTAAAATTGTTTTATTTATCAGCCTTTTATCTGTTACATTTTAGCACCATTTCAAATATTGCGTGTGTGGATTGAAGTAGTATAAATTTTCATAATATCATTTAGTGAGTATCACTCGCTTTGAAACTGCTTTTGACAAGGCAGCAACATGGAAGTCAACTGTGATAACTTTTAAGCATTTAATATGGTAGCTAAACGCGTATGTTACGCTATTTAACACAACGCTATTTCACAACTATTACACATGGGTATTTACACTACCCTGATGACGTCATGACTAAAAGAAACACTACAAAAGAAGTACATTGAAATCTGACGGCGTTTCGTAACACAAGAAAGTTTGACTAGCTATGGTTGTACTGAACGAGAGTGTTCGAAACTAAACTGAATACCAACTGATAATGTTTATGCTTTTCGTTAAGAGATGGCGCTACAGTACAAATAGCTCGCGCTTTCATTTGATCACTATTTTTAAAAGATATGCGGCTATTGGCCCGACATAATTAAATGCACTTCAGTGGAGCTGTAAAGGGCTGTTAGGCCAATAGCGTAGTCAATTCGAAAAAAAGACATAATTTAAAATAGGTCCATTCCCTGATGTCGTTCCCGTTCCGAGATGTGCGTGCACCCTCGAGCTGGTTGCTGAATAAAATTGGCTGAGTGCCTCAAGCGCTCACCGCGAGTAGTCCGGTGAAGCTGTAAAGACCTGTCAGGCCAAAGGCCACTAGCGTAGTCAGTTCTAAAAAAAATGACATAATTTAATTAGCCAGATATCCCAGATAAGCAATTGTCCTCTTGTGTGTTTGTTGCGTAAATGGTTATTTCGTTTTTGATGTGAAACATCTATATGCGAGAGTAAACCTGATTGTTGGCGTGGCGAGACGTGGCGACGCAAAACACGAACTTTGCACTATTAACGAAATACTTTAAAACATTTGCAACCCTATCTGTATAAACATAAGATTGAAATTGTTTTGACGGCCACTCGTTCAACTAGTGATACGCGGTACGCGCTGCCGACCTAGCGCCCTTTTATAAATGTCGCCAAACACACCGCGCCTGCGCCTAGTTGAATTTTTGTATTTTCTATTAAATGAAAATGAATATTTATGTAATAAAATAAATAAACAGTCATTATTTTATATAACAAATTTGTAATGCTTTATCATTTCATTATGCCATAGTTGCTTCCTGCCGTAATCTGTTCTTTTAGGCATATAACTTATACAAAACAATTTCGATGTTTCACATCTGCCAGGCGTCCCGTGACGGCTCAATTTTTTTTATGGTTATGGTCGTGTAGGTCATATGCAAAGCGTTTAGAAAATATCCATAAACAGAGCGTATAGACATTTTCACGGCAAAAGGGAATGAAATCATGAGTAAAATGTGTACTGGACTGTGTGATTTGTTTTCGCAGATATCAGAAATGGGCCTCTCGAGAGCGGAAATCGTTCGCCATACAGCAATAGGACAACTCCTGACTAGGAGTTATACTAACGCAACTTTGGACATAGTGGCTGTTATAAAGGTGATTAGAAAAGACTATGATAGAAATCTTTTAGTGACTCTTAGGAGTTTTTTGACCAGAATTAGTGCTCTTTTTCTACGTTCATTAAAAGCGTTCCTAGAGAAAGTAGAAAGTATAATCTATCTATACATAATTCTGTAATTTTTAGATTTGTGTAAAAAAGGAACCTTGTGACCTTTGTAGGTGGTAGAGCCATGCTGAAACTATTATTGGTTTCAGCATAAATGGGTCGGCTCGCCCGGCGTAGTACCACCCTCTCAAAGAAAACCGACGTGAAGTAACAGTGCTTGCATTGTTGCGTTTGGTTCGGTCAGTGAGAGCGCCGGAGACCCACCTCCCCTCCCCTTCCACTTTCCTCTTCCCTTCCTCCTCCCCACTCCCTACACAGGCTGGCAACGCACTTGCTACTCCTCTGGTGTTGCAAGTGTCTATGGACGGTGGTGATCACTTACATCAGGTGACCCACCTGTTCGTTTGCCTCCTATGATATAAAAAAAAAAAAATTGTTCCATGTGTCTAGGAATAAGTAATAAAATACATTACAATCACTTTTAGAAATATCTGTCTGTCTGTTTGTATGAATACGCATCACTGCTCAAGTACTACGTTCAGAGTAAAACCTTTTCAAGAAAATCATAAATTATATATTCGATTAACATTTAGTCTTTGTTTCATTAAAATCGGTTCAATATATCAAAAGTTATTGTAATTTTAATGACGACGCGACTTAAGTACGAGAGGAAAGTAGATAAGTAGATGGAGTTAATACATTCATATGATTTTATTAGTCACTGTTTTGTATATAAGTTTCCACGCGGAGGAAGTCGCGGGCATAGCTAGTCAAACAATAAAACTCTCCAGACATTCAACCTCTCACAAAAAAACTTTAAAATACACAATTCTTTCCAATCACCAGCAAACATATCGACTAGTGGGGATTGTAGACTTTTTTTATATTATAGGAGGCAAACGAACAGACAAGTCACCTGATGGTAAGTGATCACCGCCGTCCATAGACACTAGCAACACCAGGGGAGTCGCAAGTGCGTTGCCAGCCTGTATTTGGGGAGAGGGAGGAGTGGGGAAAGGGGGAGGGAGAAGAGAAGAATGGTCTCCGGCGCTCTCACTGACCGAACGAAACGCAACAATGCAAGCACTGTTACTTCAGGTCGGTTTTCTGTGAGAGGGTGGTAGTACTACCACCTACACTTGATACTAGACTTGATAAAGGTGTCGAATTATGGTTTTCAGGAAAAGAACGGAATGGCTTCTTTAATCTTGAATGATGATGCTGAGGTCCAGTTCAGTTCTGACGACGTGAGCTGGTTCCTTGACAGATGGTCGAGCGTACAGACTTTGAAAAATATGGGAATTTACCGTACGTATCTCTTTATCACCGTGCTGTTTATTGTAGTAATTGAGTGTATACACTGTTTTCTGTCGTAAATATATAAAAAATCATATGTAACGATGTTTGTCCACGATGAACTCCGAAACTACTCAACCGATATTCACGAAACGTTGGCATTTATGTTGAATTTGGTCCAACTTGAGCGATAGGATGATATATATTTCGTTTAATAGCCACAATATTTTTTAATTACAAATTAAATTATTGTCAATGTTGATTATTGTTATTAATTGTAAGTTTCATCACTCTCGAATAGATGTCGCTTTTTATTAGTTTGTTGAAAGACTGTAGACCGACTGTTATAGATATTACATAGATGGCGCCACGTTTTAATATCTTCTAAATACTTTATTTATCACCTTCGGATTATAATTCAATTTTCCGTTCTTTATCCCGACTGTCTTTAGGCACTCATTACCCCATAATACCAAATACTTTATCATAATTTTAATTTAGCATGTAATAACTGAGCCACAGCAACGCGTGGCCGGATCAGCTAATTAAGCTGAAACGCCAAACACATAGCGTTTTAAATTAGTTTGTTGACAGAAAAACTGTAGGACCAACTATTATAGATATCTGATAGACGGTGGTACGTTTTAATTTAGAATTTCCTTTTTAAACTCACTTTATTCTATGGTGCACGTGTTTTATTTAATTTAACATGTAATAACTGACCCATAGCAACGCGTGGCCGAGTCAGCTAGTATTTTCAAATCAAATCAAAAATACTTTATTCAGTTTAGGCCCTAATAAGGCGCTTATGAACGTCAAAACTACCACCGGTTCGGACAAACAACCCACTCGTCAAGAAAAACCGGCAAGAAACTCGATCTGGTATATCTTTTTAACATATATATGTTACAATACCGTTTTTAGCCTTTTTAACATATATATGTTACAATACCGTTTTTAGCAACGCGTGGCCGAGTCAGCTAGTATTTTCAAATCAAATCAAAAATACTTTATTCAGTTTAGGCCCTAATAAGGCGCTTATGAACGTCAAAACTACCACCGGTTCGGACAAACAACCCACTCGTCAAGAAGAACCGGCAAGAAACTCGATCTGGTATATCTTTTTAACATATATATGTTACAATACCGTTTTTATTGGATGCACAGAGAGGAGTCAATTTCAGATATCACCATCGTTCACATATTGATCCACTCTATAATAGCCTTTCGACACTAAATATACACTGTATATATAACAATGCGACTGCGACTTCGTCCATGTTAAAGTGTTAGAGGAAATTTTTCATTATATATCAAGAACGGGTCGACGACTGATTCTGATAATTTTTTTTATTATTCGTGTATCATTGTTTCGATTTTTGCACGTTTATTGTAATGAATTAACTTTTAGTAGTCATTTTATCTTAATAAAAACTGAATTTCATTCAAGCAATAAGTTAACGCAACATTTATTTATTGTGTGTTGGTACGACGTTCGCAGGGTCAGCTAGTAAAGAATAAAAAAAAATACTTGAGAATCAGTTCTACCCCAGATTAGTGCAGTGCAACCTCGATATAACAAATCCGAGGGTAACTCGTAAATATTCGTTATATCAAGTAATTTTTTAAACTGAGGTTTGTTATAATTATCCGATACGAAATATATATAAGGGTTGTTGAGGTATGTATGCTTGGTACACATATATGTTTCAACAACTCATATATGTATGAATAGTTAGCTTAGGTTAGCTCAGATAGGTCGCGAATTGCATGTATCAGGCAACAGCCAAAGCCGAGGTGTGCCGCGCACCCTTGAGCTAGTTGTCAAAATAAATTCGGCTGAGTGCCTTAAGCGCTCGCCTTAGTAGTCCGGTGAAGCTGTTATGACCTTGCTTGGTAAATAGCGTAGTCAGTTCGAAAAAAAAAAAAAAAAAAAAAAAAGAGGTTTGTTATATTGAGGTAAGGTTGGTCTAAAATTTGTTACACTCAACACTACGTACTCATATTGTTATAGCGAACAACTTCTGCTTATAAATGATAACACATTTTTATCAAATTACTCTATGTGTTTTCTATTTAAAAACAATTAGGTAGGTAACATTTTTTTCCCCTTAGATTAATAGTTAAAATTAAATGCAGTAATATCCGTAAAAGTAGGTGTGTATTAAGGTGGGTTCATACATTATGTAGGTAATTTAATGTTAATTTTAAAGGTTCGTACAACAAAACTCACGAATTAAAAGTAAAAAAATCAACAATGTGGTTATGGTAGCTTAATATTAATTTTTTTCATCTTTATTAGAAAAGAAAGTCATAACTTGTTGTCTGTTTACCACGTTCAAAGCGCAATCCAATTTCGTGATTGGAACGGTATAAGGTATAGGATGGGACAAATGGGAACGTTATATAGAGCTTTTGAGTTGACAAAATTCGTTAATTAGAGGTATTTACATTTTTTTTTATAGTTGAACATTCGTTATAAAGAGGTTGTTCGTAAAAAAAGTTCGTAATGTAAAGGTATTATTGACACTGACTCTTATGGACAATTCAAGGGGATTACGAAGAATTTGTTAAATCGAGTAAGTCGTTATATTGAGGTTCGTTATATTAAGGTTGCATTGTATGTTACCACCTTAGACCACATTAACTCCTATTGTGATAGTGATCAATTGTTAAAACCTGTAGGGTTTATAGAAAATATGTGAATGTTGTATGTAAAATCATACATTCCAGGAGATTGCCACGTCACAGGGTCGAGAGTAAAGTCTTTTGCGGGCGATACAGAAATGATTGAATTCAACGACTGCCCTCAGAACCTCATTGTGGCTGATTGCAGTTCCAATTCTCCAAGGTACTCATGATTATACTCTCGTAAAGGTTGTAAGAGATCCACTGCATGGTCATGGACCCATGCCAGAAAGAACGTCTGGGCATAATCACCACACGATCCCAATGTATTGACGATTTCAAGCGTTGAGAAATCCCCAGTTCTGTATTGTACCCACATATAGTAGGACTACAAAAACATTTCTCAGGTTCAGGTTACGTCGTGGTGTTTTATTTTTTTTATATCATGGTGTGCAAACGAACAGGTGGGTCACCTGTAGTTAAGCGATCACCACCGTCGATAGACACTCGCAACACAAGGGGAGTTGCAAGTGCGTTGCCATCCTGTGTTTGGGGGGAGGAGGAGGAAAGGAAGGGAGAATGTTAGGGGAAGTCCTCCGGCGTTCTCACAACACTTCCTTCACCGTCACCCGATAGTGTTACCAATTTAAATTAGAAAATGTACGCGATATCTGAAAAATGTAATGTAATAAAAACGTTGTTGACAGCCGTATGGTTACTACAGTATTTACCTTATGGTAAAATATTTATTAATAAAGACTTGGGCTGTTGCCTTCGATGCAATATCCCAAATCAAACTAATCATACTTGCTGAAGTAAATCACAAGATAAGGATGTTTCAACTGACTTTATTTACATATATCCACTTATATATATATGGGGCATTCCATGCCAAATCGACCAATTTTTTTCTTCACCCCCTTTGATTTGGCTAAAAATTTTGTATTTTTTTCTACCCCCCCAATAATATTTTTCTGAATTTTTTCAGATTTTTTTTCCCAACTCAAAAAAAGTTACGAATTTTTTAAAAAACCGCTCATTTTTTTTTTTTAAATTGCTAGAACTTTGACAAAAATTGACCGTTTGGAAACTTTTTTTTTGAAAATTCTTGTTTTTAAATGTAGTTTTTCGAAAAAAAATATGAAAAAATGTTAGAGAATATAGAAATATGTTTAAAAAACGTAATTTTTAAAGTCCCCTTTTGAAACATTTGAATGCTAATAAAAGATGTGCGAGTTTTGAATAAAAAACTTGTGTTTTGTGTTTTATAATTTGTTGATTTTTTTTTTTTGTGACAAAAGTGAAAAATAAATTTGGGAATTAAGTGTTCGCAAGAAAGTATTTAAAAAAAAAATTATTCTTTTTTTTCTTTTGGCTTTTGGTACTGAAATATGACAACTTAAAAATAAATGGGTTTAAAAGTTCTCAGTAGACAAATGGATAATTTAAGATTGTTGGGTAAAAAAGTCATTACATTTCATTTAAATAATATGGAGGTTATGTTTTAGAATAATTATTGTCGTTGTGTTATATGTCACGTAGCTTCTATTGCTAAATAAAGTCTTTTTATATAAAGTGCTATTAATTTATATTTTGTTAATTTTGGTTTCGAATGGGACAGAATGGTCGGGTTTTTAAAAAAAAATTATCTCCGCATGGAAAGGATTTAGTCGTTCCTATATAGGTATGGGGTATAAATGTGGCAAATAATATATTTAATTATAGAAATTTATGGTTTTCATATATTTAAAATTTTTATAAATAATTGGTAATTTAAAATATAATTGTGATTAAAATATTGGTAATTTTGTGAAAACGCAATGAGTGGGGATTGGGTGGGAATTTTTTATGAGTATGAAACTTGAAAAAATATTGGCGTCTGAAAATAAAATTATTTGGGAGAGGAATAAAAAATATAAAAGTTATAAATAGAAAAAAAAGTTTTTATATAAGAAAAAAAATTGAGCGTGCGCACATTTGTTACGGGGATGAGAATGTGAGTTTTTGAGAAAAAAAAAAAAAACGGCGGCTTTGAGAAAATTCGGTTTTTTCAAAAAAACTAAAATATTTATATATTGGGCTTGAAAATTTTTTATATTTTTTTTCGAAAACTACATTTAAAAACAAAAATTTTGAAAAAAAAAAGTTCCCAAACGGTCAATTTTTGAAAAAGTTCTGGCAATTTAAAAATAAAGGAGCGGTTTTTTTCAAAAATTCATAACTTTTTTTGAGTCGGGAAAAAAATTTGAAAAAATTCTGAAAAATAACTTTGGTAGGGTAGAAAATAATACCAAATTTTTAGCCAAATCGAAAAGGGTTGAAAAAAAAAACTCGGTGATTTGGCATGGAATGCCCCATATATATACATATTAACTACCACACATATTTATCTAAACATGTGTGCCTCACCAACAGACAATTTACTCTACACAGACGCACCGCGACGCGATTTAATTATTACTGTTCAATACACAAGGATGGAAAGCTCTGGAAAGACGACGTCATTACTCGAACGATTCGACAACGTTCAAGATGCGATTAATTTTAACTGTTTTTTTTATATCATAGGAGGCAAACGAACAGGTGGGTCACCTGATGTTAAGTACTCACCACCGTCTATAGACACTTGCAACACCAGAAGAGACACACGTGCGTTGCCACCCTGTGTTTGAGGGAGGGGGTGTGGAGAAGGGGCGAGGGAGAGGTGGGGTATCCGGCGCTCTCACTTACCGAACGAAATGCAACAAAGCAAGCACTGTTACTTCACATCGGTTTTCTGCGGGAGGGTGGTACTAACTCAGGCGAGCCGACCCATTCATGCTGAAACCAGTAATATCTTCGGCGTGGCTCTACCACCTCTAACTAACTAGATTCCTCTTGGTTCTCACAGTCGATGAGTTATCATTTGTTTATTTTTAACAAGTTTAATTTTTAACCGGTGTGTTAAATTTCAGTTTTGCTGTAATAAAAAATGGAAACAGTGTTAACATTTACACTGGAGGCTATTACGTGTCGGTTAAAAAGGAGAATTCAAGTCTTACTGTCGACGACAGTAACGCGGGTAATAAGTTTTGGTAAGCGTTTTAAGCAATGTAAATAAATAAACTTATCTATCTCAAATGAAGTGTAGATTTTGAGAGACGCATTGCAATTGTTTTCGACTGAATGGCGGTCGTCGTACATCAACTGTGACATCCGCCATATTGGGTACAATAATAATTTCGGCTCGTTGCGTTCTGGAATATATGACTATTTATGTTTTCGTTAAAAAGGAGACATTAGTTCATTTGTGTCAATTATCAGGTTCACAATGAAACAATATAACTTAATGTTGTTTGTTTACAAAAATATTTATATTAATACAATTAAAAAATGACTAAGTAAATAATTATCGAAGTTATTAAATTATACTACGCAACGTAACGAACATAACATCTTTAGTTACATTAAAGAATAAATTAATTCTTATTCATTAATGATCATTATCTTAATATATATATTTCTTGTGTGCGTGTGTATGTGACTGAACTCCTCCTAAACGACTGGACCGATTTTGATGAAATTTTTTGTGTGTGTTCGTGGAGATTCGAGAATGGTTTAGATTCACAATTGGACCCGGCAGGTGGCGCTGCGATCGACTTTTAGGATTTTTTTTGTTTTCAAGGCAGGACAACGTCCGCCCGGTCCGCTAGTATAGTATAAAACAAAGTCCCCTACCGCGTCTGTCTGTCTGTCTGTTCGCGATAAACTCAAAAACTACCGAACGGATTGTCATGCGGTTTTGACCGGTGGATAGAGTAATTAATGAGGAACGTTTTAGTATATAATTTGTCAAGAATTTTTTCATAATCAGGGCGGGACAACGTCTGCTGGGCCCGCTAGTTTTATATAAGTTTTTCTTATTCCCATCTGAGTCATTGACACCGCTGTCAGAACTAAAATCTCTATCAAGCGAAGGCCTTTTTCAAGAACATGTCGCTTCTACACTAACTAAATACATTTGATCGGTTATTCTGTGTGTAAATTAAATTCTAATTCGATTTTATTTCGAGGCAAAAACTTACTGCACGTGTTATTCCGTAACGATAACAGATGGCGCTATATACAAGTTACAGAATAAGATATTTAAGACATGACGTGATTTCGCTTACATAACATTTATTGTATCCGTTGTGTTCCTTATACGAACAAACATTCCAATATTGATAAATTATATCTATTATATCTAAATAATCCCTATTAAGTGAAGGTCTTCTTTAAGAAAATCACGCTTGTATACTAACTACATTTGGGCGTTATAGTTTTTACTTTCGTGTGTAATGTGTACATTAAATTGTAGTACGACATATCTGCGAACAAAAATATGTTGTATGTGTTATTCTATGGCAATAACAGATGGCGCTATATACAAATTACAAAATAAGATATTTTAGACATGTAATTTATCTTACTTAACATTATTATTTATATTTATTGCATCCGTTATGTGTTTCTTATACGAACAAACATTCCAAAACTGATGAATTATATCCATTATACTTATTAATATCGCCGTCAGATCTAAAATGTTTAAAAATAATTTCTATTAAACGAAGGTCTTCTTTAAGAAAATCGCGCTTCAACACTAACTATATTTGATAGGTTTTGTTTTTATTCTCGTGTGTAAATTGATTTCTAGTATGATGTTACTATTGTGATAAAGCATACTGTCTGTGTTGTTCTGTAGCAATAACAGATGGCGCTATATACAATTTACAAAATAAGATATTTTAGACATGTAATTTCTCTTACTTAACATTATTATTTATATTTATCACGTTAGGTTTTTAGAAAAAAACAAAAGAATTTTACAAATATTTAACAAAAAATAAAAAAAATAAAGTTTAAAAAACAAAAAAATTTGTTTTTTTTTTTTTGGAAATATTCTGTGTTGTTCTGTAGCAATAACAGATGGCGCTATATACAAGTTACAGAGTAAGATATTTTAGACATGTGATTTTGTTTATTTGCCACCCGTTATGTATTTCTTATACGAAAAAACATTCCAATACTGGTAAATAACATACATCTATGTATAAGTAGGCAAGTATATAACAGCTTAGTAAAAATTGGAAACAGTTAATTCTATACCATCGAATTTATTATGTTTTTCAATAAATAATTAATAATAAATAATAAATATAAAGCCGATAAGCGTATTTGTACATGCTGGCAGGGACGAGAACAAAATAAAAAAGTATATTTAAAGTTATGCCAGTTATAAGTTATACACTCTTTGGAAAAAAAATCACAACAATGTGGACTTTAAAAAAAAAGAAAGAAAAATGGTCAAATTTAGACAACTAGATGACCTCTAGTAATGTTACAGAGAACTATCAAAACATATCACCATAGTTTTTCTAAAAATATAACAGATGGCGCCACATGAAAAGTCTGATATAATAGTTTTTTTACACAAGCGAGAATTTCTTCTGAAAAGGCTATGGTTATTTACAAATAGTTATTATAATTATCGTGTATATGGTATAAAGTTATTATTGACAAAAATTGTAAAATATAGCGTATTTTCTCTTTACTAGTGTCCATTATTGACGGGCGCTCAAACAAAACTGAGTCCACTAATCACAAAACTTACAAAAAGCTGTCTTTAATCAAAATCTCACCTTTCGAACACCATCTAGTGGAAACCGTTTGGACTTGTGTGACATGAACTACAGATAACTAAATTATTGGAAATATAATAGATTTGTTTTTAATAAACCTATTATTATTATTATTAAGCGCATTTTTTATTTCTCACAAGAGAAGATTTAATATAGCTTATTTAATTATTTATTTTAAGTAAAATTGGTTTTATTTCGGTTAAATGAAAATGATGTAATTGTTAAAATAAGCAATATATAAGTTTAATATATTACGTCAAAGTGCGTACAATGGAACAAGAGTATAATCTCAGATTAAATACATTGTCGAGGAGCTTTTGGCGGGATCATGAAATGTCATGTAGTGGATTTTATATTTTATTTATAATATTGTGTTATTTGACTCTAATATTAGTGGTGTTTTACGTAATATAGTTCGGTTATTGTGCACAAGTGAAGTGGATCGGAAATAAATACGAAAATAATAAATAGATTAGGCCCCCCTCGGCAGCGGCTCAAGCCTACTCGGCGTGGGTACGGTCCCCTGGGCGTGGAGCCCTTGAGTATGCTGCTCGCGCGATACACTTACACAAAATCTTACATCACTGCGACAACATTACACATGTCACATCCACACACGTGCACGCATACACGCTTACACATGCAAGTGGAAGGGTTTTATTTCTTTCCCTTATCAAACTGAAATAGTTTAGAAAATTATCCGATACGAAATATATATAAAAGATGTTGAGGTATGTATGCTTGGTACACATATATGTTTCAACAACTCATATATGTATGAATAGCTTAGCTTACGTTAGCTCAGATAGGTCACGAATTGCATGTATTAGGCAACAGCCCAAGCCGAGGTATGCCGTGCACCCTTGAGCTAGTTGTCAAATAAAATCGGTTGAGTGCTTTAAGCGCTCGCATTGGTAGTCCGGTGAAGCTGTCAAGACCTTGTTAGGTCAATAACGTAGTCAGTTAATAAAAAAAGAAAATAAATACCACAGAGCATGAATTCTTGTCATGAAAACTCACAAAGTTCTATCAAGGGGGCCGCCATCTTGTTAGAACATTGAAATTATCACAAGACACCTGTAATAGTATTACTGTTGGCGACGCAGCGTAAACGCAACAAATATGTAAAATGTGTTGGCGCGCACGCGCCAAATCGGTCTGACGCCATATAGGGCGTTGTAAGGACAATCTTAGTATACCCAATTTTTAGAATTAATTTGTATTTTTTATGGTAATTATTTAAACTATCGAGAGAATTTTTGTATACTAATTGTTTTTAACATAAAATCTATGTGTAGGCACAAAATTAGGGTAAAATGTTAATAATTGTAAAAGTAAACATTGGTAAATCATAATACGTGAAATTTCGAAATTTGTGTTAAATTATGTGAATTTGATGTAAATTATATTTAAAACATTGTAAAATTTAAGAATATAACATTTGCGAGTAATAAAACTAACGAGAAAGGCAAAATACGGCCTAAATGAAAATTGTAAAAACAAAATTCTTGCATAAAAATCGAACATTTTTGTGAATAACTTTTTAGTTAATTATCTTAACGTTTTGCCAATTATTGAATTATATAGAGCCTTTTGAGACAAAAATAACGGTATATAACACAATTAGGTTATATTTATAGTTTGTAAAATATTTTGTAAAATATCATAAAATCATAGTGAAAAATCAAATGTAAACAAACGAGAATGGCGGGAGCCACCGCGGCTCTCATTACGGTATAGCCTCGAACTACTTAAGCTCGACGGGGGCCCCGTAAAATCGTGGCAGGTTCATAGCAATCAGACCATCTATAACAGAGTGTCAATCGTGTCTTCGTAAGTGTCTTCGAGTCGTCAAGAAAATTCATCGTGTTCACCGTGTTCATCGTGGTTCACCGTGTTCATCGTTCATCGAGTATCATCGTTCGCCGTGGTTCGCCGCGTTCAAGCCATCGCTACGCATCAAGCCGTCGCTACGCATCGAGGCGCCGCTCCTCGTCAGGAAGAACCCGCGTTTGGTCTGATCCGTTGCTACTGGCCTGCGTAATCTGCGACCTGTACCCGTGTACAGAGACCGCTGTATCCGCGATCCGCGTATTGTATCGTCAGTTGTAAGGACACTTGTCTGTAAAGTGTTAAATAAATTCCCCTACGGTGATCGTGCAGTTTGGTGTTGCCCGCCAGCGTCCCGGATCCTTTCCCCTTCACCCTCTAACCTTCCCCTCTCCCTAGTCTCCTACCCCTCCTACCCCTGACACCTGTGACTGGGCCCGGTCGTGGGTGTCTCGGGGGTCGTCCCTTATAGTTTTGTTGGTCCTTCGCTAGCCGGATCGGGACACCACAATGCCAACCGTACGATCGCCGAAACCCGGTCGTAAAGGGGAATCCGACGAAACTTCGACCACCGATTGGTCGTTGTACACGCCGACCGAGTCAAGCACCGCCGCAACAACGTCGACGAAGAAGTCTGCACCGTCGTCTGCATCGGTCCGCACCCGCTCGGCTGCCGCTGCCGCGGCCCAGGATGCATTGAAGATGCCTGCACCGAAGAACATTGGAGGACCGGAAGAGGTTCCACCGTCGTCTGCTTCGGTGCCCACCACGTCGGGAGCTGCTGCTGCTGCTGCTGCTGCTGCTGCTGCTGCTGCTGCTGCTGCCGCTCCGAAACCGAGGAACATTGGAGGACCGGAAGAGGTTCCACCGTGCGTTCCTGCGGTACCGCGCCCTGCTGCCAGCAGGTCCGTGAAGTCTTCGAGATCAAGAATGTTGGAGCTCGAAGCAATGAAGAAGTTGGAAGTCGCCAGGTCGGAAGCCGCCAGGTCTGCTGCTGCCCTGGCTCAAATCGAGTTGGAAATGATCCAGTGCCAGTCCGACGAAGACATCGAAGACGAATTGGAACAGGAACGATCCACGCATATTGAGCAGTGGGTCAACGAAAGCACATCGTATCTGAAAGAGGATACCATCAATAGGAAACAACAACAACAGGAAGAGGTCACAAGGAAGAGTGACATCAAGGAACTCGCGGACGCCTTGATCGCCGCGACCGTATCAAGAACATCAGCTGCACCGGCCGCACCGTCGAAGTACGCCGACTTGCCTGCCTTCACTGGAGCGCCGGAAGAATGGTTGCCTTTTATGAGGACGTACCGGGATACTGCAGCCATGTTCACCAACGTGCAGAATATGGCCCGCCTACGCCACTGCATACACGGGACAGCAAAGGAGACTGTTCGCCGTCTAATGTTCGCCGCCGCCGATCCAGAGGAAGTGATCACCGCATTGGAAAGGAGGTTCGGGAAGCCGGACCGGCTCGTGCTAGCCGAATTGGAAAGCATCAAGGAACTGCCTCGCATCGGGGACTCACCGAGGGACATCTGCCTCTTCGCCAGCCGTGTCAGCAACGCCGTAGCTACGATCAGCGCATTGCAGCTACCACAGTACCTGTACTCACCGGAAGTCAGCCGCAACGTCATCCAGAAGCTGTCGCCGCTACTACGGTGTAGATGGTTAGACTACACCGCTGGGAACCAGGAAGACCCGGAACTTGTGAAGCTGAGGAAGTTTCTGGAACATGAAGCGGATCTATGGTCGACGCTCGCACCGATAGAGGCCGCCACCGGTGTAAACAAGAGGTACAACAACGCGAAGCAGGTACATACAACCCAGTCCCAGATGAGTGTCTCCTACAATAAAAATTGTATATTATGTGAAGGCGATCATCGGCTAATTGAATGTCGCAAATTTAAAGAGGCAACCACCGAAAGGAAGTGGACAATAGTGAAGAAGAACCGGCTCTGCTTCAAGTGTCTCGGGCAGAGGCATTCTCGAGACAGTTGCAGAGCACCACCGTGCAAGAGGTGTGGGAAGCCGCATCACACCGTGCTGCACGCCGAGGCGAATCGATCGCCATCTGAGAGGCCAGCGCCGCGTCCATCAGGAGAGAGACACGCGCCGCCGCCTACGAGAGAAAAGCCATCGGAGTCATCGGGCGAAAGGTCCACGCACCGTGACTCATCAATGAACAATGAAGATGCTGCAGTGAAGAGCATCTACGCCGCCGCTGATGGGAAAGAGGTCTACCTGAAGATGATACCGGTAGATGTCTACGGACCAGCCGGCTCCACACGCGTACTCGCACTCCTGGATGAGGGGTCCACCGTGTCCCTGCTGGATGAAGAGGTGGCCCATAGGATCGGGGCTAAAGGGAAGCCTGACCTACTCGTCCTGGAGACCGTCGGGGGGAAGCTCATCGAGAAGCAAGATTCTCAACAGATCGACATCAAGATCAAAGGAGTTCACCGACGGGACAAAAGAACATTGAAGGGAGTCCGGACCATCTGCAACCTCAAGCTGGCACCGCAGCACGTCGGCATGGAGGTCATCGAGAAATGCGAACACCTGAGGAAGATGAGCGAGCTGGTCTACAGCAAGGAGAGGCCGGCTCTACTCATCGGGCAGGACAACTGGGAACTCATCGTGTCGCGAAGGGTCATCAAAGGGAAGCCCAACCAACCAGTTGCCAGCCTCACCAGTCTCGGCTGGGTACTGCACGGCTGCTGTACCGCAAACAACATGTCGCCAGTGAAGTTCGTGAATCATTGTCGACAACCGAATGAAGAAGCAAACATAGAAGAACTTATAAAGCAACACTTCGAATTGGAATCAATCGGCATACAGCAGCGGCGCCCCAGCAACGACGCGGATGATAGAGCTCTCAAGATCCTAGAGAGCACCACCAAGCGACTACCCGACGGAAGGTTCGAGTCGGGGCTACTTTGGAAGTCGGACAACGAGGGATTGCCCAATAACTACACCCTGGCTCACCACCGATTGAAGGGCATCGAGAAGAAGCTCGACCGGGACGTCGCATTGAAGAATGAATATGGGAAACAAATCCAGCATCTCCTAGACAGTGGATATGCTGAGGAGGCACCGTCCAGTACTACGACAGGAAGAACATTCTACCTGCCGCATTTCGCCGTGGTACACCCTATGAAGAAGAAGATACGCATCGTCTTCGACGCAGCCTCACGTTACGAAGGGAAGAGTTTAAACGACGCACTGCTACCGGGACCAGACCTACTGCAGTCTCTGTTCGGAGTCCTGTTGAGGTTCCGGCAGGGGCCAGTTGCAGTGGTCGCCGACATCAAGGAGATGTTCCTCCGCATCAAGATACGGGAACAGGATCGTGACAGCCTCCGCTTCCTTTGGAGAGGTGAAGATCGATCTTCGAAACCAAAGGAATACAGGATGACATCGGTCATCTTCGGAGCAGCGTCGTCACCAGCAACCGCGATCTTCGTGAAGAATCGCAACGCCGAGGAACATCGAGCAAGTCAGCCGGAAGCAGTTGAGGCAATCATACGGAACCACTACATGGACGACTACCTGCAGAGCTTCGCGACAACGACGGAAGCTATCAACACCGCGGCGACAGTGGACTCCATACATAGGGAAGCTGGCTTCGAACTCAGACAGTGGGCTAGCAACGAACAACGAGTACTGGACGGATTGCAACAAGGAGAAGCATCACCTACCGAGATTGCCATCGGAAGCAATGAGGAGAAAACGCTCGGGCTACGGTGGCTAATAAAAGAAGACGCATTGGCCTTTAATGGTGGCCTGCGTAACGCACCACAAGAGATTGTGGAAGGCAATCGAGTGCCTACGAAGCGCGAAGTAACGAGCGCTGTAATGTCGACATTTGACCCATTGGGGTTAGTCGCACCTTTGCTAATTAAAGGGAAAAGATTGTTACAGAATATATGGCGAGCTGGGACAAATTGGGACGAAACCATCACCGAAGAGGCGCACCACCAGTGGCTCGAATACATCAGCAGCCTGTCCGCGCTACGGGAATTGAAGATACCCCGATGCCTGACACCGGCAGCGGGAGCGGGACAGCTGCACACGTTCGTCGATGCCAGCGAGACAGCGTACGCAGCGGCGTGCTACTGGAGGGCAGAGACGGATGGCGTACACGTCGCACTCATCGCAGGGAAGGCACGGGTGTCACCGACGAAGCCAGTGACGATACCTCGTCTGGAACTGCAAGCGGCGCTACTAGGGGCAAGACTCGCGAGGACGTTGACGGAGGAATTGGATATGACCATAACCGACCGATATTTCTGGTCTGATTCTAGCACAGTTCTCCAGTGGCTGAAGGCAGATCCCCGTCGGTTCAAACCCTTCGTCGCGCACCGCCTCGCCGAGATCGAAGACCTCTCCAAGCCACACGAGTGGAGGTGGGTGCCTACGAGAGACAACCCGGCCGACATCGCCACATGGGAGGTGCCGCGAACCTTCGCCGAGGACAGCCGATGGTTCGTCGGGCCAGACTTCCTCCGCCGGCCAGATACAGACTGGCCTCAGAAGAGCTTCCACCGGGTCGAGCCGTCCGGTGAGGAGAAGAAAACCGAAACCGTCCTGGTGACCGTGAAGAAAGAAGAGAGCGTTCTACCGAAACCAGAACGCTTCTCCAGCTGGATAAGACTCCTGCGAGCCACTGCACGAGTCTTCCAGTTCATCGAGAATTGTAGACGGAAACACGCCGTCAACGCCGTGAAGAAAACCGACGAAACTTGGAAGCCCCATCGAAAGGGGAAACAAGAAAAGAAGATGAAGATCTGCAAAAAGAAGATCGAAGAAAGAAGCTGGTTACCAATACCAGAAGAATTATTGAAGAAAGCGGAACAACACATCATCCGAAACAGCCAAGAAGACTCCTTTGGAGAGGAGATCGAAAAAATGAAGAAAGAAATGCCGCTGAAAACAAACAGTCGCCTGAAGAGGATCGACGTCCAACTCGACGACCAGGGAATCCTTCGCCTAAACGCCCGAACCGCCAAGCTCAAATGGGACGGTTCCGCGACGAATCTGGCGATCCTAGACGGCCGCCATCATGTGGTTCGTCTGCTCATCGACCGCTACCATCGTCGCTTCCGTCACGCAAACCACGCAACGGTCGTCAACGAATTGAGACAGACATATTGGATCTTATCTCTGCGCGACGCCGTGAAACGTGTGCTGTACCAATGCCAATGGTGCCGCACCAGGAAGATGAAGCCTCAAATGCCGCCGACAGGAGACTTGCCCGTGGAACGACTGCGCTACGGATCGCACCCGTTCACGTGCACGGCCGTCGACTACTTCGGCCCCATGTTCGTCACCATCGGGAGAAGAAAGGAGAAGAGATGGGGAGCTCTCTTCACATGCCTCACGACGCGCGCGGTGCATCTCGAGCTGGTGCCATCACTTAGTACCAGCTCCATGATCATGGCACTGCGTCGCATGTCAGCAAGGAGAGGCACTCCGCGGGTGATGTACAGCGACAACGGGACCAACTTCATCGGCGCCAACCACGAGCTTCGTGAAGAAATGGAAAAGCTCAAGAAAAGCGAGCTAATCGACGCAGCGAATCAAGAGGGGATACGCTGGAAGTTTATACCACCTGGAGCACCCAACATGGGAGGTGCCTGGGAACGGATGGTGCGCACGGTGAAGACCGCACTATCCGCCGTACTGAACGAAAGGAGTCCTCCAGAAGAAGTCCTACACACGTTACTGACCGAGGTCGAGCACACGGTCAATTCACGCCCACTCACCCACTTGAGCGTGAATCCGGAAGACGAGGAAAGCCTAACACCCAATCACTTTCTAATTGGGCGTTCATGTGGCTCTGCGATTCTAGGGAGCTTCAACGAGTACAACCTCATCGGGAAAGCAGATTGGAAGACCACGCAGCATTTGGCTGACCATTTTTGGAAAAGGTGGCTGAGAGAATATGTGCCAACTCTCATGCCCAGGAAGATAGAAGGGAAAGAAGCTCGTCAGCCGCAGCCTGGCGATGTCGTGATCATCGCCGACGCATCTCTACCCCGCAACACCTGGCCCAGAGGAGAGGTCATCGCGTGTCACCCTGGACCAGACGGCAGGACGAGAGTGGTGGATGTCCGGACTTCGAGAGGCGGAATCCTGAGGCGCCCCACGTCGCGTCTCATCGTCATCGTGCCTGCAGCGTCGCGTCCACGGGATGGAGTGCACGACGAAGCGTACACTGGGGGGGAGACTGTTGGCGACGCAGCGTAAACGCAACAAATATGTAAAATGTGTTGGCGCGCACGCGCCAAATCGGTCTGACGCCATATAGGGCGTTGTAAGGACAATCTTAGTATACCCAATTTTTAGAATTAATTTGTATTTTTTATGGTAATTATTTAAACTATCGAGAGAATTTTTGTATACTAATTGTTTTTAACATAAAATCTATGTGTAGGCACAAAATTAGGGTAAAATGTTAATAATTGTAAAAGTAAACATTGGTAAATCATAATACGTGAAATTTCGAAATTTGTGTTAAATTATGTGAATTTGATGTAAATTATATTTAAAACATTGTAAAATTTAAGAATATAACATTTGCGAGTAATAAAACTAACGAGAAAGGCAAAATACGGCCTAAATGAAAATTGTAAAAACAAAATTCTTGCATAAAAATCGAACATTTTTGTGAATAACTTTTTAGTTAATTATCTTAACGTTTTGCCAATTATTGAATTATATAGAGCCTTTTGAGACAAAAATAACGGTATATAACACAATTAGGTTATATTTATAGTTTGTAAAATATTTTGTAAAATATCATAAAATCATAGTGAAAAATCAAATGTAAACAAACGAGAATGGCGGGAGCCACCGCGGCTCTCATTACGGTATAGCCTCGAACTACTTAAGCTCGACGGGGGCCCCGTAAAATCGTGGCAGGTTCATAGCAATCAGACCATCTATAACAGAGTGTCAATCGTGTCTTCGTAAGTGTCTTCGAGTCGTCAAGAAAATTCATCGTGTTCACCGTGTTCATCGTGGTTCACCGTGTTCATCGTTCATCGAGTATCATCGTTCGCCGTGGTTCGCCGCGTTCAAGCCATCGCTACGCATCAAGCCGTCGCTACGCATCGAGGCGCCGCTCCTCGTCAGGAAGAACCCGCGTTTGGTCTGATCCGTTGCTACTGGCCTGCGTAATCTGCGACCTGTACCCGTGTACAGAGACCGCTGTATCCGCGATCCGCGTATTGTATCGTCAGTTGTAAGGACACTTGTCTGTAAAGTGTTAAATAAATTCCCCTACGGTGATCGTGCAGTTTGGTGTTGCCCGCCAGCGTCCCGGATCCTTTCCCCTTCACCCTCTAACCTTCCCCTCTCCCTAGTCTCCTACCCCTCCTACCCCTGACACCTGTGACTGGGCCCGGTCGTGGGTGTCTCGGGGGTCGTCCCTTATAATTACCTAATCGACAATGGCAGTAACATATAATAATAATAATTGTTTCCAGGATATCAAGTAATGGAGTAGTGAAGATCAAATCTCGCCTGACAGCCGTATCTCTGTATATGAACAAATACGAGACGCTTGTGTTGGTCCCGTACATGTTTCTGAAAACCGTATGCGGTCTCTGCGACAGTCTATCAGAAATTAATAATAATTGTTAATAAACGTATTAATTATACATATTTAAACTTATAGTCATTTTATTTCTGTTATAGTTTTTAGCTCCTGATTTTCACTTGTGCTTTTTGATGCGAAACATCTATAGGTGCGGGTAAACCGGGTTGTTGGTGTGGCGAGACGTGGCGACGCAAAACACGAACTTTGCGCTATTAACGAAATACTCAAAAACATTTGCAACCATACCTGTATAAACATAAGATTCTAATTGTTTTGTCGGCCACTTGTTATACTAGTGTTACGCGGCACGCGCCGACGAACTAGCGCCCTTTGATAAATGCCGCCAAACACACCGCGCCTGTTGTTGTTGTTGAATTTTTGTATTTTGTATCTAATAAAAATGAATATTTATGTAATAAAAATAAACAGTCATTATTTTATGGAACGAATTTGTAATGCTTTATCTTTTCATTATGCCATAGCTGATTCCTATCGTAATCTGTTCTTTTAGGCATATAACTTATACAAAACAATTTCGATTTTTCACATCTGCCAGGCGTCCCGTGACGGCTCAATTTTTTAATTTGTCAAATTTCTTTACCTAATGCATTAAAATTACCATGTAATTGGATGTTTTTGAAGCGATGATGACTTAGTTAATAGCGTGTTGAACATAACATCGATGGACGTAGGTTCGAATCCTTGAAACTAAGTCGAAGTTTTCAATGAAGGAAAACATCGTCAAGAAGCCATAGCCTTTTGTAAGTCCCCCTGACTAACTACCACCGTCAAGTTGTAAATATGTCAAATACTTGCTGGTATCTTCCGGCAGCTGCACTTGTTTACCATATTAGACCATAATTGTGATAGAACGTAAAAATAACGTGTCTGTAATTTTTAGATTTTTGTTAAAAAAAATTTGCATGTGTCTAGGAATAAGTCATCAAATACACTTCAGTTGAAATACTGTTTGTTGGAACACGCTTCCCTGCTAAAGTACTGCGTTCATTATAAAATCAGGAAACATATCTTCGAGTAACATTTAGTCTTCGGTTCACTTAATACATTCAGAAAGAAGACTTGTTACTCACTGTTTTTTTACATAAAGTTCCACGCCGACGAAGTCGTGGTCACAGCTAGTACATAATATGCATGTAACTCTAATGCCCAGAATACACATGCCTGTAAAAGGCGTACCAGGTCACCGGCGTTCCATGAAGCCACAATATACATGCCTGTGTACCTACCGGTTTTTAGAATTAATCTTCTTCAAGTTAGTGATCTGCTACGAGCCCACTTGAAAAATCAAATGAACTACGATCTCTTGGTATTCTTTGTACTGACACGCGAGGTAAGGGCAGAATCTCGATACACCTGCCAGTAGCTTGCTCTTACCAGAAACTGGCATCCTTTTGTGCGAGTAGCAAGCATATGTATTCTGGGGTTAAAGGTTTATGTATCGCAGTCATACATTGCACCCGGATAGGGTTGCCAACCATACTTTATAATAACCTATTCTACTTTAGTTTTGATAAACATAGTTTATACTTTTGCATTATGAGGGACAGCAGTTGAGGTAGACACTATATTTTTATTACAAAAACGGGCAGTTCCAGAAATATGTGGGACATTATGTGGGGCCTCGGGAATCATTAAAGAGTGAGTTTCATAAATGCGGTATCGTAACTCTACCCTCCTAATCATTCTTGATTTTTTTTATATCATAGGAGACAAACGAACAGGCGACGCAAGTGCGTTGCCACCCTGTGTTTGGGGGAGAGGAGTGGGAGAGGGCGGAGGGGGAGGGGAGATTCTTCTCGAGGAGTGGATTGTTTGTCCTAACCGGTAATAGTTTTGGTGTTTATAAGCGCCTTCTCGGGACCTAAACTGAATTAAGTATTTTTCGTTTTGGTTTAATTTTTTTACAATATAACCAGTCCATATCTAAACTCGAATTTTTTGTAGGTGGTAGAGCCACGCTGAAGCTATTTTCGGTTTCAGCATGAATGGGACGGCTCGTCCGGGTTACTACCACCCTCTCATAGAAAACCGACCTGAAGTAACAGTGCTTGCATTGTTGCGTTTCGTTCGGTCAGTGAGAGCGCCGGAGGCCCACCTCCCCTACGCACACCTCTCATCTCCCTCCTCCCTCCCTTTCCCCCAAACACAGGCTGGCAACGCACTTCTGACTCCCCCGGTGTTGTTAGTGTCTATGGACGGTGGTGATCACTTAACATTAGGTGACCCACATGTTTTTTTGCCTACTATGACATAAAAAAATGGTAATTGGTCAAAATTCTTCGAATTATAGTTAATATTTTTAGAATTTAAAAAATATTCCCTTCCAGTAATATATAGGGCATGAAGGCATCAACTGTTCTCTTTTTATATAACCCTGTATGTATTTTTAATTAGAGCGAATACACTTTACCTACACCACAAAATAATATGCGCTGATGAGCTAACGTTTTTTAGGGTGCCGCCTTTTAAAATTGTGCGTTTAAAATCGTTAAAAAAACACGTGCAAGCTTAAATGTTACGGGTATATACTCGCAAGGCAAGAAAAAACAGATAAGGAATGCATTGTTCTATTAATTAAGTTTTTATTTCTTAGTATTCTACCAGATGTTAGGTTAGTCGTTTACAGTATTCTAAGAGGTGATAGTTCATGGTAACATTTAACATATAAAATAATAATATGAAAACAAATACTAATAAACAACAAAGAGAACCTAAGTTAAAGTTTGTTCTAAAACTTTCAAAAGTATAAACACAGACGTGCAACCTAGGTGCAATCACCGGTGCCGAAAGCTGCAAGGGGCGATCCGGAGTTGACTTTTGATAATAAAACGAACAATAAACCCTATTGCTTTCTTCATGCCGTTCCCACGTTCACCTTCAAGTGAAAGTTAATTCACCCGACGGTCATTGACGATGCTTTAACACGAATTTAGAGGATTGCGTATATTTTTTGTATTTTATCAAGCACCAATTTTTTTTATTGATTTAGAACTAGAAACGAGTGCAGAGTATCCTCTATAATATTGCTACCTAAACTTTCAGCCTGTATATATCTATATATAATGAAAATACTGTTCGTTTGAGGATCAAATACGTAAAAACTATAGAATGTATCGATATAGTACTATGAGCATTTAATGCTGAATTTTTCGTAGATGGTTCTAACTTAACTTTTTAGATTCGATTGACGATATACCATTTTTTATGCCCAACAGTCTGAAATCAGCTAGTATAATAATAAAATAATATTACAACACTATTTATGCTTTGTACATACTCAGTGTAGTATTTCAAGTATATATTGTAAGATATAGAAACACTTCTCGATTTTTTAAAAAAGAATTTATTGGCCGGCAAGCCAATTTAAACAATGAATTATTAACAACTGTTCCAACACTTTAAATAATATAATCGATATAAGTTCGGACAGAGCTTCCGCACGCTTGACGACCAGCGCAATAGTGAGTGAACACGTTTTTTTTTTTCTCGAACTGACTACGCTATTGACCTAGCAAGGTCTTAATAGCTTCACCGGACTACTAAGGCGAGCGCTTAAGGCACTCAGCCGATTTTTGTATGAGCAACCAGCTCAAGGGTGCACGGCACACCTCGGCTTGGCTGTTGCCTGTTCGATGCAATACGCGACCTAACTGAGCTAACCTAAGTTAAGCTACACTATTCATACATATATGAGTTGTTGAAACATATATGTGTACCAAGCATACATATCTCAACAACTCTTATGTGTATTTTGTATCGGAAAATTTCTAAACTATTTCAGTTCGGAGTGAACACGGCGAGTGTCGCTCCTTATATAGGCCGCCGTGATGTAACTACCCGCCATTTTCATTCGATTATAACAATATATATTGTGCATGTTTTTATCTTTAAGTTTTTACTTCTATCGTGAGGTCATAAGCAGACATCCACTTTTTTATAGCATGATAATGTAACGACATTATAACTGATGGTGATTGTAACGATTTTTATGGTGGTAGAGCCACGCTGAAGCTATTTCTGGTTTCAGCATGAATGGTACTACCACCCGACACACAGACACACCGACGTGAAATACCAGTGCTTGCATTGTTGCGTTTCGTTCGGTCAGTGAGAACGCAGGAGGCCCACCGCCCCTTCCCTCCCTTCTCCCCTCCTCTTCCCACTCTCTTTACCCCTTCCCCCCCTTCCTCACAAACACAGGCTGGCAATGCACTTCGAGTCCCCTAGTGTTGCTAGTGTGGACGGCGGTGATAACCTAACATCTGGACCCGCCTGTTCGTTTGCCTTCTATGATATAAAAAAAGACATGCCACAGTGCAATGCAAAAACAATGATGACCACCACGAGATATACAATCCGTCGCCAAATGACGCTGTCTTGCCATCTTGCAAGCCTATAGATAGCTAGATAATACAGTGATTGATTTAAAAACACGATAAGCTGGAAAAGAATCATTGTGTTAGGTTTATTATATTTTTTAGTGGTCGTAACACATTATCTCATGAACGCAGCTCAACCACAATTATGCTATATGCAAATAATAATATATTTTCCTATAAAAAAAATAACAAATTTATAAGGAACCCTATTAATTCTCACCGCTGCACGCTTTTAAATATTTTAAATTAAGAACGCTCCGAGCGCGGCTAATGATTGGTCAACGGTCCGACCATAGACTAATCGGCTTATATCTCCGATCTACCATAGACAAGCAGACCTCTTTGATCGTTCTCACGGATGGGTAACTTTTTAATGTCACAAAGGGATGGGACTTAACCCGTTGGGGGTTCTATTCCGAGGTTGTGTATATTATTACATATATTCTGTTCAACAATGTTTGATATTCAGAGCGTAAAAAAATTGACGGAGCGTAAAGTATGCCTCGTTAGATATATAGCGTATCTATTTTTACATATGTA
>AP028454.1:3892422-4217422 GCA_036509395.1 Antheraea yamamai
TTTTATATGAATTTCATACGGCGTAGTAAAGCGGTCTAAATTCTGAAAACAGTTACCAAAAACTGCAGTTTCGATTACTTTAGGGTTAATCTTATTTATAACTAGCTATGCCCGCGACTTCGTCCACGTGGAACCTTATGTAAAATCAGTGATTAATAAAGTCATCTGAATGTATTTAGGTCCATTTACTTATCTACTTTTCTCTCGCACTTCAATCGCGTCGCTATTAAAATTACAATAACTTTTGATAGAGTAGATCCATTTTAATGAAATAAAGACTAAGTTATTCTCGAAGATATGCTTTATGATTTTCTTGTGTGATTTTAATGTGGACCCAGTACTTTAGCAGTGATGCGTGTTTATACAAACAGACAGACAGAGAGAGATTTCTAAAAATGATTGAAATGTAGTCTATTACTTATTCCTAGACACCTGCTACAATTTTTTTTACGAAAATCAAAAAAGTATATAATACGTTATATTTACATTCTTATTATATGTATAGACTATGATTAGTTACGTAATATAGTTCGGTTATTGTTTATAAGTGAAGTGAATGGAAAATAATACCATGAATTTTGAAATTCCACAAAAAATCCCTGAAAAGTTCTAACAAGAGAGCCACCATCTTGTTGGAACATTGAAATAATGACACGACACTTGTAATATTATTAACTACTCGACAATGGCAGTAATAATTGGAAAGATTGGTTGCCAAAAATAAAGTTAAAAAAAAAAACTATGATTAGGAATTTTTTGCGGGATCTTGGAATGTCATGCAGTGGCTTTTAAATTTTATTTATAGTTTTTAGAGACGTGCGAATAATAATCGAAACGGATCGAATAATAATGACTGATTCGAATTTACAATTGAATATTCAAAGTATTCGGATAATTCCAATTGTCGAATGTGTTTAAATTACGGACGAAGTATAAAACTAATAGTTATTGGAAAAGCTACAACATTTTTGACTATTTTAATAATTCAAATTAAATAAAAAATGTTAACGGTGAAAAAGGAATTATTATATAAAAATCAAAATTTAGATGCTCTTAAAAAGAACTTTAATTTACTATGTAATTCGACTACCAATTTTTTTTGCTTAAAAACTTGAATCGATTTATTTTGTAATGTCAACAGTAAACTTTCTCATTTGTTATAAACTACCAGGCATGGCAGACGTTGTCCCACTCTGATAATAAAAAAACCTCGAAGTTACACATACACTGTTGCTGACTTTTTTGTAAGCGTTATCGAGGTCTAGAAATTTTCTCTAGAACTCAAACATATATTTCTCATCGTTAAAGCAGCGTTCGTAAGAAACGTTTTCGTTCGACCGTTTTTTCTCCGACTTACTTTGCAAATCCGACTACCACAGAAAAGTATTTTCATTTTTCAAGTTAATATAACACTCACAAATAACGGGGCTTTCTATTGGTGAAAGAATTTCCAAAATCGGTTTAGTAGATCCAGAGATTACCCCGTACAACGTCATAAACTCAGAAACTTTACCTCTTTATAATATTAGTATAGATTTTCAAACTGCTTTAACTATAGTTCGTTTGACTAACAGACGAATCTATTGAATTAATCTATCTATACTAATATTATAAAGAGGTAAAGTTTGTGACGTTGTGACGTTGTAGGGGGTAATCTCAGGAACAACTAAACCGATTTTGAAAATTCTTTTACCAATATAAAGCCACATTATTTCTGAGTGTCATAGTCTACATATGATCACGCTAAGACCAATAGGAGCGGAGCAACAATGAAAAATGTTTTAAAATCGGGGTATTTTTTCCTTTTGAGAGCTTCCGCTGCGTCTTAGCCCAAAATAACTATTCCACGCGTACGAAGTCGCGGGCAGAAGCTATTAACTATTATATTATCTATACTAAAGTTATAAAGAGGTAAAGTTTGTGAGGTTGTAGGGGGTAATATCTGGGGAGTGACGGAGAAAAAATGGTCGAACGAAAACGTTTCTTACGAACGCCGCCTTAACTATGAGAGATATATGATTGAGTTCTAGAGAAAAGTTGTAGCTTGATAATGCCTATTACCGCCCAACGAAGTGGGCACGGGTCAGCTAGTATATTGTATATTTAAGCGATATTATTTATTTTATTTTACCTTTAAATATGTGGTATGTAGGTGGTTTTGGGCGATAAATCGATCTAGCCAGGTTTTATTCATAGAAAACTTTTTTATCAGTGCTTTCAGGCACGCTGGTAAAGCCACGCTGAAGTTATTACTGGTTTCAGCATAAATGGGTCGGCTCGCCCGCGGTACCACCCTCTCATAGAAAACCGACGTGAAGTAACAGTGCTTGCATTGTTGCGTTTCGTTCGGCCAGTGAGACCGCCGGAGGTCCACCTCCTCTCCCATTTCCTATCCCCCTCCCTTGGTGTTGTTAGTGTCTAAGACCCACCTGTTTGTTTGCCTGCTATGATGAAAAAAAAAATGAAAAAATATAACTAGAATATAAAGATAAATTTCGCCGCCGCTGTCAAAATATAATTAGCTCATAGGGAAATCGGGCGCTTCGAAATTCTTTTTTATATATGTGTCGTTATGACAAAGCTAGCTAAATCCAATTTCAGCCGTTCCTAAAACTGTACGTTATGTTTTAAGATTTTAAAACTTTGTACATGTGAAATATGAACGTCACAAAAATAAAACAACAACCTTATGGGCGGTAAAATTTTAATTTCTTTCTTGGTTTACAAAAAACTGGGAATCTTAAAGGAATTAAACATGTATTTATGTGAACGATTGAAATTGAATTCAACCCTTTTTGAAATGTAAACACACTTATAGATATTCAGAAATACATTACAACACACATTGATAATTTAATATATGTCCGTAAAAACTTTGAAAAACTGAACTTGGTAAAAGGCCGGCATAATCTAAACACTAGAAACTGTAATAAACTGGTCGTCCCATGTTTCAGACTTAGCAAAACCAGTAATAGGTTTTTAGGTAATAGTGTTAGGTTCTACAATAAAGTCCCAAAGCATGTTACCGATTTGCCGGACTGTAAATTTAAGCGCCACGTCAAACGAGTTTTAGTTTCAAAAGGATATTATAGAGTGGATCAGTATGTGAACGATGGTGATGTCTGGAATTGATTCCTCTCTGTGTATCCACTAAAAACTATTGTATGATGTATTGGAAATCTATGTTAAAAAAATGTACTGGGTTGTTTTCTGAACCGGTGGTAGTCTTTGACGTTCATAAGTGCCTTATTAGGACCTAAACCGAATAAAGTATTTTTGATTTTGATTTTTCGATGACACGACCTTATCCAAGCATACTAAACGTAATAGCTCTTTGTCTAGCCGTTAGTGTGTTAACTCGATAATTAATATTCCCAATTTATGTGTGCTTTTATGTCAAACAATGAAAACATGTTTAGGGATAAAATTTATGGCATTGTAACGATTTGTATACAAATAAAGATCATCGCTACATTGTAGATATGTCTGGAGTAGTTTTGAATTCTCTCCAGATATACCGATGAAGTCTTTTAGTAGGTACCAACAATTTATGAGTCAATCTAGGCGCGCTCTCGCGCTCATACTAATAGTCGATTAAGTTTCACGTCTGTGGGGATGTTTGCCATCTGCCTGGATGATGATATATTATTTTGTATAGTTATCTGATTTTTTGAAAGCTTATTCGAAGTGGTCTACATTGGCTGCAATACAGTCCTTTAAACGTTGAGGCCAGTTATCAATAGAAGCACGCACTCTTTCCATGGGAAAATTCTTCACTGCCAATCGTACGGAATGTTTTAGGGATTCCAAATTATCATGGCGTTTAGAGTAAGTCGTACTCTCTAAAACAGACCATAAATCAGAATCCAGCGGCTTAAAGTCGGGACTAGACGACGGCCAGTTTTCAGCTGTGATGAATTCCGAAACGTTCGTTTCCAACCAAGACTGCGAAAACCGAGCTTTATGACCCAGCGCCGAGTCTTGCTGGAAGGACCATTCTTAGTTATTGAACATGGTATCGTTAAGGGGCTTCACTACCTTCTCAAGAATGGTATCTTGATACA
This sequence comes from Antheraea yamamai, assembly GCA_036509395.1. NCBI lineage: Eukaryota > Metazoa > Arthropoda > Insecta > Lepidoptera > Saturniidae > Antheraea > Antheraea yamamai. The sequence goes on from AP028454.1 coordinate 3,896,487, forward strand.
CTTGTGCCGATGATTTGATTCCTTTCTCACAAAAGTATGGCTCAGTCACTCCTTCATAGCTAATACCCCACCAAACCATCACTGAAGTCGGATAGAGCCCACGTTGCACTCTTTCGACTAATTGGGAAGCTTCCTTAGAGCTTTGAGCATAAATACGATCATTTTGTTTGTTAAAATGTTGCTAAATTGTAAAAATTTTCTCATCCGTAAACAAAATTTTTCTGTGACCTCCCTTTGCGTATCGCTTCAGTAGTTGTTTCGATTATACCACCCTATTCTTTTTTAAATTATCAGTTAAGAAATGACCAGTACGTCTCGTATAGGCTGCAAGGTTAAGTCATCTTTTAAAATACGCGACATTGTTCTAGTCTCTAGGTGCTTCATCTTCCGAGATAAAATCTTTTGTTTTCGGACAGGATTTCTTTGAATTCTTTCACTTACTGCTTTGACCACCTTTTTCGTACGAACACTACGTAGACGGCCAGATATTTTTCTATCACAAACAGAGGAGGTCTCATTGTATCTATTAATAGGCCGGTACACAAACATTTTACTAATACCAAGCGTATGGAGAGTTTTAAATATTGCATTTGACTCCATACCGACTTCTTGTAATGCAATCACAGCGATTCGGTTCTCTTTATCACCCCACTCCATTTTAATATCGCAAAATATTGTACAATGTATTGGCACCAAAATGAGAAAACTCAATGAATAATCATATAAAAATGACAGATTCCAAATTCAACTGTAATATTTTGTTTATTTTTAATTATAACAGTATTTATGGCCAGACTAAGTATTGTAAATAGACTGTCGTTCAAACAAATGAATGATCGCGTCTCTATAAATACCTTATATGGCCATATAAATAAACAGTCTATTTCACGCACTCCGAGTATTATTATTACGCTGTCCGTGTCAATTTAGAATCTTATAGCAGTGAGCCCGATGCTCATACCTGTTTTTATTCCGTCCCCACACAGGCCTCCGGGTCGGAGTTATTATGCGACAGCACATGTATTTGGAGAAATACCGTTTGAAGGGATAACGGGAAAAACTGGCTAAGTCACAATTACAAAACTTTACAGGAGAGACAATTTAAATTTTGAAAGCATTTTATTGACTTGAATACATTAGAATTAATGATTTTGAATAGAAATTTTGTATGTTATATGTATTTATGTTTTGGAATTTTTTTTTTTCTTCACATTTAATTCTCCTTTTTTTTTTTTTTTTTTTTTTAACTTTTTCTTCTTTTTCTTATTGGGTTTTATTTTTTTATTAAAAACCCCATTTTTTTTCGTTTTATTTTTTTTGTTTTAACAAAAACTTTTTTTTTTTTTTTTAATTTTTTTTCATTATTCCTTCAATTAACTTTCCTTTTTTTTTTTTTCTTTGTTTTTTTTTTTATTCCTCTTTTTTTATTTTTTAAATTTCCTTTTTTTTACAATTTAATTTTACCCTTATTCCATTTTTTTTTTTTTTTTTTTTATTTTTTTCCGAACCATTAATTAAAATTTTATTTTAATTTTTTTTAATTTTTTTAATTTTTTGGTTAACCTTCCGGAATTCCGCCCCTTTTATGTATTTCTTTTAAGGCTATTATTTTAGTGTTAAACCGCGAAAAATATGTATTTTCACCGGCTCGTTACATACGATTATATACATTGTGAAAAGTTAAAATATACAGTCCACTTTGAAATCAACCAATTTTTTTTTTCTTCTAAGCCTAAACCTCATCAGCTGACCCCAACGGTGTTCTGTGTAAAATATGCCTAATAATAACCGAGTCAAGTCATAGACTTAGCTAGTTATTCACTATTAAAGAAGAAATACAATAACAAAATGTGACACAAAGCGTTTTACACTTATTTTAGACTAGCAACCAAGGCAGACGTTACCCCGTCCTGATAATTAAAAAAAAACCTTGACAAATTATACCTAAACTTTTCTTATAAATCAATTTATTTACGGGTGAAAGCCGCATGAAAATCCGCTCAGTAGTTTTTGAGTTTATCGCGAACAGACAGACAGACGTGGCAAAGGACTTTGTGTTATAATATGTAGCGATAGTCATATATGATATGTGATAGTGATATTATGACTGGTTGTCCCATGTTTCAGATTTAGCTAAACCAATAATAGTTTCTTAGGTAATAGTGTTAGGTTTTACAATAAAGACCTAAAACATATTACCGATTTGCCGGACTGTAAGTTTAAGCGCTACGTCAAGCGGGTTTTAGTGTCGAAAAGCTATAGAGTCGATCATTATGTGAACGATGGTGATGTCTAGAATTAACTCCTCTCTGTACGTCCACTAAAATGATTGTAACGTATAATGTATTCGAAATATATATATATACTAGCGGACCGGGCGGACGTTGTCCTGCCTTGATAATAAAAAAAATCCTAAAAGTCAACTGCAGCGCCACCTACCGGGTCCAATTGTGAATCTAAACCATTCTCGGATCCACTGAAACACGCACACAAAATTTCATCAAAATCGGTCCAGCCGTTTAGGAGGAGTTCAGTCACATACACACGCACACAAGAAATATATATATTAAGATGTTAAAAAGATGTACCCGATCGAGTTTGTTACCGGTTCTTCTCGATGATTGAGTTGTTTGTCCGAACCGGTGGTAGTTTTGACGTTCATAATTGCCTTATTAGGGCCTAAACTGAATAAAGTATTATTGATTTGACTTGATTTATGAAATGGGTATTGTTGTGACCATAAATTACAAAAAACATACTTAGCCAGTTTTACCCTTTGTTGATTCGACGGCATTCACAGTTCAGAATCGCACGTCTAAAATTAAAGGCTCGGGCTTGTATCCTGTGGATTGCTTTACGCTTTGATGTTCACAAAGCATTAAAACGTATAACGTGATCACGTAGGTCCGGAATCGAAGCAGGTGTGCGAGAGGCATCCATTTGAGATAACCGACAAACTATATAGGAAATATTATAAGGGATAAATACACATTACGGTGTCCATTATTGGAGTAAAACGTTGTTTACGCACGCTCGACTTGGGGAGTAAGCTGGTGAATGCGTCACGAGAGCGTTACGGAATGTGTGATCGGACGAGGCGAACGGAACTTGAGAGGGAAATATATGAAGTGAAGATAGAAAGTGAGTTAACCCATAATAAATTAAATATTTGTAGCAAATTAATCTTCTTTATATATAGATTTTTTCTGTACGTGCGTATGTCACTGAACTTCTCCTATACGCTTGGACCGATTTTGATGAAATTTTGTGTGCGTGTACCAGTGGATCTGAGAATGATTTAGATTCACAATTGGACCCGATAGGTGGCGCTGCGGTTGACTTTTAGAATTTTTTTTTATTACCAAAGTAGGACAACGTCCTCGGGTCCCGCTAGTATATGCATATAGATTATATCTAATTTATAAAAATCTCATGTGTCACGGTGTTAATGTCTGAACTCTTCCCAAACGGTTGGACCGATTTTTATGAAATTTTAAATGTTTATATTCGGTTGGTACAAGAATAGGTCGTAAAGTATATACCTCTGGGTGATAAGGGTTTTCGTATCCAGAATTTTTATTTTCAATCTTTTTGACTATTTTTGTTTTTTGTATTTTTTTTTATTTGCCATCAATAAAAACCTACAATGCTAAATTATCACCGTCATAACCCCACCCCACCCTCCCATTTTTATTCGCAATTTTAGTATTCTTGTATGAACGATATGCAAATGATTTAACGGTCGGATGCTGCTTAATGACAGATGGCGCTATGTCCGCCTCGTCGAAATTTATTCCACATGATGTCTAAATAATTTCACTAAACCAACTAGGTTTGAGTCAGTCCCTGAATTGTTTGCTTTCACAATTGGAAACGGAGTCGCTTTAATCGGGTTCTAGGTTTTTTAAGATTTTTCGAGTTTGGACAAACAATTGGAACCGGTAGGTAACCGATTTCCCGCAAAACACGTTGCGCGGGTCGACTGGTATGTATATATTATACATATAGATGGAGCTAAGGAAGTTTTACTTCAGGCGTGTGGTCTAAAGCACACTGGTTTTTTACCAAATCGGCTTTTTTGACTTGGGTATCGTTCAAATCGTTAGCTTACAGACTAAAATCGTTTTAGAAAAAAATCCGATGCAGTTTAACCGTACCTAAATAGAAGATAAAAAAAAATAAAATAACTAAAATTAAGGACCACGCATGCAGCACGAAGTATCAGAAAATTTGATTATTCAACGCCATCTTTTATTTTTTCTACAAACTGTATTAAGGTAAGTAGATAGATAAAGGATGGTTTATAATCATATATATACCTTCACACCCACATAAAACCGTCCCATGCTTAAGTTAATATATATATCAAACTAGCTTCTGCTCGCGACTTCCTCGTCGTGGAATAGATACTTTGGGCTAATTACCACGCAGTGGAAGCTCTAACAAGGAAAAAAAGCTATTTTGAAACATTCTTCATTGGTGCTCCGCTCCTATTGCCCTTACCGTGATGATATATAGCATATAATCCTCGATAAATGGATCGATAAATGGTGGCCATCGTGTTAGAATTTTCCTGGGAGTTTTTGTGGCATCTCAGAATCCATGCTCCGTGGTATTATTTCCGGTCCACTTCACTTGTACACAATAACTAAACTATATTCCGTAAAGCACCACCAACATTACACAATATAGAGCCAAATAACACAAGGTTATAGATAAAATATAAAGATCACTATATGGCATTCCGAGATCCCGCCAAAAACTCCGGCCCTTAATTGTCTACTCCACTTGATATAGTTTGTAGGAAAGATAAAAGATGGCGCTGAATAATTTAATTTTCTGATACTCCCGTGTTGCGGGCAGTTAGCTTCATTTGCTATCTGCTCTATAATACTTGGTTCTCTTCCGTGTTAATGAATCAAACAAACCCTACGTCTGCGATCAGACAACTTCAAACGATTGTACATAAAGAATATTTCTTTAAATCAAGAATAAATTATACTAATACATAAAACGCAAACATAGTTTCATCGGATTATCTACACTAATATTTTAAAGCTGAAGTGTTTGTCTACTTGAACGCGTTAATCTCAGGAACTACTGATCCGATTTGAAAAATTCTTTCAGTGTTATATAGCTCATTTATCAAGGAATCATTTATATATCATAACGTTAAGAACAATAGGAGCGTAGCACCAACGAGAATGTTTCAAAATTTTGCTGATTTTCCTTTTGAGAGCTTTCGCTGCGTGTCAGGATTAGCCCAAAGCATTTAATTCACGCGGACGAAGTCGCGAGCAGAACCTAGTAATATTAATGCGAATGTGGGTTTGTTTGTCACGCTTTCACGGCTTCACAACTCAGCCGATCATTATGAAATTATGCGTCCATGTTGTCGGGAGTACACAAAAAGGACAGGATACCGACAACTACCACACAGAAAAAAAAATAGTGTATGGAGTCCCTCGGTTTAGTAGATCCAGAGATTACCCCCTACAACGTCACAAACTTAGAAACTTTACCTCTTTATAATATTAATATACATTTTCAAACTAGTTTAGTTAAAGTTCCTTTGACTAACAGACGAATCTACTGAACTAATATATTCTATATTAATAATCATGAAATTATTTTTAATTATTAATAGTATTTGATAAATATCTAATTAATTAAAATCATTAAAATAGTTTGAATTACTGGCATAATTACAAAAAAAAATGTGTGTGTGTACTTATGTACACGCGTTAGAAGTTATACTTGTTTGGCGTAACAAGATAAAAATCTTTTCAAAAATTTCATCTATCACCTTATTCTACGTTTGTAGAAAAAACGACACTAACAATAGAAAAAAGGTATTTAATACATTGAGAGTTTTAATACAAAGAAATACAAACAACAAATGCAAAGAAACAAAATGTTGACTATAGCTAACTTCAGGATGTCGGTTTTTCGTGACGGTGTGCGCGCGCATCGATATAACTTCAGGGTGTCGGTTTTTCGTGACGGTGTGCGCGCGCATCGATATAACTTCAGGGTGTCGGTTTTTCGTGACGGTGTGCGCGCGCATCGATATAACTTCAGGGTGTCGGTTTTTCGTGACGGTGTGCGCGCGCATCGATATAACTTCAGGGTGTCGGTTTTTCGTGATGGTGTGCGCGCGCATCGTAATAACTTCAGGGTGTCGGTTTTTCGTGACGGTGTGCGCGCGCATCGATATAACTTCAGGGTGTCGGTTTTTCGTGACGGTGTGCGCGCGCATCGATATAACTTCAGGGTGTCGGTTTTTCGTGACGGTGTGCGCGCGCATCGTAATAACTTCAGGGTGTCGGTTTTTCGTGACGGTGTGCGCGCGCATCGTAGAAACTTCCGGGTGTCGGTTTTTCGTGACGGTGTGGGCGCGCATCGAAATAACTTCAGGGTGTCGGTTTTTGTGACGGTGTGCGCGCGCATCGTAATAACTTCAGGGTGTCGGTTTTTCGTGACGGTGTGCGCGCGCATCGTAATAACTTCAGGGTGTCGGTTGTTCGTGACGGTGTGCGCACGCATCGTAAAAATTTACTCTCATCATTTTTCCCTAACGCGCAAAAAGAAGTATAACTTCAATAAAAAACACTTTATTCAATTCAAAACCTTGAGAAAGCGCTTATGAACGTCAAAACTACCACCGGTTCGGGCAAACGACCCACTCATAGAGACCTGCAAGAAATACGATCGGGTTATTGATTTTAACATGCATATATTATATGCAACCGTTGTAGTGGATGCACAGAGAGGAGTCAATTCAAGACATCACCACCGTTCACATATTGATCCACCCTATAATAGCCATTTGACAACAAAACCCGCTTGATATGACATTTAAACTAACAGCCCCAGAAGTTTGTAATGTTCTGGGACTTGGTATTAAAGAAGTGAAATAAGGTTCAACACATTTATTTGATCAATGGAAAAAATCTCCAACCATTTGTATATCGAGATACCGCCGTATCACATATAATAAGAATGTAAATCTAACGTGTCTGTAATTTTTAGATTTTTGTAAAAAAAATTGTTGCAGGTGTCATAGAATCAGTAGTAGAATATATTTCGATAATTTTTAGAAATGTCTATCTATACTCGCTTCACAATAAAACCTCTCAAAAATCTACTCTATCAAAAGTTATTGTAGTTTTAATGACGAAGCGGCGTAAGTAGGAGAGAAAAGTAGACAAGTAAATAGACTTAATACTTTCAGATGACTTTATTAATCACTGTTTTTTACATAAGCTTTCACGCAGACGAAGTCGCGGGCACAGCTAGTATATAATAAGAATGTAAATCTAACGTGCCTGTTAATTTTAGATTTCTGTGACAAAAATCGTTGCAAGTGTCTTGGAATAAGTAAATACATTTCAATCATTTTTAGATACGTCTGTCTGTCTGTAAAGTACTGCGTTTATCATAAAACCTACTATAAAATCATAAAGCATATATATTCGAGTAACATCACGTCTTTCTTTCATTAAAAACGGTTCGGTGTATCAAAAGTTATTGTAATTTTAATGACGACGCGACTTAAGTCCGAGAGAAAAGGAGATAGTAATGATACTTAATACATTCGGATGACTTTGTTAGTCGCTGTTTTGTACATCAGGTTCCACGCGGACGAAGTCGCGGGCACAGCTAGTGGGTAATATAGTTTGGGGCTCTGTGTTAAAGTGAAAGAAAATGTATCACATTTATTTGATCGACTAAAGGAATACTGTAATTCGAACACACATCGATCGAGGCAAACTCCTACTATATTGTACATAGAGATATCGCTCTATCGTGAATATTTCTATACTGTTCGTATGTTTAATGTACCATTTATGGGATCTTGGTTCATTGGAGTATGCTGTGTGAATGCATTAGTGCGCTCGAGTTAGATCAAAGTTGTACAGCATTACGCACGACTCAATTCCCTCGATAGCTCTACACAGACAAAACGTTGTTAGACGTTCATGTTGGAAATAAATAAACATTTTTTTTTTATTCTTTACTATGCGAGGGCTTTGAAATTCTGATCCGCAACCTTTTTGTGTGACGATGCAGTAGGGGAGTAAACACTGTGTCGGGTAGAATGTTTGAAAACACAAGTTCTCGTCCGATCATCGAAGTTACCTAAGCAACGTCAGGCGCAGTCGTTACATGTATGGGTGACCGCCTGGGAACACCGCGTCACGTTGGCTTTATATCTATACTATAATAAAACTGTAGCAAGGTCAAATCTGTACATTAAATATTTTTTGAAAATTTTTATCGGGGTAGACTTTGTTATCGATATAAACCAAAAATAACTTTTACATTTTTTCTGTCTGTCTGTCTTCTGTCTTCCCTTAACACGCATCACTCTAAAGTACTGAACCGATTTTACGAAACTTGGCACAGTAAACTAATATTACAGACATCTAGGAACTTTTATCTCATAAAACGCAAGGGATTCTCCAGGACTCCTTTTTCTTCCCTTTAACACGTACCACTCTAAAGTACTAACCAATTTTACGAAATTGGCACAGAAACAAATACAAGGTACATCTAAAACTTTTATCTCAAAAACCAAGGGATTCTCCAGGAAACACGAAAGCAAAAATTTAGAAATTTTCGGTTTTGTAAATTTTCATTGTGCTATGTATACAGACAATAGCTAAAAAGATAAGCTATATTTCCCTAAGCTACTTTAAAAAAAATACCAAAAAAAAATCGCCGGGATTCGAACCGTCGGCTCCGGCGGACAATATACGTCCAGACGTATAACTAGCTACGGCTATATGACATTTCTATCGTAATTATCGACCTTATATAAAAAAAACTGCACTTATATGTTGTTACATTTATTTTATTGTATAAAAAATTTACTAAACAACGGTGCAAATTTTTTCCTAAAACATAAACCTAAAATATACATTGCATTGTAAAGATGAATCTCAACTAGAGTTCTATCAACTGTGTGTTTCATATTTAAAAATATTTCAAAGTATTAGCTTAAGTAGTGGGTCAGGTTGTAATCTAAATAAAAAAATCAGTTGAGGGGTATGCAGTTATTTTTTTTTCTCAACTGACCACGCTATTGACCTAGCAAGGTCTTAACAGCTCACCACTACTGTTTGCAGTTACTATGTTGTATTTATACTAATATTATAATAGTGGTAAAGTTTTGTTTTCGAGGAATGCTTGGTACCTACTACTGTCCGATTTCAAAAATTCTTTCACTGTTAGAAAGGTATATTATCCCAAGTTCAGTATCTCAGTAAAAAAGGTGGTTTGTATGTCAAAAGTAAAATAAATGTGACCAAATTAAAATTGAATGCAGATTTCACGTATACTTTACAAATTCATATAAAACAACAACTAAAACAAAATGGAAATTTAATGTAGATAAAGTTCAACTTTTACAGTATGTTACATGATGAAGTTACAAGGGTTACTGGGAAGACATTTATCGGCAATATATGTAAGTTAGTTTTGATCTTCACTTTGATGACACTACTTTAGGTAATGCTGCGAACAGAGTCTAGGCTTATTTTAAAAGATTTCTCACATACCAACTGGGTATATGTTTGAGTGAGTCCCTGGATAGTTTGGATTCACGATTGGAAGTGCTGGATAACGCTGCAATAGGGTTTTAGGTTTTTTAAGATTATTTGCATTTAAAAATACAATTGAAACCGGTAATAACCGATTTGGTGCAGACGAAGTTGCACGGGTCAGCTAGTTGTAATATAAAAGTTTCACTTCTATCGTTATTTGTCTTTACGACACACCCTGTTTTTATGTGGTATAATTTTTGACAAACTGTATACCTAAACCTTCCTCATGAATCACTTTACCTACTAGTGAAAACCGAATGAAAATCCGTTTAGTAGTTTTCGAGTTTATGGCGAACAGACAGACAGACAGACGTGGCAGAGGACTTTTTTTAACATGTAATTATGATCGGTTTATATAATGTCAATTCCATAAATAGTTTTGAAGACCTTACTATTGTCCTATGTCCCACTAACTCGCTCACTTTTATATGGAAATTTTTAATCCAAATTTTCCACTTTTCCGTAACATTTTTCAATATGTTTTCTTTTTCTCGCACAAACCTTGTCCTGACAATTACACAACAAAAAACAATTAGACAAATTCATCAGCCGTTCATGTGCAATTGATTATGCGTATATTGGTATGATCTTGTGGTAAAATTCACGTCTTTTTTATACCATAGGAAGCAAACGAACAGGCGGGTCACCTAATTGTAAGTGATCACCGCCATCCATAGACACTAGCAATACCACGGGAGTCACAAGTGCGTTGCCAGCCTGTGTTTGGGGGGAGCGGGAAGGGAGAGGAGAAGGGAGGTGGGCCTCCGGCGCTCTCACTAACCGAACGAAACGCAACAATGCAAGCACTGTTACTTCACGTCGGTTTTCTGTGAGAGAGTACTACCCCGGGCGAGCCGACACATTCATGCTGAAACCTGTAATAGTTTCAGCGTGGCTCTAACACCTACAACGACGTTTAGTCATGAGTAGTCTATATATTTTAGATAGCGTATATTTTGGCCTGGTTTTTACGGACACTTCAAGCAATAATTGAAATGTATTTAATTACTTATTCCAAGAAATATTTTCACAAAAAATCTAAAAAGTACAGACACGTCCGCTTTACATTCTTATTATATGTACTAGCTTCTGCCCGCGACTTCGCGTGGAATAGTTACTTTGGGCTAACGCTAACACGCAGCGGATGTTGTGAAAAGAAAAAAAAAACTCCCGATTTTGAAACATTCTTCATTGGTGCTCCGCTCCCACTGGTCTTAGCGTTATGATATAAAGCCAATAGCTTTTCTCGATAAATGAGCTATCTAAAACTGCAGGAATTTTTCAAATCGGACCAGTAATTCCCGAGATTAGCGCGTTCAACCAAATTAATTAAAAATTACTACTCTTCTCTAGTACTTAACTCGAGCCGTCATTCAAATTACAATAACTTTTGATAGAGTGGACCGATTTTAATGAAACAAAGACTAAGTTACTCCTGAGGATGTGTTTTATGATTTTCTTGCTTAAGTTTTATTGTGAACTCAGTACTTTAGCAGTGGTGCGTGTTCATACAAGCAGACAGACAGATAGACATTTCTAAAAATGATTGAAATGTAGTCTATTACTTATTCCTAGACACATGCAATATTTTTTTTCACAATAATCTAAAAAGTACAGACACGTTACATTTACATTTTTATCATATCTATAGATGTGGAGTAACGTAAATACTTGGTGAAGTTATAGCGAGAATGCATCACTTTTCCATTAGAATAATGTTATTTTGTAGAATCTTCTAATAGAGAGGAACTAATCATATCGATCAAGAATTCCAATAGCTGGTGTACAGTTTTCGTTAAAACAGAGAATCTTCCAGCCCGACCCTCGGGACGTGAGGCGTGAATACAAGCATGCACGCGAATTATAACAAGGTGGGTCCGTCGGGTAGTGTGTTGACCCAAAAACGAGGTTTGGAGTGGTGCCGCCTTTGAACGGGCGAGTCGTAATTTGCCTACTGTCTTTTTGTTTATTAGGTATATACATTTGACAGACATATATGTTATATTTTATTTGAAAACCTATTTAGGCGTAAGCAGCGAATGAAAGTGAACCGTCTCGCTCAGGTTTGTGATGCAGTGAATTATATATACTCGGCTCCAATTTTCAACTTCAATTTGGTCCAATCCACGTTTACTGTCAGACAACGAGTGTATCATTTCAATAGTTGCGTTTTTATTAAAGAGAGACCTTTTTTACATCGCCTCAAGTTTCGTTCGTCTATCTATCGCGTGTGACATTATAGCGGATCCCGAAGCAGAGTAGGGAGTAGAGGGCAGCAGCCAACACCAATATGTGTGTCATCTGAATGATTGTATTCATTATATACTCGTACTGTATATATGTATATGTTATATACACTGATTGAAATTAAAATTTATGGTTGGCTATCTTGTATACTATTGATTTGATATTATCTTTCCCATTCTCCAATTATTACGTGAAGATTAAAAATGAGATTCAAGGAGACAAGTTTCACTTGCATCGTTGTTTCATAAAACCACACGATGTTTTTTTTTATTACATACTATCGGGCCCAGGACACCGCCCGCCCTGATTGTAAAAAAATCCTTGGCAAATTATATACCAAAACGTTCCTCATGAATGACTGTATCCACTGGTGGAAACAGCATGAAAATCCGTTCAGTCGTTTTTGATTATATCGCGAATAGACAGACAGACAGACCCGGTAGGGGACTTTGTTTTATACTATGTAATAATAATGATTATAATATACAAAAATATTTGTATGTTTTGTATGATATAGTATCTCAAGTATATACAATCTATTCCTCGGTTTAACGAATTTTCCGATATCTCCTAGGACTGTCAATAAGTGCTAATGCAAAATATACCTTTACAATTTGAATACATTTATAAAAAAATATTTTATAACGAATTTTTAATAATTACAGAATATACATCGAAAGTATGACTTCCATTTACCGAATTTTTTCCACTTTTTTTTTTTTTTATTGTAGCTCGGCAAAGTGACTGTACTGTGCCTGATGGTAAGCACAGTACAATCCAAAAACAATGGCGATCACCGAAAGACATACTATCCATCGCCGGTCGCCGCTGTCATGCCGGCCTGAAAGCGACAGCCCCCCCCCGGTGGCTGGATATACACCGGCTGATCCCGGAACGCAACACGCCCAAACGTGCCACTATAGCGGGTGTTCCACCTGGTGTACGGTGGTCGCGATCCAGTCGGGTACAGTCACACTACCACCCCGCTACAGACACCCTACCACACCGCACACCTTTATATAACGTATCCTATCAATGATTCTCTATGAATCGCCACTAATATTTTTTTTATGCCATAGGAGGCAAACGGACAGGTGACCCACGTTAAGTGAGCACCACCGTCCATAGACACTTGCAATACCAGGGGTGTCGCAAGTTCGTTGCCAGCCTGTGTTGGGGGGGAGGGAAGGGGAGAGGAGGAAAGAGAAAGGAGGTGGGCCTCCGGCCCTCTCACTGACCGAACGATATGCAACAATGCAAGCACTGTTACTTCACGTCGGTTTTCTGTGAGAGGGTGGTAGTACCCCGGGCGAGCCGACCCATTCATGCTGAAACCAGTAATAGCTTCAGCGTGGCTCTACCACCTACAAATCATATCTCGACAGGTTCAGACATGAAATTCTTCGTAATCCAGTAATTTTTGTTTAATGAGTAGTTACATTTCGAAATCAGCTAAATCCAATTTTAGCCGTTCCTAATACTTTTAATAAGTAAAAGAATACATTTCAATCATTTTTAGAAATCTGTCTGTCTGTTTGTATGAACACGCATCACTGCTAAAGTACTAGGTTCACAATGAAACGACATCATTTGCCACAAGGAAAACGTAAGCCATATCTTCGAGAATAAGGCCGAGCGCGCGCTAGTCGCGGTGCGAAATAAAAACCGCAACGGAAAAAATTCCATAACGGATAGTCCGCGCACTGCGGTAGAATTTCCGGATATTCTAAGAGCTAGTGAATGCCAAACCTTCGTTATTTTATATTGATATTTATTATTTAAATTATTTTTTATTGTTTGTTGAGTAATAATATTATATTGTTATTTTTATCTTGCAAATAAAAAAAAAAATGAATATGTCTCCTATGATGACGCTTTCATAAACTCATCAGAAATCATAAAGAATATCTTCGAGAATAACTTCGTCTTTGTTTCATTCAAATCGGTCCACTCTATCAAAAGTTATAGTAATTGTAATGATAACGCAACGTAAGTACGGAGAAAAGTAGATATGTAGATGGACTTAATACATCTTATAGATGACTTTATAAATCATTGTTTTTTACATGAGGTTCCACGCGGACGAAGTCGCGAGCATAGCTAGTTTCTATAGAATAAACCTGTTTGTTACGAATTATTCGATATAACGTATATCTTCTAATTTCCTTCACTTTCGTTGTATCATATACGGTATGTTATACGGTACATTATTTACATGCTAGCTGTTACTCGCGATTAAATCTGCGTAGAATATAGCCATAGAAAAGTTTAGTATAAACGTGTGGACGGTACACAGCTTCGTGATGTAATTATATTTGCGCGAACCCTAATCTACTAAACTTTATTAATTTAAAGATTTTAAAACTAAAAATACTAAAGTAAAAGTAGTTTAAATTGCCCCCTATTACATCAGCTATCTGCCAGTAAAAGTTTCGTCAAAATTGGTCCAACGGTCTGGGAGATTAGCCGACATAAACAGACAGACAGACAAAAGAATTAAGAAATAGTTTTTCGATATCAGAACCTTTTTTATTTTTATATTCATTTAATATGGACAATTAGTGTGGACAAGATTTATATGAAAGAAAATGTTTAAAAAATTGTACGGATTGAAAATATCTACATATAAAAAAAACGAGTGAATGAATTTGAAGACAGTAGGAAAATATTTAAAAATATTGTCGATCAGTTACTATTTTGTTTCATTACATAGTGTCCGATACTCCCGATAAATTAACTATAGCGAGAGAACAGTGTCCCTCCAACTCTCCAAACAGTGCGTGTGCCTACGCCTGTTTAATCACGGATTACGCAGCCGTGGTCTGGCGGATAATTTCGCTCCCGCATACTCGCCGCGATCGCCCTAGCCAGCGGTTCAAGCCTAGGTTCGATCCATTGAAGTGGAGCTCTCGAGCACGCTACTAGCACGATACACTGACACAGAAAATTTGTACTCACTAGCTTAATCCACATAACACAGATCAACCCCACATACGGGCACACACAAGCATATAGGTACACATATGATGAAAGCGTTTTATTTATTTTTTCCCTTATTCGAATTAATATTTTTTTTTTTTTTTTTCCCTTTTCTTTTTTTTTTTTTTTTTTTTTTTTTTTTTTTTTTTATTTTAATTATCTTTTTCCTTTTTTTTCTTTTTTTTTTAAAATTTAAATATAAATACTATTTAATCTAAAATAAAAATATAATTTTTCTTCTATAATATTATATTTTTAAATAATATTTTTATTTTTTAAATATAATATATATTATAATTTATTTCCTCTCCTCCTCTCCTCTCCTCTTCTCCCTCTTTTTTTTTTTTTTATTTATTTTTTTTTTCTTTTCTTCTCTCTTCCCCCCTCCCCCCTTTCCTCCTCCTCCCCTTCTTTTTTTTCTCCCCCCCCCCCCTTCCCCTTCCCTCTCTCCTCTCCCCCTCCCCCCTCCCTCCTGATTTTTGATTTTTTCTGTCCACCCACAGCCCCATCCTCCTCCTCTCCTTTTCCTTTCTTTTCTCTCTCCTTTTCTATTCTCTCCACCTCTTTCCTTTCCTCTAACCTAAATTTTTTTTTGTTTATATATATTCCATTCTTCCTTATCCTTTTTTTCTTTTTTCTTTTTCCTTTCTTCTTTCACTATCTCCTCCCTCCCTCTCCTCCTTCTTCCCCCCCTCCCCCCCCCTATTACTTCCCCCCCCTCCTTTTCTTTTCCTCCCCCCCCCCTCCCCTTCTTTTCTCTCCCCCCCACACTCCTCCCCCCCCTCCTCTTTCTTTCTCCCTTTCCCCCCCCCACCCGTCACCATAATTTTTTCCCTTTCTTCCTTTTTCCCTCCTTTCTTTTCTTTCCCCCCTCCCTTCCTCCTCCGCCTTCCCCCCCCCCACCTCTGCACCCCCCTCTCTCCGTCCCGCTCGCCCTCCTCACCCATTCATCTTCTTTCTTTTTTTTACTTCCTCCCCCCCCCCTTTTTTTTTCTTCCCTCTTCCTTTTCCCCCGTTATTTTCCCCTGCCTCTTCCTTCCACTTTTTTTTCTTCCCTTCCCCCCCGTTGTTTTCCCCCTTTTTCCCCATCTCTTCTCCGCGTTTCCCCTTTTTTTTTTCCTCCCCACCACACAAATAACACCTCTTTTTTTTCCTAAATATCCCGTTACCTCAATTTTTTCTCCCCCCCCCCTCCCCCCCTCCCCCCCTCTCTTTTCTTCTCCCATCTAATACATCCTTCATGTCTTAAGAATTTCTTACAATTCTATTTTTTCCCTATCTTTTTTTTTATTGTTTGTAAAATTTTAAAATCAAGACTAAACCTAGCAATTAAAACCCACCTAAATTCTAACAAATTCCCAATCATTTTAATTTTTTTAAAAAACAAAACATATTCTATTTTTTTTTTCAACCCCCTATTATTTCATTAATTTCAAAAAAATTTTCTTTCCCTCCCCCTTTTTTTTAGTAAATTCTTTAAAATTAATTTATTTAAATTGTAAAATTTGTAATATCACGCATGTTGCTTAGACTTTTTTGATGTGTGTAGTTTAGCTTAGTTGTCAGACCACATACTGGTACATATGTGTGTCTCACTAACTTTCATATATATGAATAAGCTTAGTTAATCTACGCTGTTGAATTTAAGGCAACATCCAAAGCTGAAGTTCGGCCAATTACGCACCCTTAATAATGTCTTACTACTCTTAAAATCAATTTCAATTATATAGTTTTACATTCGACCAGTGCAAAAAAGAACGTAAATAATAAAACAAAATAATACTGGGGCAAGTTGACTGTCGCATGTAAACGCTCCCTCACCTAGCACGTACTAATATACACATTACATTTAATTTTAAGCAAAGCTTTAGGCCCCAGTTTGTTGTATGAAGTACTTGTAATTACTTTGTTAGTTTTGAGAATATATTGTACTTAATTCTCAAAGGGTCACTAAGACATAGTTTTTAGCTTTAGAATTTTGTTAGAACATGTTGAATTAAAGTTATGATAAAGTATTTAGTATTATAGGGTAATGAGTGCCTAAAAACTGTTGGGGAACAGAACGGAAAATTTAATTATATTCCCATAGTGATTGAGGAAGTATTTAGAAGATATTAAAACGTGACGCCATCTATTCGATATATATAACAGTCGGTCCTACAGTTTTCTATCATTAAACTAATGTAAAGCGCCATCTGTCCGAGACTGATGAAACTTATAACTAATAACAATAATCAACATTGACAATCATTTAATTTGTAATTAAAAAACATTGAGGCCATCGGTTGAGTAGTTTTGGAGTTCATCGTGGACAAACAGCATGACAGTGGATTTTTATATATTTAAATAGACGAGAAGTTCAAGTGTAAGAATAAATTGAGGATTGATTCTAGTTCATACGGGTAGCGGAGGCTAAGGGCACTGAGCGATGACGACATTAAGTTAAATAATCGACGATACTGCTCGTACTAACATCATTGTAATAAAGACTAAGCGAGATAGATATAGTAAAATTTCGGTGTACCTGCGTTTATTTACAAACAAATGTTATTTTGTAATATATTAATATAAATAGATAAAATTTAATGAGTATGTCAGAGGAAGTTTACATTAGTCATTTTAGGATCTTAGAAGGCACTCGTGCACTTTTTGGCTACCACCAGTTTGGGTAAACTTTCATTGATGGACAACGACTGGCAAATAAATTAACTTCTGCCCTATTTATCAGATGTTAAGCCTTGTGTTATAAGCGTTTTGTCTTGTAAATTAGTGCATTTTTGTCAAAACTTTAAGGGTATTCTTACATATTATATTCAGGCCGGCAACGCACTTGTGACTCCCCTGGTGCTGCTAGTGTCTATGGACGGCGGTGATCACTTACCATCGGGTGACCCGTCTGTTCTTTGCCTCCTATAATATAAAAAAAAAAATTATAACAAGTAAAATATTTTTTTTAATCTAATCAATCTATCCATATAACTAGCGGGCCCGACGGACGTTGTCCTGCCTTGATAATAAAAGAAAATCCTAAAAGTCAACCGCAGCGCCGCCTACAGCGTCCAATTGTGAATCTAAACCATTCTCGGATACACTGGAACACGCAGACAAAATTTCATCAAAATCGGTCTAGGAGGAGTTCAGTGACATACACACGTACAGAAGAAATTTATATATAAAGATAAGAAAGTAAATCTAACGTGTCTGTACTTTTAGATTTTTGTAAAAAAAGTTGTTGCAGGTGTCTAGGAATAAGGAATAAAATACATTTCAATAATTTTCAGAAATGTCTGTCTGTCTGTTTGTATGAACACGCATCACTGCTAAAATACTGCATTTATGATAAAACCTTTTGGAAGAAAATCATAAAGTGTATTTTCGAGTAACATTTAGTCTCTCTTTCATTACAATCGGTTTGGTTTGTATGTACTTAATACATTCAGATGACTTTATTAATCGCTGTTTTTATATAAGGTTGCGCATGGATCAAGTCGCGAGCACAGCTGGTATAAAATAAAATCTAATTCAGTCCCTTTTCACACTTCCCTTTGTGGTTCTGTTTATTATAAATGCCTTTGTAGCTTGTAATATGTAACTTGTGAGCTTATAGACTCGTAACGTTTGATAAATAAGGCACTTGTTGGTTAATATTGTTATCCTTCTTAATGTTTTATTCTAAAGACTCTGTTTTAATTAGCTTAAAGAGAGAGTTAATTCTAAACATCGCTTCTATCGGCATAATGGTTCACTCTATAATAACCCTTCGATAGTAAAGTTGCATTACATGATTATCAATCTGCCCTGTTCGGCAAATTAGTTATTTACTTAAAAAAACTCATCGCAGAATCTAATATTAGTATCAACAAAGCTTTAGTCTTAGTAAGACTTACTGGCAATGAAGCTGCTGATGAGCTTGCAAGAGCAGATGCTGCGGGGATACACATTGGTCCTGAAACATTCTGTGGAACACCCAAAAACCTAGCTATTTTGACCCTTAGAATCCATTACGACCAAGAAGCCAAAAGATTCTGGCACAACTTGCCAGGACAAAAACATTCCAAAGAACTCATCAGGGCATTCAAACAGCGATATGCTAAAGAGGCCCTGTTACTCGTTAGGAATCAATTACGAGTTTCAGCCAGAGTACTCACTGGACACTGTTGGCTTAAAAATGCATTTGTACAACATCGATGTCCAGAGCAAAAGAGAGTGCAGATTTTGTGACAGTGTGGATAGAACTCCCGAACACCTTTTGTGCGAATGTGATCCGCTGAAGCCTACACGAAACCGGATTCTGGGAAAGCATGTATTGCTCCCGGATGTGGGTACAGATGCTCTCAGCGAAAAAAGTCCTGCAGTGCTTAAATGCTACAGGACTAGGCAGGGAGCTTTAGTAATATGGGGCGATTAAAGTATATCAGTACTGGTCGCAGTGATACAGGACTAAGGCCTGCATAGCTACGTTTATAGAATAAATAGTAAGACTTAAAAGATATTGAGGCGAGGAAAATGGCGACTTTCTTTCTTTTATGTTACAAGCGAAGTTCTTGAAATTTGAATTTAATCATACGAGTTTCATTTGATCCTTAAAATCGCGGCCTTGTAATAGTTTAACCTGTGGAATATAGTTCCGATGTCTGAAGATTCGAACCCCGGCGTGTTTTAAAGAATTTTTCGGAATTCGCATACATTTCCTCATGTTAAATTGGTAACACTCGAGTGACGGTGAAGGAAAATATCGCGAGGAAACCTGAACCTGAGAAATGTTATTATAGTACCACTGTATGTGGGAAAACATAGAACTGTGGATTTCTCAGAATTTGAAATCGCCAATACGACGTTGGCTGGCGTGGTGATTATGCCCTTACCCTCCTTCGGAAAGAAGCCTATGGCCCTGCAGTGGATCACTTACAGGTGATGATGACCCGTGGCGAAGACATCAACTCATATATCGTAATATTAAAGTAATTTGAATCGATGATGGCTGAATGAGTAATGTGTTCTTCGCTTTACTAGACGTAGGTTCGAGTCTTATGGAATATTACATCTGATGATCCAGCCCAACATAATTTTTACAACAATCAAGGGTAGAATTTACAGAATAACTAGCGGACCGGGCGGACGTTGTCCTGCCTTGAAAACAAAAAAAATCCTAAAAGTCGATCGCAGCGCCACCTGCCGGGTCCAATTGTGAATCTAAACCATTCTCGAATCTCCACGAACACACACAAAAAATTTCATCAAAATCGGTCCAGTCGTTTAGGAGGAGTTCAGTCACATACACACGCACACAAGAAATATATATATTAAGATATTGTCATGTATTGCGAGTAAATATTTAACAAGTTTGTTTAAATACTCACAAATTTAACGTATTTTTCGTTTTCTATGAGCTAGAAATCATTACATAGTATAAAACAAAGTCCCCTACCGCGTCTGTCTGTCTGTCTGTTCGCGATAAACTCAAAAACTACCGATCGGATTTTCATTTTTCATTTTTCATTTTCATTTTTCACCGGTGGATAGAGTGATTAATGAGGAACGTTTTAGTATATAATTTGTCAAGGATTTTTTTTATAATCAGGGCGGGACAACGTCTGCCGTGCCCGTTAGTAAAGAATAAAAACAGATAAAATAGAAAGTAAGAAATTGTTTACTGTTAGGAAAACCATACAATTCAATTAAACAAACAAATTGGACAAATAAAAAATTAAATACATGTGAAAAATGAAAAAAAAAAATGTCCAACAATTGGCGAACCCATATAGCAATTATGTGTAATACAGCTGTACTGCAGCGCTGATTTCCAATGGAAGCCCACATGATAAACAAACGTACAGTCGGTCATACTAATATTACGAAATTAAAAGAACAAACACACAAAACACGTCACATATGGATCACATTAAATAGGTATAGCTACTGTAACTTAAAATTCAAGACTAAACAAATATAAACTTAGAAGAACATACCTTACTTACTTACTTACTTACTTAGAATAACACACCAATAAACGGAGCATAAAATAGAGCTACGTGAATACATTATAGGTCAAATTAATTACCGAGTTTGAAATTGCAATAGATAACGCTTATATGAGTGTTTGAAGCTAAGTTAACTGAACAACTGGAATTGTTTCATGAAACGAAGAAGGAATGAATAACAGAAGGAAGGAAATAAAGAAACAAAGGAAGAATAAAGAAAGAAAAGGTATTTCTTAAAGAAGCATCCAAAAATTTTCCCGTAATCAGAATGGTATTATTTTTTTGTAGCTTTTTTTATTCAAACTGACCTAGCAAGGTCTTAACAGCTTCACCGGACTACTAAGGCGAGCGTTTAAGGCACTCAGCCGATTTTATTTGACAACTAGCTCAAGGGTGCACGGCACACTTCGGCTTGGGCTGTTGCCTGATACATGCAATTCGCGACCTATCTGAGCTATTACTTTATTACTAAGCTAACTATTCATACATATACTAGCGGACCGGGCGGACGTTGTCCTGCCTTGAAAACAAAAAAAATCCTAAAAGTCGATCGCAGCGCCACCTGCCGGGTCCAATTGTGAATCTAAACCATTCTCGAATCTCCACGAACACACACAAAAAATTTCATCAAAATCGGTCCAGTCGTTTAGGAGGAGTTCAGTCACATACACACGCACACAAGAAATATATATATTAAGATGAGTTGTTGAAACATATATGTGTACCAAGCATACATACCTCAACAACTTTTTTATAGCACAAGATAGTGTCTACACTGTAACTGATGCGACTGTGCGATCTAAAAACAGCAGCGACCACCGACCAATCATACAACACAATTGAGATGAGATTATCTATACATATAATAAGAATGTAAATCGAACGTGTCTGTATTTTTTACATTTTTGTAAAAAAATTGTTGCTGGTGTCTAGGAATAAGTAATAAAATACATTACAATCATTTTTAGAAATGTCTGTCTGTCTGTTTGTTTGATTACGCATCACTACTAAAGTACTGCGTTCATGATAAAAAATCTCTTAAAGAAAACCATAAATCAAATCTTCGAGTGATATTTAATCTTTATTTCATTAAAATCGGTTCAGTCTATCAAAAATTATTGTAATTTTAATGACGACGCGACTTAAGTACGAGAGTAAAGTAGATAAGTAAATGAACTTAATACATTCAGATGACTTTATTAATCACAGTGTTGTACAACAGGTTCCACGCGAACGAAGTCGCGGGCACATGTAGTAGGAAAATAAAACGCAAATGAAAGTTTCAAACAATTATAACGATATATGCGAGAATAAAATTTTAAAACATTCCTAAATCCCAGATTAGGGTTTTATTCGGTAATCTAATTAAGAAGTTTACGTCGGCTTTGAATCTGTTACGTGTGTTAGCTGAAATATGCTCGAAAGTATCTATCAAGTAGCTCTACCTTTGTAATGGGGGTATACATACGTACTATTCCACACCAATATGCGACGCCGTCGCGCATAATAATGTAAATAAAAACAACACTTTATGAATTACACGCGGTTATGTTTGTTGTTTTATTCAATTTTATATTTCTGTAGAATTTAATCAAAACTAGCGAGCTCGGCAGACGTTGTCCTGCCCCGATTATATAAAAAAATCTTGACAAATTATATACCAAAACTTTCCTCATGAATCACTTTGTCTACTGGTGAAAACCGCATGAAACTTCGTTTAGTAGTTTTTGAGTTTATCGCGAACAGACAGACATACGCGGTAGGGGACTTTGTTTTATACTATGTAATGATAATGATATACTTAACTTTATTAAGACGAGTAATCTTATTACTATCTCAATATCACTATAGAGAAAACGTTCGTTATATAACAATAGAGATACTATAACAAACTTCAATAGTTGACTTTATTGAAATTTCGACACATCACATGGTAATTTGATTACGTTGGAAATTGATTATAAAGTAGATAAAATATTTTAAATAACACGGGGGCTATTATAAAGGGTTACCATACGTAAAACGGCAAAGGAACTCTATTTTGGTTCAGAGCTCTTGAGCTTTCTTTCATTGCGACATTATCGGAGATGTCAGTTCGAATCTATTTTCCGCGCGGTTGACACATGCCCTATATTCAGATAATTTTGTTTGTTACCTTTTTTAATCATTGTAATTGTATAACTGTTTCAATAAACAATTTATTTTATAAACATAGTTTTGTTAAAAAGGCCTTCGGCCAAATCCATATAACAATTTAGAAAACAATTATTGTATTGTATGCAAGAAGCGTTGTAATAAATATGAATATGAATTTCAAAGAAATAATAACCAGTATAAGGGAGATAATCTATCGGTTAATATCTTAGAATTTTAGAATTATTGGTAGGATTTTCTTATTAAGATTTTTATTGAATGTAATTCTTTTAAAACATACAACCATTTGAATCATGTCATCAATTACGTTTATATAAATGAATTTGTTCAATATTTTAATGAGTCTCAAAATTCACAACAAATGTAACAACCACACTGCAGTCAAAATAAACACAGCAGTAGGAATCAAACTCAACAATATTTGTCCTCATCTAATTCTCACTATGTTCAAGTCACAAATTCAAACTCTCAAAGTATCACGTACAGTCCAGTGACCAATATTGTCCTGATAACTATAAAGAAGTTTTTCAGGGTTCGCTGGGTTGATGCCATGCCATCTATTGATGCATCTAGAAAGATAACTTTTAAGTTACAGGACAAAGTAAAATCGGAATTAAACAAATTAGAGTGGACAGGATTATTTCTAGAATTGATGAGCCTATCGATTCGGTTAATTCTATGGTCATAGTATCAAAGAAAGATTGAAGTATTCCGCTATGTCTAGATCCCCGTAAATCGAACAATACCATAATGTATTCACATTATCATTTCTCGCATGTTGATGAAATAAAGTCGGACCTTAACGGTGCGTGTCATTTTCCTATTTTAGATGCAAAATCAAGTTTTTGAAATTTGGTAGCTGATAATGAGTCATACTTAAATAAGCACTGGCTTATTCCAATCAAAGGTCAAACTAATCACTGTTAAAAATTTCTCATATATGTATATAGATGTTGTCTAGTAAGACACCAGTGTCTAATCATTTCACTGTCAATATTTCTATATTTATAATTTCGTACACTACAGCCTGTATGTAAAACCGCCTTGAATAGCTCTTTGTAACATATTAAAGCAATATTATTTTAGGATCGCTTGACATGATGTTAAGGAACTGGAAAATAATCTCATGGTAAACACTTGACCAATCCCAATATAGTGCGAAGTTAATACGTTCAATGTTTGTTTATTAGACCTATCCAATTACACATCAGTTGAAACTGTGCGGATGTCCCTTTAAGCAAGTTACTGATTTCAAGTATCTGGGTCACTGGGTATCCGATGATTTGAAAGATAGCCTGGACATTGAGCGTGAGCGCAGGTCGTTGGCTGTCCGCTGTAACATGTTGGCTCGCAGATTTGCTAAATGCTCGACAGAAGTGAAGGCTACGCTGTTTACAGCGTACTGCCAGTCATTTTATACATGCAGTCTGTGGATCAACTATGTGCAGAGGGCATACAACGCTCTGCGCGTCCAATATAATAACGCATTCAGGGTGCTGATGGGCTTACCGCGCTATTGCAGTGCCTCAGGCATGTTCGCGAGGGAGGGAGGGGGGAGAGGGGAGGTTGGCTACCGTCGCTCTCACTGACCTAACGAAACGCAACAATGCAAGCACTGTTACTTCACGTCGGTTTTCTCTAAAAGGGTGATACTACCCCGACCGAGCTGACCCATTCGTGCTGAAACTAATAATAGCTTCAGCGCCAGAGGCCCACCTCCTTCCCCTCTCGTCTCCCCCAAACACAGGCTGACAACGCACTTTCGACTCCCCTGGTGTTGTTAGTGTCTATGGACGGTGGTGATCACTTAACATCAGGTGACCCACAAGTTCGTTTGCCAGTTATGACATAAAAAAACCTACAAAATGTTTCGTATATACTAGCCTTTCTTGGTTGCTTCGCTTATTTTTTATAATAGCTTCATTACTAATTAATTAATATGCACAGCTTCGTTAAAGTTGAAAAAAATCCCGTTATCCAAGAATATCTCGACGTACGTTTGATAAGCTATTAGAGTTATATGAAGATTATGTGTAATAAACACACAAACGTAGACAAATTCGTAAACGGTCACTACTATTTTATAAGTAATAATAAAGATAGCCTTCATTATTTAACTACGTTATCTCACTACTTCGTCTGTGTAGATTTCGCATTGTTGTAGATGAATTATAGTGTATTTTCTTCTACAAGTTTCAGGTAATCTCTGTGACAGATTACAATGCCAGCACATCAGCTGTTATGGTACAAATTTATGACATAATTATAGATAATAATTTTATCATTCAAACTTAGTCTTTCTTGAAAAGTCTGTATAGTTTTCTATTATAGTACCATAAAGTGACAGCCTTATACCGATGCCAATCTTCTATCGCCCTATGAAAATAAAGCCAACGTCTTGCGAACTATTGTTAATTAATTAACTGTGCAATTGAACTCCGAAGTAATTTATAAAACGACAATAGACCTTCTATATAACGACTAGTTTTTTCTTGCGGCTTCGCTAATTTTAACATAAGGTTGCATCTTAATCCTCGGATGCATAATCCTCGGCAAGTTTTTCCACCGTGTTAAATATAATTGTGCAGAACACAAAGTTAGGTATATATTCGTATTATAATATATGTGTAACTAGCGGGCCCGGCAGACGTTGTCCCGCCCTGATTATAAAAAAAATCCTGGTCAAATTATATACCAAAACGTTCCTCGTGAATCATTTTATCCACTGGTGAAAACCGCATAAAGATCTGTTCAGTAGTTTTTGAGTTTATCGTGAACAGACAGACAGACGCGGTAGGGGACTTTGTTTTATACTATGTAATGATATAATCGAGACAACTTAAGATGAAATAAATACCAATTGTAGATTCCTATGTAATTAACATTAACATTAGCATTTTAACTTTGTTTTGTATTAAATTAACTGTATTACGCGCAATCTCGAAATTAGAACTACATTCAGAGTGGCCAAAACTGTATTTGTAGATAAAAGGTACATTTTCTGTGTGTAATTGTTGGTTGAGTAATTTGAGCGCGAAAGTGTAATAAACGAACAAACGAACTCACAATCGCATTTAAAATATTAGTAAGGATTTAATTTTTTTTTATACAATTACGCCCTTATCCGTCCAGGCTCAACCTTGTATACATATAGCTGAAAACTCGACCACCCTTCAGTCGATGTCCGTTCGTCGCGGAGCCGTCACGTTCGTTTGAAGCCGTTTCGTGGTTTTAAAAAAAACATTAAAAAGTAATGAAAAATCTAATTTTTACTTGTTAGATGTGTGAAAAACTTTATCTCAGTTGAATTTGTGTATCCGTTTCTGATATTACAAAGGTAAGTGCTATATTTCAAGGTCAAGAATCGTTTCAAATATTTTCGATTACATTTTCTAGCGAAGAAATGCTTTAACCGATAATACGTCTTCGTTGTTGTTTTGTCAATGTTAATTATTTAGAAATATCAGTTTAATTCGAAATACAACAGGATTATGTTTCGAATGACGAGTGCAAGGTCATAAACCTTATAGAATTTTTATTAACTCGTATTAACTTACGGAAGGTTTTTATTTGGTAACAAAAAAGCAATTATAAAAATTGATTTGAGATATCTTTAAAACTGCTATGTGTCACTCGATTTTTCTATTTCATAACTAGCTAATACCAGTGACTTTATCTGCGTTCTTTATTATCTTATTAATATATTTTGTGTAGAGGGAAAAAATATAAGCTTCTCCGCGACAAATCTGTATTTTCTTGAAGTATACGCGTAGTTTTGATGTTGATAAAAACTTTATATTAAACTAGCAGCCCGCTCCGGCTTCGCACGGGCATAAAATATATAGCCTATGTCATTCACTGAAAAAATTATTAAAATCGATCCAGTAGTTTTGATTTATTCATTACTGCCCGTGGCCCGCCTGCGTTTGTTGCAATGTAAGCGGAAAAAATGTAATTATTTACAACATCACATTAGAAACCTCAAAAATAACAGTATTTCTCCACTATTTAATGGATGTTATTATAGATATAAACCTTCCGCTTCAATCACTCTATATATTAATAAAACCCGCATCAAAATCCGTTGCGTAGTTTTAAAGATTTAAGCATACATAGGGATATAGGGACAGAGAAAGCGACTTTGTTTTATACTATGTAGTGATTAGGTTATTGTGGTCGATTTTTTGGATAAGAACCAAATGTTTAAGAAATAAAACTGAAAAGATTTGATCGAAATTTATCGCGTAGTTTTTGAATGATGCGAGTACAACGACAGACATCATGTAGTTTATGTATACATAAGTTAAGCACAAGTTAAGATAATTAGTTCTTCAGCACAATTATTATTAAGTAGAGAAGTATCGTTAACATAATTTTAATTAAGCCTTTTAACATAGTCTATTTCCATCGAAATATTTGTAGTACGGCGTTTCTGTTCACAATATTAATTATCTAATAAAGGATTATTATATATAACTAGCTGTGCGCGCGACTTCGTCCGCGTGGAACCTTCTTTAAAAAATAGTTATTAATATAATGATACTTTTCTCTCGTACTTAAGTTGCGTCGTCATTAAAATTACAATAACTTTTGATAGAGTGGACCGATTTTAATGAATCAAAAACTAAGTTACTCTCGAGGATATGTTTGAAGTTTCATCGTGAACGCATTACTTAAGCAGTGATGCGTGTTCAAACAGACAGACAGACAAACATTTCTAAAAGTGGTCGAAATGTATTTTATTACTTATTTCTAGACACCTACAACATTTTTTTCACGAAAATCAAAAAAGTACAGATACGTTACATTTTTATTATATGTAAAGGTAAGAAAGACAAGAAGAAGTTAAGATAATTTTTTATTAAGCCTTTTAACATAATTTCTTATATATCTAAATATGTATTGTGCGGTCTTTCTGTACGCAATATTAATTATCTAAGCAACAGGATTGGATTGGAATATAATTCATTATGATGAGGAAGTTATTTCATTCAATTAAGATTAATGTTTTATATGTCTCATTTAATATATTAAGTTAGCTTTTTTTTATATCATAGAAGGCAAACGAATAGGCGGGTCACGGGATGTTAAGTTATCACCACCGTCCATAGACACTTGCAACGCCAGAGGAGTCGCAAGTGCGTTGCCAGCCTGTGTTTTGGAGAAGGGGAGTGGGGAAAAGGGGAGGGGGAAGGCAGTTGGGTATCCGGCGCTCTCACTGACCGAACGAAACGCAACAATGCGTGCACTGTTAGTTGAGGTGGGTGTTTCTGTGTGTCGGGTGGTAGTACCCCGGACGAGCCGACCCTTTCATGCTGAAATCAGTAATAGCCTCAGCGTGGCTCTACTGGTTTCACTTACTGGTTTCAGCATGAATGTGTCGGCTCGCTCGCGGTACTACCACCCGACACAAAGAAACACCCACGTGAAGTAACAGTGCTTGTGAAATGAGAGCTTGCCTCCTATGATATAAAAAAAAAACACTTTCTTGTAGGCAAAATCATGCCGTTTCTCGAAGTTTTGTAACCAGCTACTGCTAGCTTTAAAATTATGGACTTTCATCGAATTGGCGAACTCTTCAGCTTTTTCTTTCACTATGGGTCTGTAACATTGATGTTTTGGTTTGGACACTGGTTGAACCACGTAAATAAACACTGCTCCAAAATAGGGAGTTCAGCAATTTTTCGTCTTTTACATAAGATACTTTCTCCGGATCCTTATTTTTTCAAGAGTTCAGCTTTGTTTTTAAAGTTATACTTCTTTTGGCGCGTTAGGGAAAAATGATGACAGTAAATTTTTACGACGCGCGCGCACACCTTCACCAAAAACCGACGCCCTGAAGATAGCTATAGCCAACATATTGTTTCTTTGTATTTGTTGTTTATATTTCTTTGTATTAAAACTTTCAATGTATTAAATACCGTTTTTCTATTGTTAGTGTCGTTTTTTCTACAAACGTAGAATAAGGCGAAAGATAAAATTTTTGAAAAGATTTTTATCTTGTTACGCCAAAGAAGTATAACTTCTAACGCGTGTACATAAGTACTCACACACTTTTTTTTAAATTATAAGTGATAATGTACTTTCGTGTATTCTAAACTGAGCCGCAAAATCTTTTCTTTTTAATCCACGTTTCACCGCTTTTATCACTTTTAATTTATCCGCGTATGTTAGTGTAGTAAATTTTTGTGTTAACAATTTAACTTGTAAATACATGCAACCAATAATTTTCGATGAACTTTTTGTTTTGTACATTCATTCGAAATGACGCATTGGCAGACAGTTTATGTTATAGAGTTCATCGAAACATTTCCTTAAGTAACTGAGGGTTGGTACTGACATTATTAGTTAGTTATCGTGGGTGCGTATTTTAAGTAATAGGGATTTGAGGCTCTGAGGGCGAGGGAACAGATTATATTTGAATTTATAGAGGTTTTTACCTTATCGAGGTTCTGTTATATTATAATTGCAAATGTGTGTTTGTCTGTTACGCTTTCACGCGTTAACAACTCACTCGAGCGTCGCGAAAAAGCATACAACGTGTGTGCAATCGCGGTATAAAATACACACAGTACGTTTTATCGAAACAGAAAATGATTCCTTAACGAAAGGGTAAATAAATCTATATTAACGCTAGCAAAGCTATTAGTAAAAGTTATTTGGCTAATATTGTAAAATTTACGTAATATATTGCCATAGAAATAACTCGAAGTCATTTTGTGCCGACTTAACCCTAATCAACTAATCTACATTCATTGTTACGTAATAACTAAACATTCGTCGAGCGGACTACGAAAATGAAAAATCAAATATTATCAACATTACTTAATGTAAATAGGAATTTGTTACATCGCACGGAAGCTCTGTCAATTAACAACCAGATGAAATAAGAGAAATGTTTAGTTACGATTCCACACAGCGACGACACGTGTCAGAATTGTGAGCGCCCCAAATAGCTTGCTAGCATCTCATGCGACGGTGTTTCGTCATTCGCCTAACATTGGACTGAAACAGATAGCACATTCGACGTAGGATTACCAAAGACTTCTATGTTGGATGGTTTGCCCGGAATATCCTGTATGACCTTGATATCAAGTCTTAAAGTCATAAGGTGAATGAAGACAGGGCTGAAAGGACAGACAAGAAGGAAATAAAGACGATGGTGATCACTTAACATCCGGTGACCCACCTGTTCGTTTGCCTTCCTATGGCATAAAAGAAAAATATTTTCATATATATATATATATATATATATCATTACATAGTATAAAACAAAGTCCGCTACCGCGTCTGTCTGTCTGTCTGTTCGCGATAAACTCAAAAACTACTGAACGGATCTCCATGCGGTTTTCACCAGTGGATAAAGCGATTCATGGGGAACGTTATAGTATATTTAGTAATTTGTCAAAGATTTTTTTATAATCAGGGCGGAACAACGTCTGCCGTGCACGCTAGTATATATATATATATATCTTAATATATATATTTCTTGTGTGCGTGTGTATGTGACTGAACTCCTCCTAAACGACTGGACCGATTTTGATGAAATTTTTTGTGCGTGTTCGAGTGGATCCGAGAATCGTTTAGATTCACAATTGGACCCGGTAGGTGGCGCTGCGGTTGGCTTTTAGGGATTTTATTTTTTATTACCACGGCAGGACAAAGTCCGCCAGGTCCGCTAGTATATATATATATTAATAAAGCTATTATCTTGACATTACAAACAGACTGAATTTTATTTATGTGTATATTTATCGCCAACGAAGACAGCATTTTTGTTTTGGATCTAAATCCAGTCAGATATTATTTTAATGGACCCGAAAAAAAAGTCTTTGTGGCTACAACACCATGAGAGTTTGTGGATATTGTATTTTATACGAGCTGGTGCTTGCGACGTTGGTCCGTTCTAGTGAAAATGTTTCGGGCATTTCGTAACAAACACGTGTCTTATTTACTTTTATTTAGTGTTTATTAGGGGATTACTAATGAACCTGTTAAATTCTTTCACTTCTGTTAAAATCTTTCTATTTAGCTCCTAAAGAAAACTGTCAAGACATATGAGTAGTTACGTTTAAAAATGAGCTAAACCCAATTCAGCTGTTTTTAATATTTTACGCTGTTTCCCGAGATATTCAAATTTTGTACACGTAAAGTCTTGTGTATGAAGATTATAAAAACAAAACTAAAAACCTTATAGACATCACAATTCGAACTTCGTTCTT
Source organism: Antheraea yamamai (assembly GCA_036509395.1). Classification (NCBI taxonomy): domain Eukaryota; kingdom Metazoa; phylum Arthropoda; class Insecta; order Lepidoptera; family Saturniidae; genus Antheraea; species Antheraea yamamai. Next base: position 3,927,678 of record AP028454.1, read on the forward strand.
GGTGTATATAATAAAATCTAAAAAAAAAACATTATAAGATCGATTAAATGGGATTTAGCTCATTTTTAACTCGTATATTCCAGATAATTATCTAAAAGGTTCAAAGAAAATCGTTTAGTTGTTCCGAGATTCAGCGGAACTATACACCGACTTCTGTTTTTAGTCTTTGCTACGCCGTAGCGCCGTAGTATTGTAGCAAGCTTTCTCGTAGTACGGCCTACGGTGCGTAGCAAATGTATTTTTTCCCTTTTAAATCGAATACTAGCTGATACCCGCGGCATCGTCTGGGTAATTTATTTTCTTAAAGGTATATGTTGTATAAATAGGAAAAATACAAGCGTCACATCGCTTGCCCCATTTCTCCACGGACATATAGATGAACGAGTAACGCTAAAAAAAATTATAGTTTCTCAAAATTTTAACGACTTTATATTAAACGAATACACTTTAAATGAATCTATTTACTTTTAGATAAGGGCCAAGTATCTAGTAGACAAAATTAATAAAAGAAAAATCCATTTCTAGCCAGTAGCTTTTTAGTGGTGCGCGCATAACGATAGACATTTACCGTTGTATTTATATACTAGCAGTGCCCGCAACTCCGTCCGCGTGGAACATAATTAGAAAAAAAAAACAGTGACTAATAAAATTATCTGAATATATTAAGCTCTTATCTACATTTATCTCGTGCTTAAGTCGCGTCGTCATTAAAACTATAATTGTTTTTGATAGAGTGGACCAATTTTAATGAAATAAAGGCTCTCGAGAACCTACTTTATGATGTTCTTGGATGCTATTTATACATATAATAAGAATGTAAATCTAATGTGTCTGTACTTTTTCGATTTTCGTGAAAAAAATTGTTCCAGATGTCTAGGAATAAATAATAAAATACATTTCAATCATTTTTTGAAATGTCTGTCTATCTGTTTGTATGAATACGCATCAGTGCTAAAGTAAACAACCAAAAAAAAAAAAATAAAGCATATTTTCGAGAATAACTTAGTCTTTGTTTCATTAAAATCGGTCGACTCTATCAAAAGTTATTATAATTTGAATGACGGCTCGAAGTAAGTACGAGGGAAGAGCAGTTATCTACTCTAATATTATAAAGCCGGAGGGTTTGTTTGTTTAGTTGAAAGCGCTAATCTCAGGAACTACTGGTCCGATTTGAAACAATCTTTCAGTGTTAGATAGCTTATTTATCGAGGAAGGCTATATATCATCATGCTAAGACCAATAGGAGCGGAGCACCAATGAGGAATGTTTCAAAATCGGAGTGTTGTTTTCCTTTTGAGAGCCTCCGCTGCGTGTTAGCGTTAACCCAAAGTAACTATTCCACGCGAACGTAGTCGCGCGCAGAAGAGAATCATTACATAGTATAAAACAAAGTCCCCTACCGCGTCTGTCTGTCTGTCTGTTCGCGATAAACTCAAAAACTACTGAACGGATCTTTATGCGGTTTTCACCAGTGGATAAAGTGATTCACGAGGAACGTTTTGGTATACAATTTGTCCAGGATTTTTTTTATAATCAGGGCGGGACAACGTCTGCCGGGCCCACTAGTTAATTATTTTTAATTATTTATTATTAAAATTTTGCAAAATGTTTTATGATGAATTCTGTGTATAACAAAATGGTGACACCTTTGTGAGAACTTTCCAGAAGGTTTTTGTGACGTCACAGAATTTTCGCTCCATGTACAATTCATTAAATTCATATTACTTATGTCCAGTAGCTAAATAATATTAATTCATAATCTTTTATATGTACTTAATGAGTAGTGTTTCATGAAACCGTATCTGTTTAACAATATAGCCAAATTACTTATAGAATAAAAAAGTGTGTGTGTGTGTACTTATGTGCACGCGTTAGAAGTTATACTTCTTTGGCGTAACAAGATAAAAATCTTTGCAAAAATTTTATCTTTCGCCTTATTCTACGTTTGGGGAAAAAACGACAGTAACAATAGAAAAAAGGTATTTAATACATTGAAAGTTTTAATACAAAGAAATACAAACAACAAGTACAAAGAAACAAAATGTTGACTATAGCCAACTTCAGGGTTCGTGACGGTGTGCGCGCGCATCGTAATAACTTCAGGATGTCGGGTTTTCGTGACGATGTGCGAGCGCATCGTAAAAATTTACTTTCATCATTTTTCCCTAACGCGCCAAAAGAAGTATAACTTCAATTAAAAAAATCGAGGCAGTCATAAGAACTACCGAAAGAAGTGAAAACTCAAAACAATGGAATTGAAACTGTAACTGTAAATTAATTATAGTGTGAATTATTTAAATTCCGTAATTTTCAAGCTGAAATTATTATCATTATTAACTCTTTCACATGTATTGGCATTCCGAATAATTATTATAACTATACATTTTATTAATTCATCGAACGTATGACATGCACAATCACAATACAATATATCAATATCGCATATAGTATTATAATCTGTTCGTACTTTTCTATATTTCATTTACTTTATAACAAAGAGTTGCTGGTAACATTTCCTGTGGTATTTAAGTTCCGAATTAACTGATAGATGGCACTAAAGATAATGAAGCTTTGATTTAATTTGTTACTTACTATTTTGTGGGGTGGTAGGGTGTCTGTACCCGACTGGATCGCGACCACCGTACACCAGGTGGAACACCCGCTATAGTGGCACGTTTGGGCGTGTCGCGTTCCGGGATCAGCCGGTGTATATCCAGCAACCGGGGGGGGCAGTTTCAGGCCGGCATGACAGCGGCGACCAGCGATGGATAGTATGTCTTTCGTCGGTGGTCGCCATTGTTTTTGGATTGTACTGTGCTTACCATCAGGCACAGTACAGTCACTTTACCGAGCTACGATAAAAAAAAAAAAAAAATTGAAACCAGATGGCAGCACGGTCGCGCGCCAATATAATTCTACATAATTAATTCTATTGTATGATTATTATTATTCAATTTAATATTTATTATTATTTTTTTGTCAAAAATTTTTGATTCATTTGTTTATTAACTATTTATTGACAAATTCGAAAATATTTAAAAAGTTTTACTTCAATCGCGTGTGACGGTTACACGCACTATTTTTTTTATTATCAGGGCGAGATAATGGGCCCGCTAGTGTTATAACAGTTGAATCAGCTCTGTAATTCATTGTACAAATAAAAATTTTCACTAAGGCCCTAACTAATGTCGAGAGTTATAATTATGGACATGATCGTTTACTTTTATTCGTATATATTTATGCTGATTTATTTCGAAAGATGATTTATAAGTGAAATATAACTGCCATAATTTTGGTTTCAGACTCTCTTAGTGTTGACTATTACGCGAGATGCTAACCATGTTAAAAATATAATGTAAAATTACGCAAACCTATGAATAAACAATAAAAAAAAATACGCGCGTGTATCAGTGTACACGCGTAAGAAGTGAAACTTCTTTTATGACATCATTTTTCGAAAAATGATCTACTATATTTACAACTTTACAGAAATTGGTTAAATAAAGCTAAATTAGATAAAGTTTAAGCAAAAGGCTTTTATTATTATAGACATGGATACAAAAAACGTTCAGTTCTCACGCGGTAGAAATGAGACAGTATTCTGAATAATTTTTAAGAGATTAAGATGAATACACTATGGAGGTGGTAAACATTAGTTTTCGGAATTATTTTGTAATATTTTAATATATCAGTCGTTACATTTCGAAATGAACTAAATCTAATTTTATCCGTTCTTACCATTTTACGTTATTTTTCAAGATCTTCATCTTTATGCATGTAAAATATGAAGATCATAAAAAAAAAAACAAAAAAAAAAACGGAATCTGATCACTGTGAGCGCACCTTTAGAAAAAAAAAAACGAATCTGATCATTGTGAGCGCACCTTTAGAAAAAAAAAAAACGAATCTGATCATTGTGAGCGCACCTTTAGAAATAAACATGGCGCGTAACGGAAAAATGTACAGAAATTAAGATGGCGCGTAACCGAAAAACGTTACATACGTTTTTACATGCTCTAAAATTCCTCCCTACGTCGATAAACAAGTTTCACTTCAGAAATACAATATCGGCTAGGATTGCGCCAAAAACTCTCGAAAGTTATCAGAGAAATATCGTTTATCTTCTTATAATATGACCAGACTTATTCACAACTAGGATAGGTAAAAAAATGGAATACCAGATTTTATATCGTTCCAGATCTATTTCCCTTTATTCGTCCTCGTGGGAACGAATATTTTGAAATGAAATTTATCTGGGTGCGATGCGAACAAAACTTCTAGGTTGAATTTCACCAAATTCACTATTTACTGTTATATACATGATTCTTGTTGTATTTACTAGCAGTGCCCGCGGCTTCGTCTGCGTGGAAACTTATGTCAAAAATAGTGATTAATAAAGTCATCTGAATTTATTAAGTCCATTTACTTGTCTACTTTTCTCTCGTACTTACGCCGCGTCGTCATTAAAATTACAATAACTTTTGTTAGAATGGACCGATTTTAATGAAAGAAAGACTAAGTTACTCTCGAGGACATGCTTTATGTTGTGCTTGGTGAGGTTTTATTGTGAACCTAGTACTTTAGCAGTGATGCGTGGACATACAAACAGATAGACAGACATTTCTAAAAATGATTGAAATGTATTCTATTACTTATTCCTAGACATCTACAATAATTTTTTTCACGAAAATCGAAAAAGTACGGACACGTTACGATTTACATTCTTATTATATATAGATAGATTTTAGGTCCACAAAACTGTTTTCGTAGAACCAAAATTGACATGAAGACTGGTAAATGTGAACACAACAAAGATAATTTAAATAAGATAAATTATTTCATAGCATTAAAAAAAATATTTAAATATTCGAAATATTCTTTTTTCTAGTCGAGTTCAAAGATACACAAAATAATATATCAAACTAAAGGGTATCCGCGACTCTGTCTGCGTAGTTTACTATCTTAATTGTTTCAATATCTCAGAGGGATTAGATAGCGTTTTCGACGAAAACTCTCAGCCGGCTTGCTTTTTCCGATACTTCCAACAACTATCTCATCTATACATACGATGTTCGTGAAAAAAAATGTTGCAGGTTTCTAGGAATAAGTAATAAAATACATTTTTAGATTAGACATTTCAATCATTTTCAGATTAGATTTTTGTCTGTCTGTCTGTTTGTATGAACATGCATCACTGTTAAAGTACTGGGTTCACAATAAAACGACATCATTTTCCACAAGGAAAACATAAGCCATATCTTCGAGAATAAGGCCGAGCACCTTGTTGCGGTGCGAAATAAAAACCGCAACGGAAAAAATTCCGTAACAAATGGTCCGCGCACTGCGGTAGAATTTCCGGATAGTCTAAAAGCTAGTGAATGCCAGACCTTCGTTATTTTATATTGATATTTATTATTTAAATTATTTTTTATTGTTTCTTGGGTAATAATATTATATTGTTATTTTTATCTTGCAAATAAAACAAATGAATATGTCTCCTATGATGACGCTTTATCAAAAATGAATTACATTTTTTATAAACTGCACAAGCCATAATAGTAAAACGTGTACTTGTAGTATAATTGATTTACTGAGTCACTGAAAGAAAAGCAGTAAAGGGCAATAAAGGCTTTTATAAAATAAGGAAAGCCTGGGCGCATTCATGGGCTCTTGGTCTACAAGTTTTACCCCTCGTGTTTACTTTCAGAATTAGTAACATGTCCTGGCTTCGCCGCAGTAAAAAATAACAATTACTAAATGGTTTTTAATAGAGACATTAAATACTTTTTGTACGTATTCTTAAGATCAACTCCGTAGTATCTATATAATCATTTTTTTAATTATGCCAACCAATCTTTTAGTAAATGATTACTGCCATTGTGTAGTAGCTGACAATTACAAATTTCTTGCGATCATTTCAATGAACTGACAGGCTGATGGCTTTTTTGTTAAAACTTTCCTAGAAGTTTTTGAGGCAACTCAGAACCCGTGCTCCGTGGTATAATTTCCCATCCAGTTCACTTGTGAACAATAAACAAACTATATTACGTAAGACACCACCAATATTACAAAATATAGAGCCAAATAACGTAAGTTATTAATAAAAATTAAAATTCACTACATGATATTCCAAGACCCCGCCAAAAACTCAAACCTACATTATTTATATGTATCTTATAAGGTTTAGCCACCGTTATCAATAAGAGCGCTCCAAAACTCCTTATAATTTCATTAGAATACGGCGATCATTCTCTACTTCATATAAATATTTCATACATAAAATCCTTTCGAACAAAATTGTCTAAATGATTGCGAAAACTGTCAAAATCTGTTATGTAGTTTACAAAAAACGAAGGAAACACAAACAGCCAAGACACATTCTCCTTGTTATTTAAAACACACAGCGACGACATTCCTCCACCGTAGTTCGAGCGCTACTGCGATGATTTGCGTTTTCTTTCCCGCACCTCCGGAATTAATTCCGTTGCGGAATTCTACCCGTAGTGCGCGCGCTTCCATACAATTCCATATGTTACAAAATTTGCGGAAAAAAATTGTGCGATGAAAAACCGTAGTGCACGCACGCACTAATTTAGTCTCGGTTTGATTAAAATCTGTCCACTCTATCAAAAGTTATTGTAATTTTAATGACGACGCGGAGTAAGTACGAGAAAAGTAGGTAATCAAATGAACTTAATACATTAAGCTGACTTTATTAATCGCTGTTTTTTACATAATCTTCCACGCTGACGAAGTCGCGCGCACAGCTAGTGTCCATAATAAATATTGTATGAATACTAAACATATTTCCTGCACCTTTTATTTCAGGAAGACTTACGACGTATTGGCGATTTCGAACTCTGAGAAATCCACAGTTCTATTTTCTTCCTACGTACGACGGTACTACAAGAATATTTATCAGGTTCAGGTTTCCTCACGATGTTTTTCTTCACCCTCACCCTATAGTGTTACCAATTTGGAATAGTAAATGTGCGCGAACTTAGAAAAATTCGTCGGTACACGCCAGGGTTCGAATCTGCGGACGTCGCATTGACATTTCACCGGTCAAACCATTTAACCACCACGACTCAACATCAGCTTATTCCATAGCACAAAATAAAACGAATATACATTCTGAATTATAATATATATTAGATTTACAAGTGTAACTTAATTCGATATAAACAAATATTATTATATCTTTAAATTATCATATCGGTGAAGCTGTTACGACTTTGCTAGGTCAATAGCGTATTCAGTTCGAGAAAAAAAAACTACTTACCTCCTAAAGAATATCGCAATAATATCAAAACCAGACCCTTTTACTGAATTAATTTTAAAAGCACATGCTATGATGGCACAATTCTTACGTGTTCGGACACGGAATCATTGACGCACGAGTTTTTTTTGTATGTCATAGGAGGCAAACGGACAGGTTGGTCACCTGATGTTAAGTGATCACCACCGTCCATAGACACTTGCAACACCAGGGAAGTCGCAAGCGCGTTGCCAGCCTGTGTTGGGGGGGGAGAGGGGGGAGATGAGGAAGGGGAAGGGTGGTGGGCCTCCGGCGCTCTCACTGACCGAACGTAACGCAACAATACAAGCACTGTTACTTCACGTCGGTTTTCTGTGAGAGGGTGGTACTACCCCGAGCGAGCCGACCCATTCATGCTGAAACCAGTAATAGCTTCAGCGTGCCTCTACCACCTACAAACCAATGAGTCCAAGGTTTCGATGCACGCGAATATCGTAATGAAACCATAGTATGACAGTAGGGCTCTTTCTAAATCCACCCGTGTAACTATCACCCTCAGGTTGAAAACTTGTCACCAAGCACCTATTCGTGTGTACCGGCAGCTGCACTTCAGAACCAGTCCACCTTTAGCGTTTAGCGTGTTTATCATCTAAGACTAAATGAGGATTTATCCTCAGTTAAGTGAGATGTGAGATTGTGGTCAAAAATATTTAAAACATAGTTCTAGAAGTTCTCAAACATGGAATTATAAATGTATGTACAGAATTGGATTTTAAGTATGGCTCAGTGGTAGCGCCTTTAAAATCAAACATACTTCATTCAATCTAAGCCTTGAGAAGACATTTATGAACGTCAAAACAACCACCGGTTCGGATAAGCAACCCAGACATCGAGAAGAACCGGCAACGAACTCGATCTGGTTTATAATTTCAACGTACATATATATAACAAATACATTACAGGTACAATCGTTTTTGGTCGATGCGCAGAGAGGGGTCTTATTTCCAGACACCACCATCGTTCACATATTGATCCACCCTAACGATTTTAACATCAGAACTCACTTGTTTGCTAAGAATACAATATCTACCGACGTGGGTTTCAGTTCCACAATAAGCCTGATTCCTTGATTTAATAATGCAAAGGGTATATAGTACAAAATTTAATTTCATAAAATTAAGTCGAAGCCCCCAATCAAAGGTATAATAGACCTCCAAATATGTCCATTCGTCTCTGTTCTCCACTAACTATACTGGAAACTGGACTGGTCTCTGCCCACTATTTTATGTATACCATTAATTTTGTGGTCTTCTGATCTACTTCTAGACCTCTCGCTATATGGACTTTTCCATTTTGTGTTTAATAGATTCTGCACATTTGCTGATTTATAGTTTTATCCCCAAAAAAGATCTTAAGCAATTTAGGGTGACAGAAAAACACATAAGAGATAAGACCCTACTACCACGCTATCACCAATTTTCAATTGGCATTTGACCACAATGCTATTTGATTTTAAATGGCAATGTGGGCTAAGATGGTAAACACACTAAACTTAGAGCATCTTGCTCTCAAGGACAGCTGCCGGAATATACTAACAGATGCTGGACGACAGAGGCTTAACCTGAGGGTGGTAGCTATACAGGCGGACTTAGAAAAAACCTTACCGTAATGCAAAATAATATATCCCAATGATGTAACAGGATTAAGCCTTTACTCTATAAAGGAAGATTTATTGGCTAATATTATTATAGTGTTACTTGCAATTCTTACTAGAATTCAAGTATCGACTCCCATCACCCGTTCTTAGTGCTCTAGCTTTGATGATATTATTGGGAGCACTTTTACGGTCATAAGCCAGTCCCAACCACGCGCATATATCAATAAATATCGTCGTTGGATTGATCTTTAAATCACTCAACCCATCAGACCTGTAATCCCAAGGGAACACGTGATGGTAGTTGTGGAATCCTTCTCCCAGGGTCAAAACTGCAATCGTATCACTCTGGGTTGGAGATATGCGTTTATCGTAGGGTTTATAACCCCACATGTGAGCAAAGCTGTTGACGAAGAACGTGAAGTTGAGGTTCAAGATGTAACGAAGCATGTTCAAGTGCCAGGCGTTGGAGAAACTCTCCCTCCAGAAGTACATTGGTATCAAAGTCGGTAGAATGAACGATAGAAGAGGGATGAACCAGTACGAGTTTCTGGAAATATAAGTAATAGCGTTAGAAGAGAAGCATAGTATGCAATTCTACAATTTGGCTTTCGTCTTAAGGTTGAATCCTCGATGTTAATACATAAAACTATATAACCATAAAATGGACACGTGGTATTGCATCCACAGTCTGGAAGACTTTTGTCAAGTGATCTTTTTTATGGCTTTCTTTAATATATTTTTTGGAGATTCCTTAACTGCATTACTTCCTTAATACCTTATTGGAGATAATATCAAAAGCTCTTTTAATATGTACTTAACATATGTTATTAACATCTTACTATCCTTTTCTTGTCGTATACTATTGGTTACCTGTATCTCGTCAACGCATCGTGCTCTTATGATGGTTGTTCTTCCTGCACTGCTAATGCTAGCTAACTGTTTAGGAGAAAGATGTCACAGCTAACTTCCCGTTTCACTGATAATGTCAAAGGGGACATCTAATACCAAAAATTTACAGCGGCTTGTAAAGGTATGATGTACGTGAAACCAAGGTGATGAACTTGACGCTCACTGTTGAAGAATACCACGTCAATGCACGACACCCTAGTTCTTTACAAGAACCTTTGCTATTGTGGCAATATTTCCTCTCGTATTTAGCGTACCAGCTCGTCGGCGATTTTTAACAAATTTGCAGGGATAGGAGTGCGGTTAGTGGAAACTAGTATCGATATGTTTAGGTGGGTATCCTAATATCTTTATCCTAATATCCTTATATGGAAAGGGAGTCCCGAGCACTGCCCTGGGCTCTAAGGCCCAATACACGATGGAATCACACTGCGTACGGCCGATCCATAGATTGCAAAAGATTGTTCAGAAGCCACGTCGATCAATGTACGTTAGAATCCTTGCGAATAAAGCGAAACTTTTGGTGATCGGAATATCGTGATGAAATCATTGTTATGTAGGACTTTCCTTAATCCCACCTGGCTAGCTACCACCCTCCAGTTGAAAGTCTTCAAACACCTAGTCATGTGTTCCAGCAGCGACATTTCAGAGGCAGTCCTTTAGATTTAGCGTGTTTACTATCTTGGACCATGTCGTAATTTAACATCAAGTGAGATTTGGATCAAAAACTAAAATACACCTGAAAAGGAATGAACCTTTTAACTTAGTAATTGAAGTTAACTTATACTGGAAATGAAGTATTGAATTTCCATAGACATCTGATAAGTCGATAAGCTTCCCGCTGTTCACGACATCAGAATGCTTTCTCACCAGTAACCACCCAACGTGAGAATAGAAGAATCCCCTGGTAGCGTTATGTGGGTCCGCATCAGTATCACTGTATTTATGATGGAGCCTGTGGTCCCTCACCCAGTGGATCACCGAATTCTGGTTGGCAACCGATTGCCACAGCATGAGGAGAAGCTGGAGTGGCTTCGTTGCTTTGTACGATTTATGAGACCATAACCTATGTGAGCCAGCTGTTACTCCCAAACCTGCTATCCAAAAGATGATGAATCCTGAAATAATTTTCGTTTTGTTTAATTCCGATCTCTTTTTCATGTTTTTTTATAAAGACAGCTCCTGCTTCAGATCTGTATCGGGATGAACGTTTACCATTAATTAATATGCATAATATTCAATGTGGTGACCGTCTAAGTAACTAGGCCATACGTACTGTTTAAGGATAGTATACCTAAAACCAGAACGAAAGTATCTGGTATTTATCAGAGCTAATCTTTGTAGGTGGTAGAGGCATACTTAAGTTATTATCGGTTTCAGCATGAATGGGTCGGCTCACCCGCGGTACTAACACCCTCTCATAGAAACACCGACGTGAAGTAACAGTGCTTGCATTGTTGCGTTACGTTCGGCCAGTGAGAGTGCTGGAGGGTCACCTCCCCTCCTCTCCGCTTTCCCCTCCCCATCCTACCTTTTCCCTCAAACACAAGCTGGCAACGCATTTTCGACTCCCCTGGTGTTGTTAGTATCTATGGACGATGGTGATCCCTTAACATCAGGTGACCCACCAGTTCGTTAGTCTGCTATGACATAAAAAAAACCTGAACCGTTCATGACGGTAGGGTTTTTCTAAGTTCGCCTGGCTAGCTACCACCCTGAAGTTGAAAATCTGTCGCTAAGCACCTGTTGGTGTGTTCAGTAATCATTCCGCAATGATGTTTGTTACCACCGTCTAACAGTTTGACAAATAACTCTCAATGGAACGAAATCAGTGTTAATTTTAAAGTACTTACCGAAAATTACTGTTAAGATCTTTGCATGTGTGAGACAAAGATATACTCCATACAATCCGGCCAAATGATAATACAAGAATACGATTATGTTTCTGTAAACGATTTTGTATTTTCTTGGACTCGCTTGCGATGTTTTTGATGGCTGTAAGCCCTGTTCTTCACCCGGAAGAATTATCTCCCGTTTTGTGAAGTTCGGCGGCATATTGTTCTGGAAATGAAATATTCAAAATTATTAAAAAGGAATTCTGTTGCATTGAATCGCAGTTGCAAGATTTTTTCCTCATATACATATTTTAAATACCCAACACAATAAAATATATTATGTGAAATACGAAGAAGATGATGGCCAAATTATGACTGCCAGACGATCACTAAAATTCATTGATAGTTTGTTTTATACAGCAACTACCTTCCACAAGCGACTTCATGCGCGTGGAATAGTTACTTTTTGGGCTAACTCTGACTTTAACTCGCGACTTCGTTTACGTAGAAGGTGAAAATATTTTTAAATAATAAAAAAATCAAAAACACTTTATTCAATTTAGGCCCTAAGAAGGCACTTATGAATGTCAAAACTACCACCGGTTCGGAAAACAACCTAGTCATCGAGAAGAACCGCCAAGAAACTCGATCTGGTTTATCATTTGACCAAAGAAATGTTTAGAATACATTAGGTACATGTCACAAATGTTTTTAATGGATGCTTATCTCTTACAAGTCAATTCCAGCCATCACCATCGTTCACATATTGATAAATTGATAATACGTGTAAGTTAACCCCGATTTTGAAACATTCTTCGTTGGTGCTCCGCACCTATTGATCTTAGAGTGATATATATTCTATAGCCTTCTTCGATAAATGAGCTATCTAACACTGAAATAGTTTTTCAATTCGGACCAGTAATTCCTGAGATTAGTTCGGTCAAGCAAACAAACTCTTCAGTTTTATAATATTGGTATAGATAGATATATAAGCATTATATTAGTATGGATAAAGGACTTCAATATATGCAGTAGTTAATTACCTTAATTTTGACAGTGACACAAAATTGTATACAAACTTAACTAATAAGGATCTCTGGAAATACTATTTCAAATATATCTGTTGAAGACAATACTTATGAGTGCTGTAACTATAACTCGTTTGAGGGGATTAAGTGAGGGGGAGAAGTCAAACAAAAGCAAAGAAATCATATTGTATTATTCTAATGACTCATTGTAATTATTTTTTTTTATACCTGTAACATTAATTTAGTAATTATTTTGTAAAACTCTACGGGAGACAAGTGGGTAGGAGCTCTATGATTTGAAGGTTCCGTATAAGTCATCATTTTCATCAGCCTGTAAGAACCCCACTGCAGGGTCATAGGCTTCTTCGAAGGAAGGTATGGGCAAAGTCACCGCAACAACCCACGACGTATTGGCAATATCAAATTCGGAGAAATCCACAGTTTTATATTTCCCCACGTACGGTGGTACTATAAAACATCCCTCGGGTTCAGGTTTCCTCAGGATGTCCTCTTTCACCGTCGGCCGATAGTGATACCAATTTAGATTAATAAATGTACACATGACAAATTTTGTTAATAATAATCGTGTATGTCTGTTTGTTTGTCACGTTTTGACGACTAAACCTGACGTCGAGAGCCGAAGAAATTAATGGGCTGCTTCACGTCTATATAAATAACTGACAAATGTCTGTAGTTGTGCACGCGTCAGTTAAAAACTACTCCACAGATGTCAATCAAACTTTTATAGTTTTACTTATTATTAAATTGATCTTTATCTAAAAAAAATATCACAATACCTTCATATGATGTTAAAGATAAAAAATTAATCAAAGGTTTAAAAAAACGACGATTTCTAACCACTACCAAAGTTTACAAAAATCTGTAAGTCAAGTGTATTTTTACTTTTAATTTTTGAACGGAAAACTTCTTTAGGCGCGTTTAAAAAACATGTTTTTTTTACAAACACGAGACAAAAGCCTACAAAAATCTGTAAGTCAAGTGTATTATTACTTTTAATTTTTGAACGGAAAACTTCTTTAGGCGCGTTTAATAAAACATGTTTTTTTACAAACACGAGACAAAAGTCTACAAAAATCTGTAAGTCAAGTGTATTTTTACTTTTAATTTTTGAACGGAAAACTTCTTTAGGCGCGTTTAAAAAACATGTTTTTTTACAAACACGAGACAAAAGTCTACAAAAATCTGTAAGTCAAGTGTATTTTTACTTTTAATTTTTGAACGGAAAACTTCTTTAGGCGCGTTTAATAAAACATGTTTTTTTACAAAGACGAGACAAAAGTCTACAAAAATCTGTAAGTCAAGTGTATTTTTACTTTTAATTTTTGAACGGAAAACTTCTTTAGGCGCGTTTAATAAAACATGTTTTTTTACAAACACGAGACAAAAGTCTACAAAAATCTGTAAGTCAAGTGTATTTTTACTTTTAATTTTTGAACGGAAAACTTCTTTAGGCGCGTTTAAAAAACATGTTTTTTTACAAACACGAGACAAAAGTCTACAAAAATCTGTAAGTCAAGTGTATTTTTACTTTTAAATTTTGAACGGAAAACTTCTTTAGGCGCGTTTAATAAAACATGTTTTTTTACAAACACGAGACAAAAGTCTACAAAAATCTGTAAGTCAAGTGTATTTTTACTTTTAATTTTTGAACGGAAAACTTCTTTAGGCGCGTTTAAAAAAACATGTTTTTTTACAAACACGAGCAAAAAGGGTACTTTTTTATATCATAGGACGCAAACGAACAGGCGGGTCACCTGATGTTAAGTGATCACCACCGTCCATAGACATTTGCAATACCAGAGGAGTCGCAAGTGCGTTGCCAGCCTGTGTTTGGGAGAAGGGGGAGTGGAGAAGTGGGAAGGGAGAGGAGAGGTGGGTTATCTGGAGCTCTCACTGACCGAACGAAACGCAACAATGCAATCACTGTTACTTCACTTTTTCTGTGTGTCGGGTGGTAGTACCGCGGGGGAGCCGACACATTCAAACTGAAACCAGTAATAGCTCCAGTGTGGCTCTAGCACCTACAGCGTGGCTCTACCACCTACATTATTATCGCAACATTAATCTATTTTCTGGTGAATGTACCAAAAATGTATATTTTGAGTTACATTTTTTTATTGTAAAAGCGATATATGTTAACATGTAAAAAAATTGTTACGGTCGAATAGCGACCAATGGATGTGACCACTAATTCATATAAAGCAGGGAAAGGTGGATCACAACTGGATCCACAACTGGATCAGTTTATCAGAAAATTTATTTACAGGTATTAATTATAATTCCTGAAATGATAGCTTATAAAATTGTCAATACTGCCTTTAGAAATTATATAAAAAATACGTGCGTGTATCAGTGTACACACGTAAGAAGTGAAACTTCTTTATGACATCGTTTTTCGAAAAATGATCTACTATATTTACAACTTTACAGAAAAAAAAACGGAATCTGATCACTGTGAGCGCACCTTTAGAAAAAAAAACGGAATCTGATCAATATGAGCGCACCTTTAGAAATAAACATGGCGCGTAACGGAAAAATGTACAGAAATTAAGATGGCGCGTAACCGAAAAACGTTACATACGTTTTTACATGCTCTAAATTTCCTCCCTACGTCGATAAAGAAGTTTCACTTCAAAAAGTAATTACATTTTTTTTTATTTCTGTATTTATAACAGACTAGTGGTCGCCTAGTGGTAGAAATTCGGTCATAATTCATTTTGACATTCAACAAGACCAAAAAGAATTATAATTATTTCAGTGGTTTCATAGATTTACTAAAGATAAATTATTTATCAATTAATTATTAATGTATATTATTAATTTACATATTATATTATTAACCTTCAATTTGACCAGTTAATTTCAGAGGGCAATTAAGGTATGGAACGTAAGTCATGTTAAAAATATTGAATGTAGAATGAAAAAAGGTAATTGGAACGTAAGAGTAAAATGAAGGATGGCGAAACGTCATTTTCATTTACACATGTGTATATGTAGTGTGTTATTCAAGCGGTAGTGTGTGTAATGTATATTTTAATCAATTTAATGTATTTCTAATGCATTTTATATAATAAAAATGGCTTTGTGCACTTCACCTATACACTTTAACTATGCCAAATTTCACGTTCATTCGTTCTCGCAGTTCGCTTAAAAAGGGGTACAAAGTTTTCGCTTCACATATCATCATTACATAGTACAAAACAAAGTCCCCTACCGCGTCTGTCTGTCTGTCTATTCGCGATAAACTCAAACACTACTGACCGGATCTTCATGCGGTTTTCACCAGTAGATAAAGTGATTCACGAGGAAGGTTTTGGTATATAATTTGTCAAGAGTTTCTTTATAATCAGGGCGGGACAACGTCTGCCGGGCCCGCTAGTTAATATATAGATTATAATGACATCTGTATATTTCATTTTTATAATTGATGTAAAAAGGTACTGTTAAAAATTACTGCATATATACAACGTCCGCCGGGCCCGCTAGTTTATTATAAAAATAATATTAGGAGATGAACACGATTAGTGTACGAAACGATGATACCTCAATGGTTAGTAATATATATTCGGACACCGTGTCGATCGAATACTTTAACGTATACTCAACTTAAGTTAATTACTTATAGTTAATTTAAATATCCTGGTGAATCTACAGCTTGGTAGTAGGTCTATTTCTAAGTCTGTCGCTCGCTCAACCTAAAAATCTGTCGTCAAATAGTCTGTTTTGACAGTTTCACTTGAGTCAAGGCCCCTCTATGCTTAGCGTCTTTACCATTTTAGATCACAAAATCACTTAAAATTACGTAACGTTTTAGTCTGACGTTAAAGTAAAAAAATATGATATACCTACGTCCTAGGACATATTATTAACCGACTTCAAAAAAAGGAGGAGGTTATCAATTCGACTGTATTTTTTTTTTATATTTTTTACCTCATAACTTTGGACTGGGTGAACCGATTTTGATTATTATTTTTTTATTTGAAAGCTGGTACTTCCCGTGTGGTCCCATTATAATTTGGTCCAGTTCCGACAACGGCATCCAGTGCAAAACCGTATAAGTTTTAAATTTGCATTAATTATGTAAACGACAAATAGACGAATAACTCAATATCACGCTAACCGATTTCGATGATTCATTTTTTATTGGAAAGGATGTACTTCAAGGGTAGTTTGATGAGAATTTGGTTAGGTTCTGATCATGGGATCCGTGACAGAGTAAGAAAACTTTCATGAAACGAGCTTACTCCTTTCTTAAGGGCCGGCAACGCATCTGTGTTTCCTCTCATGTCGCAGGTGTCCATGGGCGGCCGTGATCACTTACCATCAGGTGACCCGTATGTTCGTTTGCCACCAATATTATAAAAAAAAACTCTTCAATTCTTAGGAGCCTGTTGTGCTTATGTTCGTTGCTGTGTTGCAACATGACGCAAGCATTGTAATTACATTACTTAAGGTGTATTATGTGTGAAGCGATGGTAGCCGAGTTGGTGGTAGAAACTATCGCGGATTATTGATAAGGTTGCGTTCGTACCAAACGTTACTTATTGTACAACCAATTGAAACCATATCGCATACCATACCGATAGATACCATACCGCAAAAATGCGCATATTTTAATATACTTAAGGCGGAACGGAGTTCGCGGGCACTGCTAGTAAAATATATTTATGTACACTAAAAATGGAAAAATAAAGTAAATTTTCAAAAAAAAGTATTAACCGACTTCAATATCAATCAAAAACCCATAAGGCTCTAAAAAGCGGAAAATAAATAGTTTATCAAATTAACCAAATTAAATAAAACATATGAATATGTGTGCTACCTAGAGATGTATTGGAAGTTGGTGCGAACCGAAAATCATATCATCTACATAGGTACAAAGTTTAAGTCCACTCTCGCGTCTCTGTAATACATTTCTACCTGGAACAAATTTGAAATTTCGGTTGGCACCGACTTCCAATACATCTCTAGGTAGCACACATATTCATATGTTTTATTTAATTTGGTTAATTTGATAAACTATTTATTTTCCGCTTTTTAGTGCCTTATGGGTTTTTGATTGATATTGAAGTCGGTTAATACTTTTTTTTGAAAATTTACTTTTGAAGTACAGTTTTCCAGTAAACCACATAAATTAACATGTTTCTCAGACTTACATTTACATTTTTATTAAAAAAAAATTATCAATATAAATATAAGAACACAGTTTGTTCAGCTGTCCTAACAGTTGGCTGATTAATTATGTTTTTATAGCAATAATATTATGTTAATTAACCCAAGGACTTGTTATCTTCGCCAGAAGGTTTGTATACAGCGTTAGACTAGCTATCCGTGAGCGGAATAGCAATACATAATATAATAAGTGCGAAGAAGACGGCATCATTACACGAAAACTTTTGTTTATATAACAAATACCCATTAGGTAGTCTGTGGTTCAAGTCCGCTACTTTAGAGGCAAAAGAAGCGAAATTATACAGCCATGTTGAAATATTTATTTTAATATATATTAAATACTGGGGTCTGTTCTAATTATGAAAAATGTATTGGTTTTCATTTATTGTACGTCTTGTAGAATGTATTTATATTAGGTCTTTACCTATGAAATTGCCGTTTTGTATGAAAAAATTTAAACGAATTTTTTTCATGTATTTTTTATTTGTATTAATCGAAGTAATCACCCATGCAATCAATGCATCTTTGCCTACGCAGTGGCAGTTTATTGATGCCCTTCTTAAAGAAATCAGCTCGACAAATTCTTCAAAGGCATTTTATACTGCCTCTCGGGTATTGAATTTTTTTCCCGCCAAGGAGTTATCCAAATTCTGGAAAAAGTAGTAGTCTGTAGGCGCAAGGTCTGGTGAGTAGGGCGGATGACGGAGAACTTCCAACCCCAGTTCTTGCAACTTGGAGACCGTCTGCTGTGCAGTATGAGGTCGAGCGTTGTCGTGCAGGAGCAGCAGAGACGAGCGATTGACCAATGCTGGTAGGAGATGTGCCAGTTTCTCCATCATTGTGTTCAGTTCTTCACAGTACACATCTGCAGTAATGCTCACCCCGTTTGGTAAGAAGCTGTGATGAATCATACCGGCTCTAGACCACCAAACAGTGACTATCACTTTTTTAGGGGTAAGTTTTCGTTTAGGGCATTGTTTAGGTGGTGAACCAGGATCCAACCAACTTGCTGAGCGCTTGCGGTTATCAAACAGAATCCATTTTTCATCGCAGGTAACAATGCGGTTAAAAATTCCTTCATTTGTGTGTCTGTTGAGCAGTGCAAGGCACGTCTCGACACGTACTTCGCGCTGGCGATCATTGAGTTCGTGGGGCACCCATTTGTCAAGCTTTTTCACTTTGCCAATTTAACGCAAATGGACCAATATTGTTTTGACGCTAATGTCGAAAGCTGTTGCTAATTCAGCCGTAGATTGTGTATCATCAGCTTCCACAATCGCCTTTAATTCGTCATTGTCGACCAAAGTCTACGGACGACCGCGAGGTTTATTTTTCAGGTCGAAATTCCCAGAACGGAAGCGAGCAAACCAATAACAGGTGGTACGTTGGTTTGTAGTGTTAGCTCCGTAAACGTCGTTGATGTTGCGTGCCGCTTGTGCCGCGTTGCTGCCACGTCGGTACTCATATTCCATAATTACTCGAATTTTTAACGTATCCATGATGACAAAAAAGATTGAAATGCGATGAAAATGTAACACTAATCAATAAACAAATGACTACTACTATTGGACAAAAAATTCCATGTTTTTAAAATAAAATTAATTTGAAATTAGAATTCTTAGCCAAACAAAAATTATTTTGATTTGAAATGGCCAGTACTGCAGAACGGCAATTTCATAGGTAAAGACCTATTATAACCAATAAACATCACGTAACGATTTAATTTTTTTTTTAATATTAAAAAACTACTTTTTCTGAATTCAATTTAAAAGTTAGACATATGCTGTCGCTGACTTTTTTGTAGACATTATCAAGTTCTACAACTTTTCGCTAGAACTCAATCATATATTTCTCATAGTTAAGGCAGCGTTAGTAAGACACGTTTTAGTTCGGCTGTTTTTTCTCCGACTTAGCAAATCCGACTACCACAAAAAAGTCTTTTCATTTGTGCGTATTGCGCTTGCGCGGCTTGCGGAAAAATAAAAATGATATTTACGTTTTTCCGTGCAATTTTTCCAATTTTTCTCTCCATAAAAACCTTTCTCAGAGTTCAAGGAATAAATCAAATCAAAAATTACTCGAATTGGAGCAGCCGTCTTCGAGTTTTGCGCTTAGCAACATATTTTGCGATTCATTTTTATTTATATAGATATACCAGGTGACTGTTTAGACAGTAGCAATATTTTTCGAGGATACACTGCACTCGAATCTCGTTCTAAATCAATAAAAAAAAATAGGTGCTTAATATTTGACCTAATTATCTAGAAGAATACAAAAATATACGCAATCTTTTACGCGTCTATGTTAAAGCACAGTGGTAATGACCATCGGGTGATTTCACTTTCAAGGGAACGTGGGAACGTCAGAAACAAAACAAAAGGGTTTATTACCCGCTTTACTATCGAAAGTTATTAACTCTGGGTCGCCCATTGTAGCTATTGGTACAAGTCATTGCATTTATGTATATTATTTTATTTGCACGTTTGTAGCTATTGTTTTGAAAGTCTTAGAACAAACTTTACCTTAGGTTCTCTTGGTTGTTTATTAGTATTTGTTTTAATATTATCATTACATAGTATAAAATAAAGTCCCCTACCGCGTCTGTCTGTCTGTCTGTTCGCGATAAACTCAAAAACTACTAAACGGATTTGGATGCGGTTTTCACCAGTGGATAAAGTGATTCTCGAGGAAGGTTTTAGTATATAATTTGTCAAGGATTTTTGTATAATCAGAGCGGGACAACGTCTGCTGGGCCCGCTAATCTTAATATATATATTTCTTGTGTGCGTGTGTATGTGACTGAACTCCTCCTAAACGACTGGACCGATTTTGATGAAATTTTTTGTGTGTGTTCGTGGAGATTCGAGAATGGTTTAGATTCACAATTGGACCCGGCAGGTGGCGCTGCGATCGACTTTTAGGATTTTTTTTGTTTTCAAGGCAGGACAACGTCCGCCCGGTCCGCTAGTTATTATATATGTTAATGCCACATCCTAAAATACTACGAGTGTCTAAACAGTCACTTGTATATAAAGTTTAATGTACATACATGTAATAGTGTACAAATAATTTGTCCATATATTAGCTGGGAAGTTATCACAGATTAAGGAAGGTATCGGTAAATACATAGTAAAAAAGCAAATTAATATCACACTTACTGAGATATTGGATAATATTGACAGATAGCAGCCGTCTTAAATTTGTCTTGTATTAATTGTACTTCTCTGTCGCTTCAATTGAACAGTTGAAATGTGTATAACTCGCAATTGAGTGAAAAAAATATTAACAACGTCAACAGCAGTGTATATCTGTCGTTGCTACAGATGACAATGAGGTCTGTGTATCTACAATTAATCATGCTCGAGTATAATTCTACGTAAATCGCTTTTATAATCTGTCAACAAATATTCCTTTGTTTGTTCTGTTTATATGTTTATGTTTTTTGTTCTATATTGTTGTTTGTAACAGTGAGACGATATTGAAATGAATGTTGTTCGCATCGTGACTTTGAGTGTGAGGGAACCTTTACACAGTCATGCTTCCAGTTCATTGACTTATAAAAGTCCAAGACACAGTTTTTTTTTCTCGAAATGGCTACGCTATTAACCTTGCAAGGTATTTAAAGCTTCACTGGACTACTAAGGCGAGTCCCTAAGGCACTCAGTCGATTTTATTTTTGACAACTAGGACATATGGCTACACGGCACATCTTGGCTTCGGTTGTTACCTGATTCATGCAATTCGCAACCTATCTAAGCTTAGCTGCATATTCATACTTATATGAGTTATTGAAACATATATGTGTACCAAGCGTACATACCTCAATAACTCTTATATGTATTTTGTGTCGGATAATTTTCTAAACTATTTCAGTGCGATAAGGGAAAAAAACAAAACCCTTCCACTTTCATGTGTAAGCGTGTGTGCGTGCACGTGTGTGGAGGTGATATGTATAATGTCGTTGCATTGATGTAAGATTTTGACACTAGAATAAAAGTAGCGCTCAAAACCGTCCAGCAAAAACTCCCCAATATACATACGTGGTTATAGTTATACGATAAACTTATGATTTTGCATATTCACATTTACCTGAACGATTTAAAGTTGTTTTTACAAGGACGCAAACAACGCTAGGCTATTTGAAATGAGTGAAAAATCCAAAATTATGCACTCATTTTTGTGTGCCGGCTGTGAGACGTTAAGCGTGCATCTAGGGTTTTTGTGTATCAATGTTTCAGCTATCATTAATAACTTTTTATTCAAAATACTTGGGTTGATTTTGATTGGTGCTGTGAGGCTGAGAATTTGGAATCATTTGTTTTTTTATACGAGAATTCTACACAAAAAAATCTGTAAGAAAGTTGAGGCAGCATTGATCTACCCTATAATAGCATTAAGACATTAAAACCCGCTTGACATGTCGCTTGAACTCACTATCCTACTACTAGAAACTGTAACAAACTGGTTGTCCCACGTTTTAGACTTAGTATAACCAGTAACAGTTTTTTGGGAAATAGTGTTAGACTATACAACAAAGTCCCAAAGGATATTACCGATTTGTCGGATTGCGAATTTAAGCGCCATGTCAAGCGGATTTTGGTGTCAAAAGGCTATTATAGAGTGGATCAATATGTGAACGATGGTGATGTCTGGAATTAACTCATCTCTGTGCATCCATTAAAAACGTTTGTGACATTTACCTAATATATCTATACTAGTCTATACTATATTACTATATTTATTATATTATATAATATAATAATAATATAATTATTAAGAGGTAAAGTTTGTGAGTTTGTGACGTTGTGGCGTTGTAAGGGGTAATCTCAGGAACTACTGGTCCGATTTGAATAATTCTTTCAGTGTTATATAGCTCATTCATCGAGAATGGTTATAGGCTATATATCATCACGCTAAGGCCAATAGGAGCGGAGCACAGGTGAAAAATGTTTCAAAATCGAGATGTTTTTTTCTTTTTTAAGGCTTCTGCTGCGTGTCAGCGTTAGCCCAGAGTAGTAACTATTACTACGCGGACGAAGTCGCGGGCAGGGGCTAGTTATGTATATATATATTTTTTAAAAAGATAAACCAGATCAAGTTTCTTGCCGGTTCTTCTCGATGGCTGGGTTGTTTGTCCGAACCGGTGGTAGTTTTGACGTTCATAACCTCCTTCTAAGGGCCTAAATTGATTAAAGTGTTTTTGATTTGATTTGATATCCGGCAAATCGGGAATGTGCTTTGAGACTATGTTACAAAACCTAATACTATTACCTAAAAGAACTGTTATTGATCTTAGTGACCCTGAAACATGGAATTACGAATTTGTTACAGTTTCTTAGTATTTAAATAATGTTGGCCTTTTACTAAATCCAACTTATCTTACTTTTCGCGGACATGCATTGAATTATCAAGATTATATTGGGAGAGCGGAGTTAAGATAGGAAATTATTGAAACTTAGTATTTAACTAGCGGGCCCGAGAGACGTTGTCCCGCCCTGATTATGTAAAAATCCTTGACAAATTATATACTAAAACGTTCCTCGTCAATCACTCTATCCACCTGTGAAAACCGCATGAAAATCCGTTCGGTAGTTTTTGAGTTTATCGCGAACAGACAGACAGACAGACGCGGTAGGGGACTTTGTTTTATACTATGTAATGATAATTCGTGAGGCTCAATATTATAAATTGGTTGAACTGCCCGTTTTGTAATAGAAATATGTATAACGATGTATAATAAAGATCAAGTAAATTAATTAATTAGTTCCTTTAATATATACATTAGCGAGCTCGGCGGACGCTGTCGCTGATAATAAAAGAACCTTGACAAATGATATACCCAAACCTTCCTCATAATTTATCTACTGGTGAAACCCGCGTGAAAATCCGTTCAGTAGTTTATGAATTTATCGCGAATAGACAGACAGACAGACAGAAGGGGAATCGAGTGCAGAGTATTCTCCAGTAATATTGCTACCGTCTAAACTTTCAGCCTGTATATTGATGTCGTTTTATGATCCGTTTAAAACATAATTAAAAAAACGGTACTTTCGTATTAAATACACCGCGCTCGCTGACCGCTACGTTATCTTTTTGTGCAAGTTTAACCTTTTTTTTTTTACGTGGAGAACCCTCTTCACAGACATTGCCAGGTCCCCGGGGGAGGTCCTGAACTGAGTCGACCTTTAATCGACTAAAAAACCCCACGATAACCTACGCCGCACTATGGGAGTGCCTCGGGGTAGCGTGAGCAAGCTCCGAGACGCCCCCGGCGGCAGGTGTTTTCCACGCCGCACCCGCTGAGGCATCTCGGTTACAAGACTGCCTCCCAGTCCGCCGAACCCGTGCAATGGGAAGTCAGGACGCCCGCCCCTTCCCCCCTGGGTTCGGCCGGCAGCGGAGAGGCTAAGCCGCTCCGCCGCCGCCCCACCGTTGATTTTTTGCCGAGGTTTACTCCTCCTCCGCCTGAGCCACCCTGAGGTCCCCTCCGGCCGGCTCAGGCAAGTTTAACCTAACCTAACTTAATACTTTAATACGAAAGTACCAAAAAAACAATATTCTAGTTGATTATTACTGACACTGTCGAATAGATAATGATATTATAAGTTTCTTGGTCATTTCAATTTTCTAACAAGATAGTGGCCCTCTTGTTAGAACTTTCCAGAGAGTTTTTGTGGCAAATCAGAAGCCACGCTTCATCACATTATTTTCCATCCACTTCACTTGTGGCACAGTAACCAAACTATATTACGTAAAATACCACCAATATTACAAAATATACAGCCAAATAACACAAGATTATGAATAAAATATAAAATCCACGACAAGACTTTCCAAGATCCCGCCAATAACGCCACAAAATTATTCTTATTATCTGTCCTAAAAGAATTCAAATTACCATCCGCCATGTTTGTTCTTCGCGTGACGTCATCGGTCATTAAACAAACCAATTATAGTGAATAATTAAAAGGAGTTCTTACATTCGGGTACAGTACGGCAATAATTGGATTTTAATATCAGATCTCGATATGGAAACTGAAGGAAAATAAGTCAATTGCGGTATAATTTGTTAGCAGGACTCGAAGCAATTTGTTTGAATCATGACGATGGATTCTTTGTGTTATAGGTAAACGTAACGTAACGCAACGTTTGACCATAATTTCACCTGATTTTAAATGGCGATGTAGTTCAAGATGGTAAATTCAAAAAACTAAAGGAATACTAGCCCTCAAGTGTAGCTGCCGGAACACACATCTAGTTGTAGTATAAAGTCCTACCTACCGCAATTTTGTGGTTCCAGCGCGGTGTTTTCCCTTTACTTTTGCTGTTGGATTTATCCGCAAGGATTCGAACCTATCTGGTGTCCGAACGCGCTAAACAATAAGCCAAATGAAATCATTTAGAGGTGGTAGAGTCACGCTGAAGATTTTACTGGTTTCAGCATGAATGGGTCGGCTCCACCGGGGCAGACCACTCTCTCGCAGAAA
This sequence comes from Antheraea yamamai, assembly GCA_036509395.1. Lineage (NCBI taxonomy): Eukaryota > Metazoa > Arthropoda > Insecta > Lepidoptera > Saturniidae > Antheraea > Antheraea yamamai. The sequence goes on from AP028454.1 coordinate 3,953,042, forward strand.
ACCGACGTGAAGTAACAGTGCTTGCATTGTTGCGTTTCGTTCGGTCAGTGAGAGCGTCGGATAAGCCACTCCCCCTCCCCCAAACACAGGGTGGTAACGCACTTGCGACTCTTCTGGTGTTCCAAGTGTCTATGGACGGTGGTGATCATTTAACATCAGGTGACCCACCTGTTCGTTTGCCTCCTATGATATAAAAAAAAAACAAAAATATTTTATTCACTTTAGGCCCTAATAAGGCGCTTATGAACGTCAAAACTACCATCGTTTCGGACAAACAACTCAGTCATCGAGAAGAACCGGCAAGAAACTCGATCGGGTACATCTTTTTAACATATATATTTACAATATGTTATACGTTACAATCGTTTTAATGGATGCACAGAGAGGAGTCAACTCCAGATATCACCATCGTTCGCAGATTGCTCGACTCTATAATAGCCTCTTGATACCAGAACCCGCTTGACGTGGCGCTTAAATTAACAGTCCGGCAAATCGGTAATATGCGTTGGGACTTTTATCGAAGTTTTTCGAATATACATAAAATTTTCAAGAATGTATTGGGAGCGTAGAGTTCAAAAGCAATCCAGACTTCAGGGTTGATGGGTATAGCCTATATAGTGAAGAGTACTTCTACGTTTCTAACGCCACGTGCGTTGATATTTTGAAACCATTCCGTATTCCAATTACGTCTAGTGCGCGAATACTACCTCAGCAAAGAACTTCAAGTAATGTAAGTATATCGCCCTTGTTAAGCCGTTGACGAAGATACTGCGCAGCACACTTTACCTGAGTGTGCTGTGTGGGAAGGACTGCATCGTATTCTGACTGCGGCAGTAGGAGGGGATTGCAATGGCCCTCTTCTGCGAGGAAGTCATCTCGGAGCTGTCTCAGAATGCATTGCAAAATCAGTTAGAGTTGGATACATGATATAATGTTTGGCGTCTCTATTTATAAAAATACAAAAGAAAAGTCGCGGGTCGATGCTATATATACACATAATATAAATCTAAAGTGTCTGTAATTTTTAGATTTATGTGAAAAAGAATGTTGTAGGTGTCTACAATAAGTAATAAAATATATTTCAATCAGTTTTGGATTGAAAGTTTTTGATAGTTTTCGTTTTAGATGTTCATTTTTCCCGCGTACGTCAGTCAGTACTCTGGAATTAACTCCCAGTGGCAGTTTCTCAAGGGCCGGCAACGCATCTGTGATTGCTCTCGTGTTGCACGTGTCCATGGGCAGCGGCGATCACTTACCATCAGGTGTCCCGCATGTTCATTTGCCACCAATGGTATAAAAAAAAATCTGTTTATTTGATCACTACTAAAGTACTGTATTCACGATAACACCCTTTTCTATCATAAAGCATATCCTCGAGTAACATTTAGTCTTGGTTTCATTAAAATCGGTTCACTCTATCAAAAGTTATTGTAATTTTAATGATGACGCGACTTAAGTACGAGAGAAAAGTTGATAAATAAATAGACTTAATACATTCAGTTGACTTTATTAGTCACTGTTTTGTGCATAAGGCTCCACGCGAACACAGTCGCGGGTCGATGATTATAGTTTATAATAATGCAAGGCTATGCCGTTATGGGAAATAATCCAGTAATGATAAGATATTGCGTTATCTTATCGTACTATTAAAAGGTCGATCAATGGTAACCCAATAATAACATATTCCCTATATATTTTTAAACGTTCACAATTACTTTTTCCTCTGAACTAAAGAAATTTGAATGTACACTCATGATGTACGCAGTCAGGATTTTTTCTACTCAACCTCACTCAAATCTTTTAGGGTGTAAGGGGTATCGAATAACATCATAAGATTTGAGACACACAAGCCAACATCACCTGCACGTGGTGCACCCTGCCGAATACCGAACGGGGCAGGATTAGCCGCCACAACTGCTTCGATATTTTTTTCGTAATACATTTTGAAAAATGTTTTCCAGTAAGATTGACAAAGAGAATAGTCGAAAGAGAGCTTATAGTTCTCTCTACCTTCCCCAATAAAGTGAAAGTTTAACTTTTAGTTGTATTTATTTGACAGAATATTCACAATTCCTTCCTTATGATCAATATCGGGCTTGAGTGCTCTTGACAATAATAAACTAAGTTATCGGCCTATTACAGCCTCTAAGAGCCTATTATTGGGTTCTGTCAAGGACTATAGCGAAGGTTACGTATGCATCACACAGATTGTTTATTGTATTTTTTCGCTTTGTGAGCACTCTCATTAAAGGATACTTAAAAGCGTTTGTAATAAGACTAGCCGTACGCCCGACTTCGCACGTATGTGTACAAAGTCAAGACAATTTTAATCTATATCATTACACCATTACATAGTATAAAACAAAGTCCCCTACCGCGTCTGTCTGTCTGTCTGTTCGCGATAAACTCAAAAACTACCGAACGGATTTTCATGCGGTTTTCACCGGTGGATAGAGTGATTGATGAGGAAAGTTTTAGTATATAACTTGTCAAGAATTTTTTCATAATCAGGGCGGGACAACGTCTGCCGGGCCCGTTAGTCTATACATATAATAAGAATGTAAATCTAACGTGTCTGTACTTTTTCGAATATCGAGAAAAAAAAATTGTTGCAGGTGTCTAGGAATAAGTAATAACATACATTTCAATCGTTTTTAAAAATGTCTGTCTGTCTGTTTGTATGAACACGCATCACTGCTAAATTACTGGGTTCACAATAAACCCTTATCGTATCGTAAAGCATATCCTCGGGAGTAACTTAATCATTGTTTCATTAAAATCGGTCCACTCTATCAAAAGTTATTGTAATTTTAATGACGACGCGACTTAAGTACGAGAGAAAAGTAGATCAGTAATACAGACTTAATACATTCAGATGATTTTATTAGCCACTGTTTATTTTAAATTGGCTTCCACACGGACGGAGTCGCGGGCACGGTTGGAATAAAATAAAACCGTCTTTAAAATAAAAATTTGAGCCAGTCATAAGGACTCAAAACGATGGAATAACTGTGTCCTTTTTTAAATTTATTATAGTGTGAATTATTTAAATTTCATAACTTGTATATTGAAATTAGTTACATTAATCTGGTTTTCACATGTATTGGTACTCGGAGCAATAGTTATATACATTTTTGTACAGTTAATTATTTAATTAAGCATAATAGGCTGACAATCTCATACTATACTACGCGTACACAGACTATACTACGCGTGGCTTGTGTGACGAGAGCCGCGCAAACGCAATACGGTCGGTCACGCTTACCGTCATGAGCCGAAATCATAAGTTTATGTCCTGCCAAAAATATCGCTCAACACACATTTCAAGATTTCACTTTAAAAAATGAATCACATAAATCAATTATTTTGACACCGTCGAATGCTTAAATCAGGCCTGTCAATAGAAACATAATGCAAACTCGATTATTTGTGGGTGAACCTTGGCTTCTTAATGAATACTGACAGATATCTTTTCTTTCATAATAAAAGCTTCCAACGTGACTGTCGTCTAATTGCTAACTGACATGCTCCTTTATTGTTCAGGGATATCTCATAGACTATCTAAAAAAGATTTCACTTCAAGAAAAAGAATCACATAAATCAATTATTTTGACACTGGCGAATGCTTAAATCACGCCTTGTCAATAGAAACATAATGCAAATTCGATTATTTGTGGGTGAACCTTGGCTTCTTAATGAATACTGACAAATATCTTTTCTTTCGTAATAAAAGCTTCCAACGTGACTGTCGTCTAATTGCTAATTGACATGTTCCTTTATTGTTCAGGGATATCTCATAGACTATGTAAAAAAGATTTCACTTCAAAAAAAGAATCACATAAATCAATTATTTTGACACTGGCGAATGCTTAAATCAGGCCTGTCAATAGAAACATAATGTAAATTCGATTATTTGTGGGTGAACCTTGGCTTCTTAATGAATACTGACAAATATCTTTTCTTTCGTAATAAAAGCTTCCAACGTGACTGTCGTCTAATTGCTAATTGACATGTTCCTTTATTGTTCAGGGATATCTCATAGACTAAGTAATGTGTGTTTTTAAATACTAGTTGACCCAGCCACACGATGCTGTGGCTCATTTATTGATTAACAAATCACGTGCACCATAAAATGAACTGGAGATGAAAAGAAATTCAAGATTGAAACGTGGCTCCATCTATGAGATATCTATAACAGTCGTTCGTACAGTTTTCTGTCAACAAAATAATTTACAACGCCATCTGTTCGAGACTGATGAAACTTACAATAAATAACAATAATCAACATGTACATCGGGGTTATTAATCGAAAAATAAATTATCCTATCTCTCAAGTTGGACCAATCTATACATAAATGCCAACGTTTCAAGAAGATAGGTTTGAGTTTTGTAGGTGGTAGAGCCATGCTGAGGCTATTACTGGTTTCAGCAAGAATGGGTCGGCTCGCTCAGGGTGGTACCACCCTCTCACAGAAAACCGACGTGAAGTAACAGTGCTTGCATTGTTGCATTTTGTTCGGTCAGTGAGAGCGCCGGAGCCTTACCTCCCCTCCCTTCCCCTTCCTTGTCTTCCCCCAAACACAGGTTGGCAACGCACTTGCGACTCCCCTGGTGTTGCAAGAGTCTATGGGCGGTGGTGATCACCTAACATCAGGTGACCCACCTGTTCGTTTGCCTCCTATGATATTTGAGTACTTTCGGAGTCCATTGTGGACAGACATCATTAGATTTGTCAAAAAGTTTGGTGCGGCCTGTAGGAATCAATATTACCTAATAAATTATACCAGTAATCGTTTAGTTGTCAGAATTCACCATAATTCAATAATTTTTCAAGTTACAATATTAAAGAAAATAACGAATATTTTCCCAAAACAAAAAAAGTGAACCCTAAAACTCGTGAATATCTACTAAACGAAACGAAAACTAAGAAAATCGGTTGAGAAACAGAGATGAAAGACGTACTTAAGTGTTTCGTCTATGTTTGTTTATATGTATAGATAACTTATTTCCATAAAAATGACGTCCTTTTGTCAAGAGAAATAAAATGGAATTGTAGAATGTTCGCCGAGAGTTAAAAACAATAATCAAAGTCGTTTAGTGATGTATTTTGTTTATCTTCATGAATTGTTTTATCGATATAGCGAATATATCATTTATTTCTAAATACGAGTTAAATGGAAGCGTCATGTCAATGACATCACGTCTTTCGAAGAAGGCTTGAACTGCCATATTGAGTCCGAGCTTTCGTTGAAGGAAAAGATCGCGATGAAGCCATAGATAGCATGGTGGTAAGACTTTCTCTAATGTATACCTTGCTAGCAATCACCGTCACGTTGAGAATCTATCGCCAAGCACCTGTTGGTGTGTTCTAACAGCTGCATTTGAGAGCCAGTCCCCTCTGGACTTATGTTAATAATTTTAATTTATAAATTAAGAAATTTAAATAATTTACACTATAATTAATTAAGAAATTGAAAATATAACACCGTTATTGTATTGAGTTCTCACTTCTGTCGGGAGTCCTTATGACTGTCTCGATTTTTTAAATTTATTAATGCCAACGGAAAAGCGTCCTTTGAGACTGGCTTTATTAAAATTATATCGATAGGTTTACAAATAAGGTATTAACACACCCCATCGCTACTATCACGATTGAAATGAGCTTAAAATGGAATTCAAAAAGTTCGGAATGAACACAAACGATTTTGATTGTAACTCGATAAACTTTTTTTGACTTTTATTATGCTTTAATATTTCATTTCTATAACGGATTCTTCTTTCATTTTAATAACGGGCCTTCACGTTAAAAGTTCGTAATCAGCCTTATACAGCGCGACTGGTTAATCGCCAGCAATATTTTTACAGGATAATCATTAGTCGATTCTTATTCTAAATCAATTAAAAAATGGGTGCTTAATAATTGACCTAATTATCTCGAGAAACGCGAAATTGATATACACTCAACATCAGGTGATTTACGCCAAAACGAACTGGTGTAACAATGGGGAAAGCAATGAATCACACAGTGCCGCGCAGTCCGTCCCCGCGCCCTGCACCTTGGCTCTCGCCCCATTCCCTTTATTCGATCGTGCGGCGTTCCCACGTTAAGCAGTTAGTTAATAATTGACCTTGAAAGCTCCCCTTTAATGTTGTTCATTGAAGATAATGTGATTTTTAAAGTTTAAAAGCATCGTTCCCATACTTTTGAAAGTGAGAACAAAACTTTAACTAAGGTTTTCTTGGTTGTTTATTAGTGTTTGTTTTGATATTGTTATTTTATATGTTAGATGTGACCATGAACTACCAAAGGAACTTTAAACAGTCACCTGGTATATTCTACTAGTTTGGGTTTTACGTTTGAATGCGATTGTGTAGTCTGCTTCTGTGTTGGTTTTACACTGAATAGGCATTTTGTTTTATTTTTTCTAGCTTTTTTGGTTACTCAAACATGTACTAAAAACGAAGAAATTGAGACACAATGTTCGCTTCATAGTACGGCCGTGGAATGGAACAAAAGAGCAACAATAGTCTGACCGCAACCGCTGTACCGTGCCATAGGTACACGAGCGGCGAAACGGGGGGACGAAGCAGTTCTTACGGACTGTCTGTGTCAGACGCACATGAGATAAAATATCTAAAGATGGGACATGCATTATACGTTAAAATTGGTCAAGTCACGGACAGTTAATCACTATTACTAAGAAGAAATACAACAGCAAGAGCAAGAAATGTGACACAAAATATTTTACACTTGTTTTAGATAGATATATTATGAAATGAGTATTTCTGGCGCCATAGAATCAACTCAAGAAAGCACTTGCTTAGCCAGTTTTTCCCTTTAGCCCCTGAAGTGTTTGGTTACCAGAACCAGGGTGACCAACCGTCCCTAAATAGTCGTAATTTTCCAACACTATGGCGGTAAAAGTTGCGCCCGTCGTAAATTTAGCGCGTGATGTGAATGATTACGTACGAGCGTGGAATTTTTAATAGAAGTCTCTTTGAAATAAGAATTATAGGGGCACGCTGAAGCTATTACTGGTTTCAGTATGAATGTGTCTACTACCACCCGATATGTGGGTACTACCACGCGAAACACAGAAACACCCACTTCAAATAACAGTGCACGCATTGTTGCGTTTCGTTCGGTCGGTGAGAGCCCCAAAAGCCCATGTTTCCTGCATCCTCACTCTGCCCCCTTTCCACCCCTCACCCTCCAAACACAGGTTGGCGACGCACTCCCTTGGTGTTACTAGTGTCTAAGGACGGTGGTGATCACTTAACATCAGGTGACCCACCACTGTTCGTTTGCCTCAAATGATATATATAAAAAAAATGAATGATTTCGTTTTATAGTATACTAGCCCCTGCCCGCGACTTCGTCCGCGTAGTAATAGTTACTACTCTGGGCTAACGCTGACACGCAGCAGAAGCTCTCAAAAAGAAAAAAACATCTCGATTTTGAAACATTTTTCATATGTGCTCCGCTCCTATTGGCCTTGGCGTGACGATATATAGCCTATAACCATTCTCGATGAATGAGCTATAATATAACACTGAAAGAATTATTCAAATCGGATCAGTAGTTCCTGAGATTACCCCCTACAACGCCACAACGTTACAAACTCACAAACTTTACCTCTTTATAATATTAGTATAGATTAATGTTGATCATTTTAATTTAGTAATTAAGATCTTTAATTACGGCATAACTTTGATTGGCTCGGCTTTTATTAGCGAAGTATTTATACTGACCGTATTTATATAAGGTAACAAAGTCAAGCGGGGTTGTCTAAAGGCTAATTATAGGGTGAATTAATAAGACGATAGTACATCTGAAAATGGCACTCCTCTCTGTGCATCCACCAATAACGTATGTAACTATCTATGCTTCTAAAAATATATATAATGAACGGATAAATAGGATATAGGATGACTAGATCGAGTTTCTTGCCGGTTCTTTTAGGTGTGGTAGTTTTGACATTAATAAGTACCTTCTTAGGGCCTAAAATTAATAAAGCATATTTGATTATATAGCTCACAAGTATGTAATCTCCTTTGGTAGAATATGATATTCAAACAATTGAGAGATTTTATATAGTAATACGTGAAGCCAGGATTTTGTACCCCTTTTTAAGCGAATTGCGCGAACAGATGAACTTGAAATTTAGCATAGTTAAAGTTTATATGGCAGAGAAGTGCAGAAAGCTATTTTTTTAAATATAAAATACATCACAAGCGTATTAAATTAATTAAAATTTACATTACTCACACTACTGCTTGAATTTTACACAACATATACACACATGTAAATGACAAAGACATTTTGACATTTTACTCTTACGTTCCATTTACCTTTTCAATATTTTTAACATGACTGACGTTGCATGCCTTACATGCCCTTTGAAATCAACTGGTCAAATTATAGGTTAATTTTATAATAATATAATATGTAAATTCATAATATACATAAATAATTAATTGATAAATAATTTATCTTTAGTAAATTTATGGAACCACTGAAATAATTATTATTCTCTTTGGTTTTATTGAATGTCAAAATTTTTAAGTGACAGGACTGCTTTCACTTAATGTCACTTTGCTTCATGTTGTCATAAGAGTAAAGCAATATTTCCAAAGTCAATGTTAATATTTTAATGTTTAGTATTTCTTTATGGTGAACTCACTTCAAATGATGATTCAATAAAAAAAATGAACGAAGAAATACCCTGTAAAATGAAAATAAGAAAATTTGGTTGGTCATGAAAGTAATCCATGACTTACATCTCCGCGGTTACAATAATGCAGTTCAACCTGATGTAGCAATTATATTTAGTACAGTTGATGATGAATTATGAACAAAAATGAATTCATTTTCAAAAGTTAATGGTAGTATTAAAAACATCTTTGTTTTGGATTCATCATTTGATTCTATTGTGTATCTATTACTTTTCCAAATGATGATACTGGGCATCCATAATAATATCACTATTCCTCATAATGTACAGACTATATTTAATTCAATATCACCCAGATATACCACACACCCATGGTGTCGTGTAAAATTAATTGAAAATTATGTCATGAGTTGCGATAAAATTCTTTATTTTCGTAAAGTTATGTTTACTTAGAATTTGAGAGCCTTACCATCTTATGTAACCGCCTGTTTTTTGTTTCAAATTTATAATTAATTTCAATTTTCATTTAGACATCGATTTTTTTTTTGTTTATATAATTAAAAAAAAGTATATAATAACTGAGTAGGAATGATGAAAGCCTTTTTTTTTATAAACGTTATACCCTTTGATAAAAGAACCCTAATAAAGTACAAACTTTAAAAATTCAATGAACGATGGTATAATGTCAACCACTGGGGGACCACTAGTATTTTATAAATATAAAATATATTTTTTTTTATTGTAGCTCGGCAAAGTGACTGTACTGTGCCTGATGGTAAGCACAGTACAATCCAAAAACAATGGCGACCACCGAAATACATACTATCCATCGCCGGTCGCCGCTGTTATGCCGGCCTGAAAGCGACCCAGTCAGGGACAGCCCCCCCCTAACGTGCCACTATAGCGGGTGTTCCACCTGGTGTACGGTGGTCGCGATCCAGTCGGGTACAGACACCCTTCCCTATGGAGTTAAAATTAAACAGGCTTTGTAACGCATTCCGAGTCTCATTATGCTATCCTAGTCACTCTAGGCTCGTACAATTATATCTAGAAAAAGGTATTTGTTCTCGAAGGATAAGTTAACTCAACATTAACGAGTCAAGCCGCGAACAAAAGCTAGTCTTACACGTTAAAATTAAAAAGAAAAAATATCCCCTGTATTTACATTATACCAAATCGGAAATCCTTTCAACCGAAATCGGATACGTTTTTACTTGATTTTTCAGCCCGATGAATTCAACCTACGCATAACAATCACTTTGAGATCCAGTCCAGTAACTCTAGATCTCTTTGTTTTAAAATTACTTCCGTCTGTATACTTAGAGATGAGCTTAAAAAGGTGTAAGTATACCTTTTGTATAGATTCGTTAACGATCGATTATTTTTATTACTACGATAAATAAAGCACAAGAGATCTCCAATACGTCAGCAGCAAAATAAAGAATAATTTTTTTTTTTTTAAATAGATGTGTACATTTAACCACACGATAGAAGTGAAAAGTTATAAATAGATATATGCATTTTAAAGTTCGTACAGCAAGTTAAAGCTATAGTCTTAATTGAAAATCTAATGATTAACATATAATATACATAATTAAAATAGTAACAATAATTAAGTACTTTGATAAAACTAATATCATAGGTTTTGCTCACTGTATAAGCTGCGCTATACATAAACTATAATGAAACAAACGAAATAAAAAAAAATGAGGACCAAGAAGAAACTGCAGAAATATAAATAAACAGTTCATACAGATTTATCCATGTTTATATGTAACTAGCCGACCCGTGCCCACTTCGTCGGGCGGTAATAGGCATTATCAAGCTACAACTTTTCTTTAGAACTCAATCATATACATCTCATAATTAAGGCAGCGTTCGTAAGAAACGTTTTCGTTCGACCATTTTTCTCCGACTCCCCAGATATTACCCCCTACAACCTCACAAACTTTACCTCTTTATAATATTAGTATAGATTATAGATAATATAATTAGTTAATAGCTTCTGCCCGTGACTTCGCACGCGTGGAATAGTTATTTTGGGCTAAGACGCAGCGGAAGCTCTGAAAAGGCAAAATACCCCGATTTTTAATCATGTTTCATTGTTGCTCCGCTCCTATTAGTCTTAGCGTGATAATATGTAGCCTATGACACTCATAAGTAGCGTGGCTTTATATTAGTAAAAGAATTTTCAAAATCGGATTAGTAGTTCCTGAGATTACCCCCTACAACGTCACAAACTTACAAACTTTACCTCTTTATAATATTAGTATAGATTAAGTATCACTACATAATATAAAACAAAGTCCTCTGCCACGTCTGTCTGTCTGTTCGCGATAAACTCAAAAATTACTAAACGGATTATCATGCGGTTTTCAGCCAGTAGATAAAGAGATTTATGAGGAAAGTTTACTACACTGATTATGTACAAACACACATATAATATTATTTTATTATTATAACTGTGCACTTCTTAGACAACGAACGTGGTCGATGACGACTGCAGCCGAGTGTACACGATTCGGCGTCACACACCCGAAGCGTGACGATTTTCCGTTGACAGTTCAACACGCCTAAAGAAGTTTACACTTCAAAAACATACTCTTCATACAAAGTAATATACATAATAATTAATTACTATTCATTCGAATATGATAATACAATTTACAATACTTCGTAACAACAAGTTAGAAGATCACACGGTTACAAAATTTCAACGAACGCCCTCGGGTTAACTACCAGACCTGGATATACAAAGGGCTCCTCTGTACCTCGTAAAGTTATATGTAAAATTATTGCGTCTAATTAACATCTCTTTAATTAGGAAATTACAACTCTATATGCTTTAATAAGCTATTGCTCAGAAATGTTACTACACTTCTTGTCGATATTTTTCACCGCTCTAAATATAGTTCGTTTTTGCACATTATACAGCCAAGAGAGTTTTTGGCGGGATCTTGGAATGTCATGTATTGGATTATATATTACTAGCGGGCCCGGCAGACGTTGTCCCGCCCTGTTTATGAAAAAATCCTTGACAAATTATATACTAAAACGTTCCTCATTAATCACTCTATCCACCACTGAAAACCGCATGATAATCCGTTCGGTAGTTTTCGAGTTTATCGCGAACAAACAGACAGACAGACGTGGTAGGGGACTTTGTTTTATACTATGTAGAAATGTAGTTCCTGAGATTACCCCCTACAACGTCACAAACTTTACCTCTTTATAGTATTAGTATGGATCGACTTTATAACTTTGGTAAACTGTAAAATAAATACACATTATATTATACTAGCTTCTGCTCACGACTTCGTCCGCGAGGACTAGTTACTTTGGGCCAACGGTATCATGTAGCAGAAGCCCTCAAAATGAAAAGGACTTTGAAACATTCTTCATCGGTACTCCGCTCCTATTGGTCTTAGCGTGATGATATATAAGCCTTCCTCGATAAATGAGCTATATAACAACGAAAGAATTTTTCAAATCGGACCTGTAGTTCCTGAGAACAGTGCGTTCAACCATACAAACAAACGAACACACTCTTCAGCTTTATATATAAAAGCCCTAAAAAAGGGAAAAAAAGCAGGTCTTAGCATGATGTATATAGCCTTCCTCGATAAATGAGCTATTTAACGGTGAAAGAATTGTTTGCGCTTCGATAGCTCTGATAATATTATGTTCTTGCTGGTTACTAATAAATAAAAGTTCTTGTTATATATGACATGTATAATAAATAATTAACGAGTCGACATTGCGCTAGCTTAAGTCCGAGTGTCCGAGTGTCGGCGCGGCGCGTGCGTAGGCGCGCGAGGGTGATGTTTCGGTGCGGGGTGGTCGGGGTGAGTCGACGCGTTCGGGGCTCGCGGGCTGTCCTTACGTGTCAAGGCGCGTGTAGGCGTGTGCATAGGCCGTAACAGAATTTTCCCAATCAGACCGGTAGTTCCTGAGATTAATGCGTTCAACCAAACAAACGAACCCTCCAGCGTTGTAATATTAGTATAGATTAGTACAGATTTAAAAGAAACTAGTCAAATAATTTATGATAATTCTTTACAAAAACAATATATCTGTATGATAATTTTGATTAGAAGCGACCTTTGTAGTACGTGGACATCATTCCACGTTATTTGTACGAAGTTTAATTGCGTTTACATTGTAGTCCCTGTATCACGAGAAAGTAATTTCGAAGTTCAATTGTTTTCCTTTTACAACCGTTATATTATTGTTCTCTACAAATACTAGCTGATTCAAGTATCAAAAAAGATAGCAAAGGGTCGATGGATTCCAAAAAAAAAGTTGAGGCAGTCGCAAGGAGTGCCGTCAGAAGCGAGAAACTCAAAACAATGGAATAGCTATGTATTATTTATATTCAGTAATTTTTATATTTAAATTACACTGGTCTGCAACAAAATCCTCCTTCAAAAAATTATGTCATAAATATGAAGATTTTGATGCTGTTAATCTGTTCCCGATAGCCGATTTTTTCTATCACGTCTAGATTTTTCGATATGGTTTTTTTTTTTTAAATATCATAAATTGAGTTTATGCTCATTCGTTTTGTGCATTCACGTCGTATATATACATACGAAATAGGATTATGTCGTAAAAGAAGGCAGGAAAGTACGAAAAGTGATTTCTATGGAAGTACATATAGCCTGCACAGTATTTACTGTGACTTTACAACAGTTAGTTGAAAACTTGTCTTTTAATAGTTTACGTTCTATATCAAATACTTTAGTGTGTTTTGCACAAAATTCATACTATATGTATATTTTTTTTAAAGTAGTTTATGTTTAGTTTATCCATTTTTCTATGAACAGACATAATAAATATATAATAGATTTTTTTATTGAATTCCATTCATTTTTAGGTTATGAAATGCCGCGCGCTTGTAAGAATTCTACAGACTATTCTTAGAGAGCTATGACAGATAACGTTTTCAATTCGAAGTTGAACAAAGCTGAAAAAAGCTTTGGTGGCTTTTGTAAAAGTGTGTGATAATTCTCTTGGTACCTAATACAAAAGCGTACAACTACCGACAAAACATTCGAGAGCTTTTTTCTGCTTATAAAGGTTTAGGATGCAATATTTCACTCATAATTAATTTTGTTGACTCGCATGTAGATTTTTCGGCAAATCTCTTTGTCGTATCAGATGAGCATGGTGAAAGGTTTCCTAAGGATATTATGCATATTTAAAGACGCTACAGTGGAAAATAGTCAGCAGCAATGCTTGCTGACTTTTATTGGTCTATTCGCCGAGAAACTTCCATGCAAACTATGAAGGAGAGAGACGAACTTCTTAGCCTTCCATGGATTCACCGTGCGGGTGCCGGGTCCATCGTGTGGCAGAGGGAGAAACTCAGAGCAGTTCCCAGGACTTGCGACCCAGGTGTGGGTTTAAGGAGGCCCCCTTTGAGATGCGCATCAACGCTCACCTTCACTGCTCGAGTTTCCCGCCCTGCCTAGCCAAATTTGGTAGGAACCTGTTAGTGCAGCCTTTGATACTCGTTCTAAAATAGAACTTACTGCAGTTCTCGACAGGCCAAGATCCTTCAGAAGGTTGTAGAGAGATTTTGCTGGTATACCTCTCGCTCCTACTTCTACTGCGTATAACTTAACCACATAGCCATTAAAAAAACTACAAAATAATTTGAATTATATTACCCCAATGAGATAAATATACTGGTATTTCTATAACTTGTGACTGTAAAATTAGCATTTTTCGCTGTAGAACTTAGACCGTAGTCTTTCTTCACTTTCTTGTTGCTACTTTGATAATACGTTTTTTTAATGAAATGGGCATTGTATTTAAAATCTATGTGCTGTATTTATATGCATGTTAAATTCCGTATTTAGAGCACCAACTATAATGTTGTCATGCATGAAAACAATCAGGAGGTAAAAAAATTTTTTTTGCAGACCAGTGTTATTAATATTCACATATATTAGCGCACCTTTCACATATATTAGCACTCTGAGCAATTTTTATATTACGTTTTTATGAAATCTATTATTCAATCAAATATATAATGTTCTGCTAGTGTGACGCGAGTCGAGAATAGAGCCGAATAGAGCAGGTGGGAATTCGGGTGCGCGTGATGTAAGGGGTGTCAATCATTATCGAGACGTGTCGAAGTGTGAATACCTATTTCAGCGGGGCACTCTAATGCGTGGCTGCCTGCAAGAAAAAGAAAAGTGGAGAGGGAATGGGAGGTGGTCCTCCCGCACTCTCACTGACCGAACGAAACGCAAACAATGTAAGCACTTCACGTCGGTGTTCTGTGAGAGGGTGGTACTACCCCGGGCGAGCCGATCCATTCATGCTGATACCAGTAATAGTTTCAGCGTGGCTCTACCATCTACCATTATTTAATAATCGCAACTGAAATCGCGGGGAAACATATAGCAACCGTATAGTAATGGTTTTTGATGATAATTTTCTATCTATGTTAAGTGATGGGGATTAGAAATGATAATACGTTAAGCCTATAGAGCATTCGATAAGCACAAATAGAGGAATGCATTCGCAATGTTTTTTTGAAGTGAAACTTCTAATGCGACTTCCAACAAAGTTGCGTTAAATTTTTAACGCTACCATGGAGGGGGTATGAAAACACTGTTGAGTTAAACGTTCAACGCTCCTGGGGAGGGGGAATAGAAAGAGACAGAGCGAGAAAAATAATCAAACATTTCGTATCTTACTTTAGTAATCATAATCCCATTGTAAATGTTATAGATTTGGATATTTCTCCACTCGAAAATGATAATTAAAAGATGCGATCAATTGTGAATCGTAAGCAATGTTAATAAAGTTGGTCTAAAAGAAACAATATCATTTCACTAAAAATTAATTTCTACCCCTTCCTATTTTCATATCCACATTAGGAAGTTTCACTTCTTCCGCGCGGAAGTACTCCACGCACTATTTTTTTTTATTATAGATGCGGTAACTCTCCCGGAGAGTTTTAGAGATACTTTACTGATATAATAAACTAGCTTTAACCAGCGGCTTGGTTCACGTAAATGTACATTTGATTTAGCCCTTGGGAACAATACGTATTCTCAGAATGATAGATGCCTTATTTCTTTTCAGTAATCTCTTCTATACTCATATATACATCTTTTCTAATATAATTCGTTTTTAGGTTATTGACCGCAATGTCACATGATGTTATATGGCGATGTGGCCACAAGACGGTAAACACGCTAAACCTTAGCTTGGTTGTCAATTACTTTGCCGGAACATGCCAACAGGTGCTTGAGGATAGATTGTCAACTCAAGAGTGGTATCTAACCTGACGGGCTTCGAAAAAGGTCTACGACCATACTATTGTTCCATCACGATCATTTCCTTCACCGAGAGTTTCAGCTCGATCGCAAGGTTTCGAACCAACATCAATCGATGCGGTGTTCAATATTAACCATTCTGTCATCATCGCGAAGGGAAAAACGGTGGTGAAGCAAGGTGTAGGTGGTAGAGCCACGCTGAAGCTATAACTGGTTTCAGCAGGAATGGGTCGGATCGTCCGCGGTAGTACCACCCTCTCATAGAAAACCGACGTGAAGTAACAGTGCTTGCATTGTTGCGCTTCGTTCGGTCAGTCAGAGCGCCGGAGGCCCACCTCCCCCCTTCCTCCCCTCCACCCCTGCCCTCCCCCAAACACATACTGGCAACGCACTTGCGACTCCTCTGGTGTTGCTAGTGTCTATGGACGGCGGTAATCACTTACCCACCTGTTCGTTTGCCTCCTATGATTTATAAAAAATGAGTGCGTATAACCGTCACACGCGATTGAAGTAAACCTTTTTAAATATTTTTGATTTTTTCAATAAATCAATCATATCAATAAATCAATTTTATCAGCAAACAAATCAATCAAAATTTTTTCAAAAACTAATATATTTAATAATAATAAAAATCATACAATAGAATGAATTATGTATATATGGGCGCGCGACCGTACTGCCATCTGGTTTCAATATAAGTAAGTAACAAATTAAATCAAAGCTTCATTATCTGTAGTGCCGTCTATCAGCTAATTCGGAACTTAAATAACACAGGAAATATTATTAGCAACTCTTTGTTATAAAGTAAATAAAATATAGAAAAATACGAACAGATTACTATGATAAGTAACGAATTAAATTAATTATGATTTATTAGAAGTTTTGGATACTTTTAATTATTATCTAACCGGATGGTAGAGAAACGTGCCGCCATATTGCCGTAACGGACTTCCGTTGCATTGTCGTCCAGTTACCTCCTTGTCGCGCCTAAAGAAGTTTTACTTCAAAAATGTTTTTTTTTTTCTTAAAACGGACAGAGATCTCATCAAGGTTGGCAAAATTAATCACTTTTAAACATGACAAATCCTTACTTCCTAACTGGTATTACAAATATGATACTACTATTAACAGTCTTCCATGTTAAGGTATAATATAAAATACTAACTTCTACTGGCGGCTTCGTTCAACTAAATATATATTTAATCTACCCCACGGGACAAACACTTATTTCCAACTTATACGTACATTGTGTTCTTTGCACTGTTGACAACGTGACAATAGCGTATCCATGTTTTATTGTCGTCGCTTGATTGATTACTCTATATTTCGCTGTAAGGTTCAATTTATGTGTAACAGTGCACCAAATTTGTTACTCTTTAGCAGCACCCGCGGAGCGCGTGTAGGGTTATGAGAGGTATACTTCCTGCGGTCATGAGTAACATCAGCCCCCTAAACAAAGTATCTGATTGACAGACTCATCAACGCACAGCCGATACTAGCGAAGCTACTATCCTTTTTGTGGGGCAGAGACTCATTACATCTTTATAAATTCAACCTTTAAGGGATACGCGGGGCTGTCAAAGATTATAGGCGGAACAGAAAAAATCAACACCTGACTTCAAAAATTCGCACAATAACTTCCCAAAGAAAATAAGCAAACACATATTAACAGTGTTTCCCAAATTGCAAACATATATCGAGATTTTTAATTACGCACTTAATTTTTATGAGCTTAAAGTTTAAGATGAAGAGTTGCTTTGTCATCCCCATTATCAGCTTGTGAGAGACCCACTGCATGGCCATAAGTCTCTTCCCGAAGGAAGGTATGGAAATAATGACCACGCCAACCAACGACGTATTGGCGATTTCAAACTCTGAGAAATCCACAGTTTTATATTTTTCACTACAAGGACATTTCTCAGGTTCAGGTTTCCTCATAATGTTTTCCTTCACCGTCAGCAGACAGAGTTACCAATTTAAATTAGTAAATGTACGCGAATTATGAAGAAAAAAACATCGTTACCAGGGTACGAACCTACGGACATCAGAGTGATATTTCACCGGCCAAACCACTAGACCACCACGACGTGAATTCATAAGTTTCTCCCTTACAAATAATCACTCAGCGTGTTTAAAGAACTTTTAATTAAAAAAAAATACGTGCGGGTATCAGTGTACACACGTAAGAAGTGAAACTTCTTTATGACATCATTTTTCGAAAAATGATCTACTATATTTACAACCTTACAGAAAAAAAAAATAAACGGAATCTGATCATTGTGAGCGCACCTTTAGAAATAAACATGGCGCGTAACGGAAAAATGTACAGAAATTAAGATGGCGCGTAACCGAAACACGTTACATACGTTTTTACATGCTCTAAAATTCCTCCCTACGTCGATAGAGAAGTTTCACTTCAAAAATGTAAAATGTAACATTCAGTTATATGGCAACCCTACAAGCAGTCGTTATCCAATCAGGCACCACATCCGGCGGCCGGACGACCGACCGCTTCCGGTCGCGGATACCGCTTGAAGCTTTAATAGATTCGCTCTTTAAAAGCTACTAACGTTAATGAGCTTTTACCGGTTTTTATTTTTTACGTTTTTTTTATAGGTGTTCCTTCAGAGTATACATCATTTTCTTTTCTTTTGTTAATAACTAAACCGCGTGAATCGGTATTGATCAGGTTCTTAAATGTTTTCTAAAATCTTATAACAAAATAGCTTTATGTTTACATGTATTTTATGATTTCTAAAAATATTATTGACTAGCGCGCCCGGCAGACGTTGTCCCGCCCTGATTATAAAAAAATCCTCGACAAAGTATATATCAAAACGTTCCTCATGAATCACTGTATCCACTGGTGAAAACCGTATGGAAATCCGTTCAGTAGTTTTTGAGTTTATCGCGAACAGACAGACAGACAGACGCGTTAGGAGACGTTGTTTTATACTATGTATCCTATATACAATTTTGAACAATCTGTATATAGAAGTTATATTAAATTGGATAAATTAATTTTTCTTTTTCGATATCTAAAAATGTTATATACAATTATTTGTAGCCTATTCACTGAGGAAATGTTTAACTGAATTAAAAATAGACACACAAACAGTTATACTAACGACATCAATAGTATTTATATTAGATATATATAACAAAAATCACATAGAAATAAAATGTAAGAAATAACAGATTTAGTAATACAGATATACGATACTGTTCTGGACAGAGGGTGCACGGAGCGCATGGCGACCGGGCACAA
Source organism: Antheraea yamamai (assembly GCA_036509395.1). Taxonomy (NCBI): domain Eukaryota; kingdom Metazoa; phylum Arthropoda; class Insecta; order Lepidoptera; family Saturniidae; genus Antheraea; species Antheraea yamamai. Next base: position 3,972,280 of record AP028454.1, read on the forward strand.
CGACCTTGAGTACGAAGGCCAACGCCCACGAGTGTAAACCTACGCGGTGTTATTACAAAAAAGTTAAATACGTATTGAAACCTGGCCTTAAAAATGTCTCATATTAAACGCACCGCGGTCGCTGAATGTTCGCCATCTTGCTCTTTTGTCTCGCTTTGGTTACGTTAGGTTAGATATGTGAAAAAGGATAACACGAACTCGCCTCGGGCGAGCGCGGTGCATTTAATATGAGACATTTTTAAGGCCAGGTTTCAATACGTATTTAACTTTTTTGTAATAACACGGACGCAGTTTAAAAATTACAAAGTACTAACTCTTAAAATTATTATAAAATGATGGTAGATTGTGTCGATCGACGCTAATTCGAATCACTCTTCTAACTTCTATACATATAATAAGAATGTAAATCTAACGTGTCTGTACTTATTAGATTTAAAAAAAAAAGTGTGTGTGTACTTATGTACACGCGTTAGAAGTTATACTTCTTTGCAGTAACAAATAAAAATCTTTTCAAAAATTTTATCTTTCGCCTTATTCTACGTTTGTAGAAAAAACTACACTAACAATAGAAAAAAGGTATTTAATACATTGATAGTTTTAATACAAAGAAATACAAACAACAAATACAGAGAAACAAAATGTTGACTATAGCTAACTTCAGGATGTCGGTTTTTCGTGACGGTGTGCGCGCGCATCGTAAAAATTTACTCTCATCATTTTTCCCTAACGCGCTAAAAGAAGTACAACTTCAAAAAAATGCTGCAGGTGTATAGTAAGAAAATAATAAGTGTAAGTAATACATACTTACATTACAATCAAATTTTAGAATTTCTGTCTGCTTGTCACACACATCACTGCTAAAATACTGGGTTCATGATAAAATCTCTCCAAGAATGTTATAAAGCATGTCTTCGAATAACATTTATTTTTTGTTTAATTAAAATCGGTTTGATCTATCAAAAGTTATTGTAATTATAATGACGACGCGACTTAACTACGAGAGAGAAGTGGATAAGTAAATGGACTCAATACATTCAGATGATTTTATTAGCCACTCTCTGTTTTACATTACGTTCCACGCGGAGGGAATCGCGGGGACAAGTACGAAGGGACGATCTCTCGCTGCCGGGCGTGGTTTCGGCCATGCTCGGCAGCGAGGAGGGGTGGACTGCTGTGGCCTCCTGCGAGGAAGTCATCTCGCAGAAGGAGGCGGCGGAGAGAGCCCGCGAGGAAGATCCGCAAAGTGGCACTCTCCGCCAAAGGAGAGCAGGAAGGAGGGGGAGGCGGAACGCTCGCCCCCTCCCATAATCGAGCCGAGCCTGAGGAGATGGGTCGGGGGACCCATCTCCTCATTGCACAGGTGAGGCTGACGAGGGGAGACGACTGGTCGTGTACCCAGTAGTCTCTCTATAGTAGGACGAAGCCTGGCGTTCACTCGCCAGGCTGCCGCAGGGGCGGTTTCTCAGGAAGACAGCAGGTTCGATCCCTGGCCGCCCCTACCATACGGCGGACGGTACACCGTGGGGTTTTAGTCCGTGCGAGTCGGACATAACCCACTCTCTCCCCCGAGAAGGTGGCGTATCCATAAAGGATTTCCCCACGTAAATAAAAAAAAAAAAAGGGACAAGTACGAAATAAAATAGTATAAAAAGTGAAGCTGCCGGAACACACCAACAAATGGTTGGCGACAGATTTTCAAGTAGAGGATGGAAGCTAACCGAGTTAGAAAAAGCCCTAACACCATGTTATGATCTCGTCCCGATAGTTTTCTTCCTCCATCCAAATGGTATCCGAACACACATACCATTGCACCATCATTCCAAAGGAAAAGACTGTAATGAAACCATAGCATAGAGTTGAGTTAATCTCTAATCACTCCCAATATGAAATCTGTCACGAAGCACTGATTCTTTTGAACTGAAACCTTCTTTAGGCGCCTCGAACGGTATTTTTGGCAGGAGATAAATTTATAATTTCGTGACATGCATTATTAGGTGGTGGAGCCACGCTGAATTTGTTACTGGTTTCAGCATGAATTAGTCCGCCCGCCCGGGGTAGGACCACCCTCTCACAGAAAACCGACGTGAAGTAACAGTGCTTGCATTGCCGCGTTTCGTCCGGTCAGTGCGAGCGCCGGAGGACCAGCTCCCTCTCCTCTACCCTACTCCCTCCTCCCCCAAACATAGGCTGGCAAGGCACTTGCGACTCCCCTGGTGTTGCAAGTGTCTATGGACGGTGGTGATCACTTAGCGCGGCTTGCGTTAGACTAGCGACGCGTAGTATAGAGCCCTGTGTACATGTAATATTGATATTTTGCAGCGCATCTTACGTTTGATTGATTAATAGATTTCATAAAAATATATATAATTACTAGCGGACCGGGCGGACGTTGTCCTGCCTTGAAAACAAAAAAAAATCCTAAAAGTTGATCGCAGCGCCACCTGCCGGGTCCAATTGTGAATCTAAACCATTCTCGAATCTCCACGAACACACACAAAAAATTTCATCAAAATCGGTCCAGTCGTTTAGGAGGAGTTCAGTCACATACACACGCACACAAGAAATATATATATTAAGATTGCTCCGAGTGTCAATAGATATGAAAACCACACTAATGTTAATAATTTCCATAAACAAATACTGGAATTTAAATATTGCCATTCACGCTATAATTAATATGGACATTCAAAGGAGAACACATTTATTTTAATTTATTGAGTTTGCACTTCTATCGGCAATTCTCATGACTGCCTCGACTTTTATTTTTCAATAAACAAGTAAATCCTTCGAAAACAGACAGAGAACTTTTTTTATGTCATAGGAGGCAAACGAACAGATGGGTCACATGATGATACGCGATCACCACCGTCCATAGACCCTAGCAACACCTGGGGTGTCGCAATTGCGTTGCCATCCTGTGTTTGGGGGGAGGGAGAGGAAGGGAAGTGGGAAGGGTATGGGAGGTGGTCCTCCGGCGCTCTCACTGACCGAATGAAATGCAACAATGCAAGCACTGTTACTTCACGTCGGTTTTCTGTGTATCTGGTGGTGATACCCCGGACGAGCCGACCCATTCATGCTGAAACCAGTAATAGCTTCAGCGTGGCTCTACCACCTAAAAAGATACCTTATCAATATTGGCGATATTAACAACTTTGAAACATGATTAATGTTAACTAATATTATAAAGGTGAGTGTAAGTTTGTTTGTTACACTTTCACGACTTAACCGCTCAACAGATAATCATAAAATTTTGTATACACGTTGTCATGAGTACACAAAAACGCTTAAGGTACCTTTCATCTTGACAATGGTACCATTTCCGGGGACATCAAATCAGAATCAACACGAACGAAGCCGCGAGTAACAGCTAGTAATTATAATATTCGAAGTTAACCCTATAAAGTTAATGCTGAAATTTAGAAATTACATGTTACAAATAAAATTAAAAGTTAAATAAACTTAGTTAACTTAAATTAATTTAAGAGATTAGAAGAAAATTAGCGCAGTATAAGATATATTTATCGTTATTAATTCTTATTATATTTTAAAACGGGGTGTAAGGGGTGTCGAATAACATCGTAAGACTTGAGACACCCGAGCCAACCTCACCTGCACGTGGTGCACCCTGCTGAATAACGAACGAGGCAATGGCGAAAGCGGGGTGGTAGGGTTTTACACTTGACTGGGTCGCAACCACCATGTAGATGGCGAAAAAGTCCGTCGTAGTGATTCGCTTCTGCGGGTCGCGTTTCGGGATCAGCCTGTGCATGTCCAGCTTTTCGCAGGCCGGCATGACAGCGGCGACCGGCGATAGATAATGTGTCACTCGGTGGTCGCCATTGTTTTTGGATTGTACTGTGCTTACCATCATAGTGCAGTCATTTTACCGTGCTACAATAATAAGCACTGGATATCTGTTGTGATATAATAGTGTGATGTTCATATTTTCGTCCTATTTCATATTCATTTGTATAAAACATATTAATATAGTTACTTAATTTTAATTTTATTTTTAAATTTACTACCAATTTATGTATTAGTATATAATTTGTTTTTGTTTTTGTGCACCCTTGTTGGCTTCTTCCCGTTTTGATCGGCCCCCCCCCTTTTTTTTTTTTTTTTTTTTTGTCCCTGGGCTTTTTTTTTTTTTTTTTTTTTTTTTTTTTTTTATATTTTTTTTTTTTTTTTTTTTTTTTTTTTTTTCCCCCCTCTCCTTCTCTTATAAATAAATAAATAATAATAATAATAATAAAAAAAATAACATCGGTATGTACAGCTTAGGTTAATTATCTATACCAATATTATAATGCTGGAGGGGTTGTTTATTTGGTAGTTTTGACGTTCATAAGTGCCTTCTTAGGGCCTGAATTGAATAAAGTGTTTTTGATTTGATTTGGTTGAACGCGCTAATCTCAGGAACTACGGGACCGATTTAAAAAATTCTTTCAGTGTTAGATAGCTCATTTATCGAGGGAGGCCATAGGTTATATCGTCACGCTAAGACCAATAAGAGCGGAGCACTAATTAATAATGTTTCATAATCGTTTTTTTCTTTTTGAGAGCTTTCGCTGCGTGTTAGCGTTAGCTCAAAGTAACTATTCCACGCGCACGAAGTCGTGGGCAGAAGCTAGTGTTATTTAATAAGTATAAAACATTAGTAGACTATTTACAAATTCCTATAAATAATCCATGTCTATATATATTGTAAAATGAAGTGGCTTTTCGTGTCTGTATGTTTGTTAGCTTATTTCTTCTAAACTACGCAATGAATTTTGATACGATTCGCACTAACCCTTAGAGTATTTCTTCCGTAAGATATATAAGATAATTCCGTAAAATACTAGCGGGCCCGGCAGACGTTGTCCCGCCCTGATTATAAAAAAATCCTGGACAAATTATACACCAAAACGTTCCTCGTGAATCACTCTATCCAATGGTGAAAACCGCATAAAGATCCGTTCAGTAGTTTTTGAGTTTATCGCGAACAGACAGACAGACAGACGCGGTAGCGGACTTTATTTTATACTATGTAACGATGTATATTATCTATACATATAATAAGAATGTAAATCTAACGTGTCTGTACTTTTTAGATTTTTGTGAAAAAAATTGTTGCAGGTGTCTAGTAATAAAATACATTTCAATCATTTTTAGAAATGTCTGTCTGTCTGTTTGTTTGGACACATATTCCTGCTATAGTATTACGTTCACGATAAAACCTCAGAAAGAGAGTCATAAAGCATACCCTCGATTAACATTTAGTGCTTATTTCATTAAAATCGGTTCACTCTATCAAAAGTTATTGTAATTTGTATAACGGGTCGAGATAATTACTAGAAAAGTGTAGGTGAGTAAATGTAATTCAATCTCTTACAAAAGCAAGACATTGTATAATATTTTTTTATTTTATACTAGCGGGCTCGGCAGACGTTGTCCTGCCCTGATTAAAAATAAATCCTTGACAAATTATATACCAAAACGTTCCTCAGGAATCACTTTATCCATTGGTGAAAACCGCATGAAAATCCGTTCAGTAGTTTATGAGTTTATCGCGAACAGACAGACAGACAGACGCGGTAGGGGACTTTGTTTTATACTATGTAATGATCATAGGAGGCAAACGAACCTGATATTAGGTGATCACCACCGTTCATAAACACTTGCAACACCAGGGGAAACGCAAGGGCGTTGCCAGCCTGTGTTTAAGGGGAAAAGAGGGAAGAGGGAAGGGAGGAGAGGTAGGCTTCCGGCGCTCTCACTGACCGAACGAAACGCAACAATGCAAGCACTATTACTTCACGTCAGATTTCTGCGAGAGGGTGGTACTACCCCAGACGAACGGACACATTCATGCTGAAACCAGTAATAGCTTCAGCGTGGCTCTACAGAAATAAATAATATCTAAACACACAATACGGAAGACTGTTTTTTTTTTGCATTAATTTCCACGCAGGCGAAGTCACGGACACAGCTAGTATGTACATAAAGTAAAGAGAATTTGATATAGCAGTTTTCTAGCGCTTCCATTGATAATATGTATCAGAGTGGACAAAAAGATTGACGACTGTAGAGATAAAACTATTAAAAATTTTGATAGCGCCATCTATTGCTACGTAACTGGCATGTGTCATTAATATTTTTTTATAATAATACCATATAGTACCATGGCTTTATAAAAAAGCTGGAATGGGTTGCAATTTCCTAACCCCTCGCGTTCACCCTTCGTCCCGCACTAAATCTCCAAGGGGTACAATGTGTTACACTAACAAGAACAAATTTCAGACGTCGTACAAGAACCTCTGTTGAATACTAATGCGGAATTTGTTTGTAGGTGATGTTTGGAAGCGTCTGGTTTAACATTCAAGACGATATTGATATTTCACAGACAGTATAGAATGGCTCGAAGGACCATTTTGATTAGATTTTTAACTTATGACTGATACATCCTTAACAATACGACCATCATTACATGGTATAAAACAAAGTCGCCTATCGCGTCTGTCTGTCTGTTGTTCGCGATAAATTCTAAAACTACTGAACGGATTTTCATGTGGCTTTCACCAGTAGATAAAGTGATTCACGAGGAACGTTTAGGTGTATAATTTGTCAAGGTTTTTTTATTATCAGGGTGGGATAACGTCCGCCGGGCCTGCTGGTATTAAATAAAATGGAAACTCAACGTTCATTTGTCAAACCTTTCAATACATTTGAATATCTCTCGATTGTCTTTTGTCACTTGTTATGTGAAGATTTTATAATCCGTTCCGGCAGCTAAAAATCGGCTGAGTGTCTTAATAATCCGGTATAACTGTAAAGGCCTTTCCAGGCTAACAGTGTAGTCAGTTCAAAAAAAATAGAGAACGTTTCCATCTAGGCTAAGCGTGATTACCATCACAGACCACATCATTACTTAACATCAGATAATATTGTGTTCCAACGCCAAAATTAATATGTTATTCGTCGTTTTATTTGTTTCTATTAATTTTTTTTTTTTTGTAAACTCTTATTGTAATGTCACGCGTAAAGCCTTTTCGAGTCTCTTTCCAGCAAAGATCGAATTTCTAAATTGTTTTTCTGTCTTGTAGCTCACTCACCCATTTTGTATATCGAGATTTTTAACCCAAAAATTGTATGTTTACGTAAGATTTTTCAAACATTATCTTTTATACAAACCTTGTTCTGACAATTACAATCATTATTAAAAAGAATTACCCGAAATGGGTGCATCTATTCTGAAATGATGGACTTATATACATACGACAATGTTTATATAGTTTATACACAACAATTATTTATGTATTATATATTATTTTTTTTCCCCCCTTCTTTTTTTTTGTATTTTTTTTTTTTTTTTTTCTCCCCCATTTTTTTTTTTCATTTTTTTTTTTTTTTTTTTTCCCTTAAAAAGGTTATGAATTTTTAAAAAAACCCTCTTTTATTTTTAAGTTGAGTACTTTTCGTAAATAAGGACCGTTTGGAATATTTTTTTCTACATTCTTGGTTTGAAATGAAGTTTAACGCGAAAAAAAAAAAAAAAAAATTTAAAATATATAATATATATTTAATATTTTTTTTTTTTTTAAAAAAACCTAAATTTCTAAAATTTCTCTTTTTTTTTTTTTATTTTAATAAAACTTCAACTAATTTTGCATTAATCCCCTTAATTAAAAAAATTGACGACAGTCGCTTCTAATTTTTTTTCTTGATTATACTTTTGTTGTTTTTGCTGATTTTATAAACTTTGTTAGAATTTTTTTTATTTCCTCGTGAAACCTCAAAAGTTCAAATTTATAACTTTATATGAGCAATTTCAAGTTGTATATATCGAAATTGTATTTAAAAAAAAAAAAAAATCTCATTTTCATTTATTTTTTTACTTTTATACATTTTTTTTTTTGTACTAAATATGACAACTTCAAAAATACAATGGGTTTAAAAGTCACTTTATGATAAATAATAAGTACTTTATTTAGCAATAGTAAGTCTACGTGACATGATGAACACAACGACAATGTAATTATTCTGAAAACATAACCATATATATATATATATATATATATATATCTTTACACCTATATTTATAATATCATATTATCTAAAGTGAATATATTTAACCCATTTTTTTTGTAGTCATATTATATTACCAAAAAAAAAAAAACCACAAGAAAAAAAAAAAAACACCATTAAGAGAAAAAAAAATTTTTTTAAAAAAATAACAATTTCTTGGACGATAATCACTTGAAATTCCATATATATTTATTTATTTTTACTTTCGCGTATCTCACAAAACGGAACTAAAAAAAACGATACAAAGTTATATAAAATCAGAAAAATTCGATCAAAAGTTTTTTTATTCAGAATTAGAAGGAGTCTCACATCTTTTATAAGCGGGATCACTTATTTTTAAAAAAAAAACGTCGCTTTGAGAAAATTCTTTTTAAAAAAACAAAATATTTCAAGTTTATCTGGGACATCTGTAAATCTTCCCTATTTTTTTCGCTCATTTAAAAAAAAAATTTTAAAAAAAAATTCCCAAGCATTTTTGAAAAAGTTCGGCAATTTAAAAATAAAAGAGCGAAAAATTCATACTTTTTTTGAGTCGAAAAAAAATTTATTTCTATTTAACTTAAATAAAATCAATCTTCTGTTGTATACATGTAACAAGAATGTAAATTATATATATATATATATTTATTCCTATCTCACAAACGGCACTAACGTGTCGACCAAATTTGTATCTTATAGCGTCCTTTAAAGTTATCACATATTATCGTCCCTAAAAAAATACGATTTTAACAAAAATAACATTTTTTTTCTATTTCTATTAACTTCAAAACAATCTTCTATTGTTGCAAAACAAGAATGTAAATCTAACGTGTGTACTTATCGATTATCGAAAAAAAAGGGGTAAGTAATAAAATACATTTCAACCATTTTTTGAAATGTCTGTCTGTCTGTTTGCATGAAGACGCATCATTGCTAAAGTACACCAAGAAAATTATAAAGCATATCTTCGACAATAACTTGGTTTTTGTTTCATTAGAATCGGTCCACTCTATCAAAAGTTATTGTAATTTTAATAACGACACGGCATAAGTACGACAGAAAAGTAGATAAGTAAATGGACTTAATACATTCAGATGACTTTATTAATCACTGTTTTTTACATACAGAACCACGCGGACGAAGTCGCGGGCACAGCTAGTTCTCTATATATTTGTATACAACATCAAGTAAAACACCAGAAACAAGTAGAATAAACTATTTATCAAATAATAATGACGGTGTTGCTTTTAGTTGTCGGTATGCACGCGCATAGTAAAAAATCACTCTCATTATTTTACTTAAAAGAAGTATAAGTTCAAAATCCTATTTTTTTTTTTTTTCTTCTCGAACTGACTACGCTGTTGACCTGGACAGGTCTTTAAAGCTTCACCGAACTACAGAGGCGAGCCCTTAAGGCACTCAGCCGATTTTGTTTGGGCGACTAGCTCAAGGGTGCGCGGCACACCTCGGTTTAGGCTGTCACCTGTTTTATACAATGCGCGACCTATCTTTTTTTACGTGGGGAAATTCCTTATGGATACACCACCCTCTCGGGGGAGGGAGTGGGTTATGTCCGACTCGCACGGACTAAAACCCCACGGTGTACGTCTGCCGCTATAGTTGGGGCGACACGAGATCTCTATAGACTTCATCGTGCCGCCCCAGCGGTTGGCCCAGCAGCAAAAACGCCGTTACCGGGCCTCGTCTTGTTAGGAGACAGCCGTGTACACACCGGCCGTCTCCTCCGTCCGCCGAACCTGTGCAATGGGAAGATGGATCCGGTTAGGGTGGGAGGAGGCGGACAAACTGCCGCCTCCTCCTGCCTGTCCTCCGTCGATCACTTTGAGGGTAAGCTGGCTAAGCTACCTATTCATACGTATTTGAGTTATTGAAACATATATGTGTACCAAGCATACATACCTCAAATAACTCTTATATGTATTTTGTATCGGATAAATTTCTTTCAATTATATAAGTTTGGATAGGGTTTTCCCTATCCTATAAGAGTTAGAGAGAAGAGTTAGAGTCTAAGAGTTATACCTATAATAAAGGTATAACTCTTTTATTTATATTTCTGAAAATGAGAAACGAAACGTGTAAGCGTGTAGGCGTGCACGTGTGTGGAGGTGATACGTGTAATATTGTCGCAGTGATGTAAGGTTTTGTGTCACTGTATCGCGCGAGCAGCGTACTCAAGGGCTCCACACCGAGGGAACGGACCTAGGCCAGGCTGCTGACTGATTATCATAGACAATTTGATATTGTATTTGTAGTTGAAATTATTAAGTTATCTAGGTCGCGTGTGTACTAGAAAGTAGGCCCCACTGTTGATACCGAGTTGGGGCGAACGCGGCGGAACCCCTTGTTGAATATTAATGAACAAAATTGGAGCGATTTGAGTAGAACTCGGTAACTTTTTTGTTATCATGTTGCTCTGGTTTGTAGAATACTAACATGTGCTTAGTTAATATGTTTGTTGATAATCCCATATCTGTAATAATATGTTTTTAATATTTTGTAAGTTTATTGACGTAACTAAACCATACGTAACATACGTAACTGTACCATTTTAAATTAAGTCGTCGAGCAATAAATGTCACTGACAGTGTGAATGTGCACGCAATGCAACCCGTTATCGATACCTAGCTGCCTGCGCACGCGGGGTCGATGCGTCATCGTGACCTTCATTAGCACTCTGACTCCTCATTGGTCGTTACGAGTAAGGGTTGTTGTTTTTCTATAAATATAAGATTTTTTCGTTATGACACTCATCACACTACTTACGCTTCGTTACGCAATACGCACAATGGAGAATTTATTTTGTAACGTGGTTTTGAAGAAATTAAATAGTGACATCAACGCTCAAGCGCGGTCTGTAATTCACAACGTGCTCCCGTTATCGATATGCACCTCTACACTTCCCACGCACATCACTACACCTCTTCATAAGACCTGTAAGTGCGAGCGAGACAGACAAATAAATATGATTTATGACCCGAAGCCTCAGTTCATAATGCGTCGACTATAATAAAGTCATCTGAATGTATTTAGTCTATTTACTTATCTACTTTTCTCTCGTACTCAATCCGCGTCGCCATTAAAATTATAATAACTTCCAATAGACTGAACCGATTTTAATGAAACGAAGACGAAATGTTATTCGAAGATATGCTTTATTATTTTCTTGAAATGGTTTTATCATGGACGCAGTACTTTAGCAGTGATGCGGGTCTAAACAAACAGACAGACATTTCTATACTGATTGTAATGTATTATATTACTTATTCCTGCAACATTTTTTTGACAAAAATCTATAAGTACAGGCACGTTAGATTGACACTCTTATTATATGTATAGATTTGATAAACCACTAGAGAGGACAAAGTCGTTTTCCCTATAACATACTTTGTGGTCCATGGACTACATGTCGCCGAAAACAAAATTCCTGCAACCTTATTCCTTGATATGAGTTTAGTAAAAGAAAATATTTTCTCCCCAAATTTAGCACGAAAATAACCCAATTACTTTATACTAAATAACAAAAATTTGAGATCAAATCCGTGGGCGTATCAAAGAATCCTCGATTTCATTGACTCATTCGGATAATTGCGTTTGGAAAGCTTTTTACTTCCGTTTCCAATGAGGGTTTGCCTACTCGATATTTAGGGTTCCATAGGAGTTTACCAAACCCAATGATAGAAAATATTAAATCGTGTTACAGGTGATACTGTTATTAATATCAATTTAATTATCGCTTAATTATCAATCACTGACTTGATCATTTTTGGCGGGATCTTGGAATGTCATATAGTGGGTTTTACATTTTATTAATAATTTTTTTTTATATTATAGGGGGTAAACGAACAGGCGGGTCCTCTGATGGTAAGTGATCACCGCCGTCCATAGACACTAGCAACACCAGGTGAGTTGCAAGTGCGTTGCGTGCGTTTGAGGGAGAGGGGGCGGGCAGGTGGATATCTAGCGCTCTCACTGACCGAACGAAACGCAACAATGCAAGCACTGTTACTTCACGTCGGTTTTCCGTGAGAGGGTGATACGACCCCGGGCGAGTCGACCCATTCATCCTGAAACCAGTAATAGCTTCAGCGTGGCTCTACCACCTAGAAAATCGCGAATCCTTTAATTACTCGACAAGAAATCGTATAGGGTACCTTTGACCGAGATAAGATGTGGACCCAAGGATGAAGTGAAAAGTCCGGAGCCTCACACAGACCTATCGCACGAGGATTGAATTGGGCATGTTTTATTTACGAACTAGTCTTTTGACACCATCTTGAATATCATGACAATTCGTGCATTAGATTTAGAATGACAGCTGAAAGTGTCAGATAAGTCTTGGTGTCTCGCGAACGATGGAAAAAGCCGAGTTTCGTGGTTTGATAAAACATTCTCTTAATAGAAAAAACGAAGCCAAGGAGTGGTTAGATAAATGCTATTGGTATTTTCGTACTACTAAAGAAAATATTATAAACCGAGGTACATTTTCTTTTCTCTAACACTATACCAATACACACGTACATTGATCAACTTATACGGAGTGATCGAATTCTCAACGCCTTTTAACATACCATGAAACTCAGTTACAGTTGGTGTTGCCAGCTTTAACATAAAAACTACAACTTTCCATTTATAAAATCCTAAAAGAATTGTATTAAACATGTACACAGAACTAATTACCAGTTTTATGTAAGGGTATTCGTCACTAAATTTTTCATTTATTGCCACTAGTCTTTATTCATAATATCGCTCGCGTACATCTATATATATAATAGAAGGGTTACGGGACGAAACCTGTACATTCAATATTTTAAAGAAAAAATACTCTGGTGAGACTTAGAATCAATGAGAGAACGCATTTCCATAGTTTTGAAGTTATACTTCTTTTGGCGCGTTAGGGAATGATGAGAGTAAATTTTTACGAAGCCGCGCACACCGTCACGAAAAACCGACACCCTGAAGTTAGCTAAAGTTTCATTGTATTTGTTGTTTGTATTTCTTTGTATTAAAACTTTCAATGTATTAAATACCTTTTTTCTATTGTTAGTGTCGTTTTTTCTACAAACGTAGAATAAGTTGAAAGATAAAATTTTTGGAAAGATTTTTATCTTGTTACGCCAAAGAAGTAAAACTTCTAACGCGTGTACATAAGTACACACACACTTTTTTTTTATTTTGTCTGTCTGTGTATCGGATTTTGACAAAATTTGGTATGGTAATAATTTATACACCGGTATAATATGAAGAGATAGTTACAGTAAAGAGTAGTAACAGTAAAGGCCTAGTAGTAAATGTTTGAACTTAGTTTAATGCGTACGTTACCGTGCTATCGTTGATATTTAGTTCTTGGGTTTTAGCTAGTGTATTTAAAAGATATACAAGATTGAAACATTATTTATAAAAGATTCAATTCTACTACACCTATCGAGTAATAAGTTCTCTACTAGTTCATAGCGTATGTTTTAGTTTACAAAACATTCAAGACATTTGTACACATATAAATAAAATTAAAGTATCTATAAGTGACCAATACCAATTAGTAATTATATAAATTAATTCACACGTTGAGATCTCACGATTACAATGCATGCAATGTCTCACCCGGCCACCAAGTTTTTTGACGTGAAACTTCTAATGGCATAGTAGGGAAAAAATGTCGTTACGCGTTAAACGTAAGGTAGGTTTGTATTTGTGTCTGTCTGTATCTAGTAGTATATTGAAATGAGTAAATGTATAGTTATGTATTTATATAACGGGATTTTTTATACTATATATCTTATGAACTTTGGGGTGTAAGGGGTGTTGAATAACATCATAAGACTTGAGATACCCAAGCCAACCTCACCTGCACGTGCTGCACACTGCTTAATAACGAATGAGGCAATGGCGAATGCGGGGTGGTAGGGTTCTACAGCCTGACTGGGTCGCAACCACCATGTATATGGCGAAAAAGCCCGGCATAGTGATTCGCTTCTACGGGTCGCGTTTCGGGATCAGCCTGTGCGTATCCAGCTTTTTGCAAGCTGGCATGACAGCGGTGACCGGCGATGGATAGTATGTCACTCGGTGGTCGACATTGTTTTTGGATTGTACTGTGCTTACCATCAGGCATAGTGCAGTCGTTTTGCCGTGCTACAATAAAAAAGAATTAGCATTCTCATATATATGAAATTTAATATATATAAGCCAAAGAAGTTTCACTTCCTATGCGTGTACTGATACACGCACTTTTTTATCATATACTATCTGTCCGTCACAATTTCGCATAAGTACATGACGAAAAAATGAGACCAAATCTTCCCTTTGTACTAAGACCATATAATTAAACGAAATTGAAGCTGCTAAATTGAACGTATATCTCTCAATGCTGCCAATATTCTTGAAGAACTGCTTACAGTCATCTGTCTCATTCACTCACTTACTTATATACGGTTTTTTTAACCCAAAATTTGCACATTTCCGTACAATTTTTTAAACGATTTATTTTTCACACAAACCTTGTTCTAATAATAACAATCACAACAACAAAAAAAATCAGCAATTTAGGTACATTCGTCAATTTTTATTTATAAATAATTTTCTGTAAATCCGCGTTTTAAAGCTGGCAACACAACGCAACGCATAACCCTTCGCTGACGCTTTCACACTCAAGCCGGGCGAGTTGTCGATAAATTATATTATCGATGTATCTAAAATGAAGCATGAGATGTTCAGAGTTTACTTTAGTAATATAGATTTAAGTGACTTTGTTATTGTACTAGTTATTCGAGAGAAAAAATCACCATTATTTAAATTCCATGATTCGTAAATTATTAATATTAGTTTGGTTTCCACGTCTATTGGCACTGCGAGTAATAGTTATATACATTTTTATACAGTTAATTAATTAATCAAACATATGACAAGCTGCACATTCTCAATACAAAATACCAATAATAGAAGCATACAAGCCGCTATACAACGCGTCGCTAGTCTGGCTAGTCAAACGCAATACGATCGGTCACGCTTATTAGAATGCCATGACGCGAAATCATAAATTTATCGCCTGCCAAAAAATACCTCTTAACGCGTCTAAATAAGTTTTAATTTACATAAATTCGACTTATGTCTCGGAACAGTACTTTTTTGTGGATAAAAAGTACCCTATGTCCTTTTCAGTATATCAATAGCACAATTTCAATGACCGTCGGTTGATTTCACTTTCACTTCAAAGTGAACGTGGGAACGGTATGAACAAAATAAGAGGGTTTATTGTCAGTTTTATTATCAAAGGTTATTAACTCCGAGTCGCCCTTTACAGCATTGGGCACTGGTCATTGCACTTAGGGTTTATTACGTTTATGTTTATACTTTGGAAAGTCTTAGAACAAGCTTTAACTCAGGTTCTCTTTGTTGTTTATTAATATTTGTTTTGATATTATTATTCTATATGTTAAATGTGATCATAAAGTATTATATCCTAGAATACTGCGAGTGCTTAACCTTTCACCTGGTATATATACTTATATTAATTAATTATAGGTATATTAGGGTGTTCCAAAAAAGTCGATTCTTTTTATTTTCGCTCTCACCCCAAAATATCGTAGAATGTATATCCAAACAAAAATTGTGTCCAAGAGACAGCTTTTAATTTCAAATTCAAATTCAAATTCAAAAACACTTTATTCAATTTAGGCCCTAAGAACTTAATTTGCTTGCCAATTGTTTAATTTGAGGACCCCATTGTAATTTTGAATCTAGTGTGATACCCAAAAATACAGTATTATCAACTAACCCTACAAAATTCCCTTCGATCTTAATGCTACTATCAATCTGTGGCACGTTAGGCAAAATAAATCTCATACATTTTGTTTTACCTGTATTAAGTACTAAGTTATTTAATGCAAACCAATGAGAAATTTCGTTTAAAGTATTATTTACGTGCCCAACCTCTGAATCTGTCCTTTTTACTTTAAATATAATTGAAGTATCGTCTGCAAAAAGCACCATGTCAGCACAGTTATTGACCATTTGAATTTTATTAGTTCCCCATCGAAGTTTTGAATTACATAGGAAAATATCTTTTAACATTATTTGCACACGCATAATGTGAATTAAAGTATGAAACAAAGAAATTATATTTTGTTAAAATGAATGTATATGGAACAAATCCATCCAAAGGTTGCCTGGAAGCGATTGCTAATAGCAATAAGGCCGCCCATTATACCAATAACAAAACCTGAAATGTTTTTGAAATTAATGTATATAATTGGTGTAAAATAAAGTTTAAATAAATAAATATAGCTAAATAAGCCAAAATATATGAGAATATAAACACATACTTGTGAAAATATTTGAATTACTAACATACCACACCGGCACTTTACCACACCTGACCGCGCTTACAAAGGTTACAAACATTCCCGGTCAAATGTCGTCCTACTTTAAAGTAACTTGAACTCGTCAAAAAGTTTCCCGTTAAATATGTATTCATATTTAAAATTCTAAAAAAACGATGAATAATTCACGGGCCGTGAAAAGAAAGTTCTGGAATATATTTAGTAATGGTAGAAAAACGAATCGGTAATATCTACCACTGCTAAAATTTTTCTTTGGCAACCAATCTCTTAGTAGATTATTACTGTTATACGTACGTAATCTATACTAATATTATAAAGAGGTAAAGTTTGCGAGTTTGTGACGTTGTAGGGGTTAATCTCAGGAACTGCTAAACCGATTTTAAAAATTCTTTTACTAATAGAAAGCCACGTTATTAGTGAGTATCATAGGCTATATATCAATACGCTAAGACCAATAAGAGCGGAGCAACAATGAAAAACGTTTCTTACGAACGCTGCCTTAACGATGAGAGATATATGATTGAGTTCTAGAGAAAAGTTGTAGCTTGATAAAGCCTATAACCGCCCAACGAAGTGGGCACGGGTCAGCTAGTGATATTATAATTTTATTTGCGAGCATGTCAATGGAGTAAAAAGATGGTGGCCGCCTTGTTAGAACTTCCCAGGGAATGTTTGTGGCAAGTCAGAATCCATGCTCCGAGGTATTATTTTCGATCCACTTCACTTGTTCACAATAACCAAACTATATTACGTAAAGCACCACCAACATTACACAATATAGAGCCAAATAACATAAGATATCTTATATTATTACCTTATATTAATAAAACTAGCGGGCTCGGAAGACGCTGTCCCGCCCTGAATATAAAAAAAAATCCTTGACAAATTATATACCAAAACCTGCCTCATGAATCACTTTATCCACTGGTGAAAACCGCATGAAAATCCGTTTAGTACTTTTTGAGTTTATCGCGAACAGACAGACAGACAGACGCGGTAGAGGACTTTGTTTTATACTATGTAATGATATAAGATCCACTAAACGCACGATACAAACGTATTATTCGCCCCATCACTACCCATTCGTACAATGTGTGGATTAAAAAAATAGTTTTGGAACCAACGTTGGTAGTTGGCCAACTTCGTGTCGTTTTAATCAAAGGAATTGTTTGATTGTCCATGCGTAGGCGATTTACTCAGTCTTGCTGCGACACGCAACCGATGTGCACGTGTGTTCAGTCATTTAAATATTATCTCGCTTTTATTTATATTATAGGAGGCAAACGAACAGACGGGTCACCTGATGGTAAGTGATCGCCGCCGTCCATAGACACTAGCAACACCAGGGGAGTTGCAAATGCGTTGGCAGCCTGTGTTTGGAGGGAGGGAGGAGTGGGGGAGGGGGGAAGAGGAGATGGGCCTCCGGCGCTCTCACTAACCGAACGAAACGCAAAAATGCAAGCACTGTTACTTCACATCGGTTTTCTCTAAGAGGGTGGTATTACCCCGAGCGAGCCGACCTATTCATGCTGAAACCAGTAGTAGCTTCAGCGTGGCTCTACCACCTTCAAGCTTATGGTAAATGGTTCATTATATAAATAAAAATACGGAGTATACTATAACAAATTAAGAATAGCATTTCACGAATACGAAATATGGATATTCTAAAGCACTCGAAATGAAATAGGAAATACTTTTTTTAATCGCATTTTGGTTACAAGTACTCTGAATACTTCGTACCCCTTCGATTCTCCAAACAGGGCGTGCTCGCGCCCATGCACGCATAACCACAGATCACGCCGCCGTGGTCTAGTGGTTAATTTCGCTCCCACACATACGCCGCGGCCTCCCTCGGCAGCGTCTCAAGCCAACATGACACAACAAAAAGAAAAAATGGGATTTAAATGGATACTTTTTTTTAATATTTTTGTTCATTTCTTACTTATTTAAAAAAAACTATATATCTCAAAAAAAATCACTTCAGCATAATGCATATGGACGTTAAAAAATTTCCCGACCGTGCCATAAGAAGTCTCACTTCAACATGTTATTAAACTCTCAATATAATTAACCTTTCATTATATCATCTACAAGCTGTTAATCTCGACTGTAACTAGAAGGAATACGAAGGTATTTATTATGTGACAACGTTACCTAAGTGTGGAGTATTTACTACGTCAACAAAAGAATTAAATGAAATACTGAGCCACTCCTCTCAATTACTCCACGTGTAAGTACATACATTTCGCTAATTAAAAAACACACAATACACGTGTTGTACAATACTTGTATGATACTAACGCTGACAAGAAATATTTAAGTATTAAAAACCTTCTTGGTTTCTGTACCTTTGTTGAAATTGTGCCTTGTTTAACTTACTTCAATAAAGCTTTTCTTCCCTTTGTTTGTATACGGAAAATTTTCTCGGAAACTACACTAGATATTTTTATGATTCTCTTACTAGGGTAATCTACATACTTATGAGATGGTTTTAGTATATACACTTCACTAGCGGGCCCTACAGACGTTGTCCCGCCCTGATTATAAAAAAAAATCCTTGACAAATTATATACCAAAACGTTCTTCATGAATCACTTTATCCACTGCTTAAAACCGCATGAAAATCCTTTCAGTACTTTTTGAGTTTATCGCGAACAGACAGACAGACAGACGCGATAGGGGACTTTGTTTTATACTATGTAATGATATCA
Organism: Antheraea yamamai; assembly: GCA_036509395.1. Classification (NCBI taxonomy): domain Eukaryota; kingdom Metazoa; phylum Arthropoda; class Insecta; order Lepidoptera; family Saturniidae; genus Antheraea; species Antheraea yamamai. The sequence goes on from AP028454.1 coordinate 3,991,397, forward strand.
TATATATCATAAACTTTTTGTACTAAACAATGGAATGTACAAATCGTAAACATGCACAGACTATATGACAATACTATTCATAGAAATAATTAATATCTATGACAAAGTAGTTTTATTTTTTAACTTTTTGATCATTGAATCTAAATCATCTTTTAATTAAAGGCTTATTAAAGAGAACAAACGTTGACAACTGTTGAATACAATGGGGTGCGGTTTAACCCGCGTAAATAATACCACGCTCCGCGATATTAAACTCACGTTTTCTATACATGTAACTGCCGTGACACGTATTATATTTTATCACTAGTTATAACTAGTGATATATGTCGTTTATAAAACGATTTAAATATGATTAATCACTGCAAATATATTCCCAATAATAACGCTTTAAAAGAGTTTACATTTCAACACCATTAGTATCAATCAAATCAAATCAAAATATCCTTTATTCAATTTAGTCCCTGAGAAGGCGCTTATGAACGTCAAAGCTACTACCGGTTCAGAAAACAACCCAGCCATCGAGAAGAACCGGCAAGAAACTCGATCTGGTTTATCATTTCATGTTATATATTTTTACAAAACATAAATAGTTATATTCATTATTAGTGGATGCACAGAGAGGGGCGTCATTTCCAGACGTCACAATCGTTCACATATTGATCCACCCTATAATAGCCTTTAGATATTTAAGCCCACTTGACATGGTTCTTGAACTCATTATCCGGTAAATCGGTAATGTGTTTTGGGACATTGACTTTTATTGGACTTTGTTATAAAACCTAAGACTACTACCTACAAAACTGTTTTGGACTTAGTGAGCCTAAACCATGGAATGACCAATTTGCTGCTGTATCATGTATATTGTTGATATCATTAATATCACGATCATCATTATACAAGCTGAAAGCTTAGACAGTAGCAATATTTATGGAATACACTGCACTCGATTCTCGTTTTAAATCTAAAAAAAAAATTGGGGTTTAATATTTGACCTAATTATATAGAAAACAAACAAAAATTATACACAATCCTCTACGCGTCTGTGTTAAAGCAGTGTCAATGGCCGACAGATGAAATGAAAATGAACGCGAGAACGGCAGGAACAAAACAAAAGGGGTTTATTGTCCGTTTTATTATCGAAGGTTATTAACTTCGGGTTGCCCATTGTAGCTTTTGGCACCGATCATTTCACCAAGGTTTATTACGTTTGTGTTTATACTTTTGAAAGTCTTAGAACAAACTTTAACTTAGGTTATCTTTGTTGTTTATTAGTATTTGTTTTGATATTATTATTTTATATGTTAAATGAGACCATGAACTATCATCTCTTAGAACACTGTAAGCGACTAACCTAACACCTAACAGTGATTGTATTAATATATTCATTGTACATATCACTATTATATATTATCATTTCATTATCATTAGTATATGTTTTCCATTTTAACTAACGCCTTCCAAGCATGTAACTGCCGTGACACGTGATATATTTTATCACTAGTTATAACTAGTGATATACGACGTTTAAGAAACGGTAAACGTGATTTATGAATGCAGATATATTCCCAATAATAACGCTTTATCATCGTCATCGTTATACTATATCTCACTATATTCATTATACATAATATTATTATTATATATGAACATTTCATTATCATTAATACACATTTACCGTTTTAACTAACGCTTTCAATGCATATAACAACCGTGACACGTGATATATTTTATCATCAGTTATAACAAGTGATGTGCGAAATTTATGAAATAATTCAAACGCAGTTACCGACTGCAGATATATTTCCAACTGTATAGCTTTAAAACAATGTGCATTACATAAAGTAATTTTAAGTAAAAATATGACTATATTTTACTATATATTTTTTTTCATTTTCACTGCCGCTTTCACTGCATGTAACTGGCGTGACACGTGACATTGGGCATAATCTGGTGATGATAAGCGCCAACCTACGACGTATTGGCGATTACAAACTCTGAAAAATCCACATTTTTCCCACATACAGTAATACTACTCTATAAGAGATTTTCTCAAGTTCAGGTTTCCTCACAATGCTTTCCTTCACTGTCAGCTGATACTGTTATTAATTTAAATTCGTAAATTTACGCGATTTCCAAAAAAATCGTCGGTACATGCCGGGGTATCACCAGTCAAACCATTAGGACCTCCGCGACTACGAAATTTATAAAATAAATGAAACCCAGTTACCGACTACACATTTATTTTCAACCGTAACGCTTTAAAAGAGAGTACCAGTTTACATAAAGCAATTTCAAGTAAAAATATGTGAATATTTTGTAAGCGACATATTTTTTTTCATACCGGTCTCTGAAAGGAGTGTAAACAAAACCACCCTCGGGGTAGGGTTATCCTTGTGTTAAAACACACCCATATTTTTGTACGTATTATCCTCTGGGGTATATAATAATGGTCGAACAAGAACTTTTCGTTATTTAAATTTTATAACCTAAAAGCATATAAGTTCATACATAGATAGCTGAGTCCGTAGTATTTTTTATCGTATTTCAGTAAACTAATTTATATATAAACCAGCGGGCCCGGTAGATGTTATCCTGCCCTGATGCCAAAAAAACTTATATATCTAAACCTTCCTTGTGAATCATCTACTGGTAAAAACCGCATGAAAATCCTTTTTTTAGTTTACCGCGAACAAACAGACAGACGAGGCAGAGGACTTTGTTTTACACTATGTAATGATGATAGGTTTTTTTATGTCATAGGAGTCAAACGAACAGGTGGGTCATCTGATGGTCTGTGATCACCACCGTCCATAGACACTAACAACACCAGGAGAGTCGCTAATGCGTTGCCAGTCTGTGTTTGGTGGAGGGATCGAGGAGAGGGGTTCGAGGTGGACCTCCGGTGCTGTCACTGACCGAACGAAACACAACAGTGCAGGCATTGTTACTTCACGTCGGTTTTCTGTGAGAGGATGGTAGTACCCAGGGCGAGTCGACCCATTCATGCTGAAACCAGTAATAGCTTCAGCGTGCCTCTACGACCTCTAAAAACAAAACAGTTATTATTATGGTCTACTTTAACACTAGTATTTAATATGAAACGCATAACCGAAGTTGGTATGTATAATTTGGTCCAACTTGAGAGATAGGATAGTTTATATTTCGATTAATGGCCTCAATACATACAAATTAAACAATTGTCAATGTTGATTATTGTTATTAATTGCAAGTTCCACCACTCTCGAAAAGATGGCGCTTTAAATTAGTTTGTTGACAGAAAACTGTAGGACCGACTGTTATAGATATCTCATAGATGGCGCCACGTTTTAATTTTGAATTTCTTTTTCAACTCCAGCTTATTTTATGGTGCACCTGGTCTGTTAATCTATTTACTAGTAGCCTCGCTTTTTCTGTATCAAGTTTTTAGGCAGGCTGATTACGCCATAATACTTTATCGTAATTTTAATTTAACATGTAATAGGTGAGCCACAGCAACGCATGGCCAAGTCAACTAGTAAAGTAACATAAAATGAATGGCCCAGCTGTGGTCTAGTTGTTTGACCGGTGGAATATCAATCAGATGTCCGTAGGTTCGAACCCCTGCATGTAACAACAAATTTTTCGGAGTGTGTGTACATTTATTAATGTTAAATTGATAACACTGTCGGCTGACGGTAAAGGAAAACAACGTGAATAAACCTGACCCTGTGAAACGTTATTTTTATACCACCGTATATGGAAAACATACAACTATAGATTTCTCGGAGTATTGAAATCGTCACATCGTGGGCTGGTGTGGTGATTATGCCTATAACTTCCAGTAAGATGCCTATAGCCTTGCAGTGGACCTCTTATAGGCCGATAACGATGAGCACATGTATAGATTTCAATTCTCCATTCACCACCAACTCTGTCCATTCCGGTCTTCCTACTTCAACCAATTATCCTAAGTAATGCTTGTAAAATATTGAAAACTTAACCCAACAGGCGGTCTTTTAGACATGTGCAGTGGTCGGCAAACCACAGCCCGCGGGCCAAGTATGGCTCTTTCTCCTTCACTGTGGCTCTTCCAATGAATGTTTAGTTTTTCATTTCTGGCACGGAATATTATTTATGAAATTGGCTTGTAAAAGATAACTTGTTTTTCAAACGCAAGCTTACAGGAAATAGGTACATTTTAAGAAATCAACAATAGCACGGCTTGTTGCTCGCAAAAGAAGACCGCTTTTATTACAAGAACAAAAATGAACAGGTGTTTAACACGAGCTTTACTAAGCAGTGCCTAAGATTTAGATCTAGTTGAACACATGCTTATAACACATTGTTACAAAACCGTCTCCAAACGGACTCTAGCTAAACATATGGTTTAAGTTTTTTTTATGCAAGCAACTCTGAATGTCATTCGTTCAATCCGATCTCATCATTCAAAAACGTTCCATTGCATACAAGTATTATGCAAGCGATTTCAATTCATGAATAAAATTTTTGTTCAGATCCTCATAAGGTAATTTACTTATCATAAGTTAAATTCGATATCATTATTGGGACATTTTAGTTGCAGAAAATAATTAAATTGTTAAAATAAGCAATTTATAAGATTTATATATTACGTCAAAATGTGTAAAGTGGAACAACAGTATAATGTCAGATTAAATATATTGTCAAATATCAATAGTGTCATATAGGAGTAGTTATGATTTACTCGTGTATTTCTAAAATTGTTTAATTTATTTATTTCTTCCAAATTAACTATACCCACGAAATTCGTATACCTTTTAAGGTACCTTTTAAGCGCCACGTCAAACGGGTTTTAGTTTCAAAAGGATATTATAGAGTGGATCAGTATGTGAATGATAGTGATGTCTAGAATTGACTCCTCTCTGTGCATCCACTAAAAGCATTGTATGATGTATTGGAAATATATGTTAAAAAAATGTACCCGATCGAGTTTCTTGCCGGTTCTTCTCGATGAGTGGGTTGTTTTCCGAACCGGTGGTAGTATTTGACGTTCATAAGTGCCTTATTAGGGCCTAAACTGAATAAAGTATTTTTGATTTGATTTGATTTGATTTTTGACGGCTAGAAGAAAAACAATAAATCACAACAATAATATAAGAACTGTCAACTTAGACAAGTGTTAGAGAATAATTAAATTTAAATAATGTCCATCTGTAAACAAGGGTAAGACACTCTTTTGTGATCGAACTTTTGTTAAGTGTGAATTCAAGGCGTATTTAACTTTTTTGTAATAACACGGGACTTACTTAGTAAAGGCAACCTGAAGAGTATACTTTTAATGTTAGTTATTTCCATAAAAAAAATAGTAAAACTAAGCTCAAATTAAAAAAAAACAGCTCTTTCAATAAATTCCATTTTTGTATTGATTATATATGGCTCTTTTGGATGACTAGTTTGCCGACCAATAAACATGTGTATCTTAAACTGTAACTGTAATGAAAATCTTTTGACAAAATGATGACAATAGCCCCAATCCATTTCACGTATAAGGGTAGATTTAACCCTCCAATTTACGAAGGGTCAATTGTCCTATTACCGCGCACGACCAATCAATGTCCTCTCGTAAATCAGTCAAAACGTTGCGAATCGTATACAAGCTCTGTCGGTGGCTCCACTCGCGTTTATGCGACATAATTGTAATGTAACGTATGTAATCGCATCAGTTCAAAACGGCTGCATGTATTTGTCGATTTTTTTCTCGTATTTGTAAATATCATGACAAGTTTTATAGGAAATAAATGAAAAATTTAGGTGTTTTATTGAACTGATAACATTATTGGCCTGATAGTTTTTTACAGTTTCACCGAAGTACTAAGAGGAGCGCTTAAGGCACTCAGCCGATTTTATTTCTCAACCAGCTCAAGACATATGAATAAAAAAGTATTTAATAATATCTATTAAAGAGAGTATTTTTAAGGAATATCTTATGTTAATTTTGCCCTGAACTTAAACATTTGGCGACAAATGATTCGTATGTTTTGAGAGTTACTTTAATGGTAAAGTTATGTGCTGGAAAAGGATATTTATTAGATTCTCCATTCATATACAAATAAGAAAAAAAATCACTACACATTTCTCATCAGCCTGAAAGAGACTCATTGCGGTCGTCTCTTCTAGAAGGCAGTTGTGGGTGTAATCACCATTCCGGTCCAAGACGTATTGCCGATTTCAGATTCCGACAAATCTACAGTGCTATATTATTCTCACATACGGTGCTACTACAAGAGCATTTCTCATGTTCAGGTTTCCTCTCAATGTTTTCCTTCTACGTCACCCGTTTTATCTTAAACGCAGTAGCAGTGATGCGTGTTCAAACAGACAGATAGTGGGACATTTCTAAAAATGATTGAAATGTATTTTATTACTTATTCCAAGATGCCTGCAATATTTTTTTTCCCAAAAGTCTAAAACGTACAGGCACGTTAGATGTAACTTCATTATATGTATGGATATATCTATAATGTGTTTTTTTTATTTTCAGATACCTGCACCGAGTTAACGACACTATGAAACTATTCCACGGTGTACAACAAACTACGTACCCCATCCAAAAGATGGCGTTGCATCTTAAACGATCATGTAATTGACTACTAGATGGCGTTATACTCAATTAAAAAAAACAGTGAAGTGATCTAAATGTAAACAAACGCTGTGTTGTACGATAATTATTTTTTTTTAAGTTCGAAATAATTTGAAATGCGAGAGGGGTCTAAGGCCGGGCCGAGTTCAGCCTCGACGGGCCATGGTTTTGACTATGACGATGGTAAGTTATATTATTTATTTAAACTTTATTGTACACTTATAGATATATACTTCATACTATATATTATAATATTCTATATACAGGTTGATCGTTTACTTCCAATGCTTAACGTCTTATGGTATTTCGCTGTGGGGGACGGCTGCTGAGGCAGACAATGTATTTTTATTATAAAAACGGGCAGTTCGAGCAATATACAATGTGGGACCTTGCGAATCATTAAAGACTGAGTTTCAGGAATTCGGTATTTTAACTCTGCCCTCCAAGACATTAAAATTTTAGATAATACATATGCCTGTGGGTGGCATAACAGTTTCTAGAATCAAGCTTCTTCATGCTAGTGACGTGCTACGTTTCCCTCCACACTTCCTGCGAGGGGAAAAAACAAACGAGCTGCGATCTCGTGGCATGCTTTGCATTGGCCCGCAAGCTACGGAAAGAATCTCCATACACATGCCAGTAGCTTGTTCTTACCAGTAACTGGCATGCTGTTGTGGGAGTAACAAACATGTGTTCCGGGCTTAAAGGAGCATAAATTATGACGAATAGAAACATAAATATAAGCTTCGACTCATTGATAGTATGAAAAACTGTTGCTAATTTCTTTATCGATAACATCATATCTTATTAATATCTACTAAACCAAAGATAAAATAAAGAAACTGTTAACTGTTTTCCCTCTGCTCATTTATATGTAGATATTCAAGCAATTATAAGAGCACTTGTTATGTTGTGTTTTAATTTAGCTAAGAGTAATTAATTCCCTCTGGAAAAAGTCTCATAAATTCTCATTAAAAAAGCAACGAGAAAACAATCAGCTTATGATAGTGGAGCAGCTCTACATTTTTGCTACAACAATTTTCTCGTAAGTACACAGAGAATAAATTCATTTTCAGCAGATTTTCATAAGTGAGGTAGGATTATATGAAAATCGAAAGGTAAATATATTATTACAATTGATTTACGTTATTTATTAAGACAGCAACTGGTTTCCAGTCTCTTTTTTATTGACAAAACAAATAAGGTATGTCGTAAAGAGGTGTATAAACATATTATAAGGTTAGTCCTGGTATGGATCTTAGTGCTGGGCTACGTAAGAGAGAGATGAGAAAAGATTACAGCGTGCACACACAAACGCAAGCAGGTACACATATGGTGGAAGGGATTTATTTTTTTCCCTTATTCGAACTGAGTTAATTTAGTTTAGCTTAGTTGTCCAACGGCTGTCTCCCAACAGGACGGGGCCCGGCGGTGGCGCTTTTACTGCTGGGCCAACCGCTGGGGCGGCACGATGAAGTCTATGGAGATCTCGTGCCGCCCCAACTATAGCGGAAGACGTACACCGTGGGGTTTTAGTCCAAAAAAAAAGTTGTCGGATCCAAAATACATGTTCAAGTTGGTGAGGTACACATACTGGTGCATTTTTTTTTTTTTTTTTGTTGAACAACGGGTGGCACCTATGTATAACTCCCCCCCCCTCACTCCCCACCCCCCCCACGACGGGCATATATCCCCCCTGGGGGGGGGGGGGGGGGGGGGGGGGAGGAAGAGGGGGGGGGGGGGGGGGGGGGGGGCGGCCCCCCCCCCCCCCCAAAACAACCCAAAAATACAAACACTTTTTCTTTCCCCCTGTTTTCTTTGAGAGGGTGGTACCACCCCGGTCGAGCCGACCCATTTATGCTGAAACCAGTAATAGTTTCAGCGTGGCTCTACCACCTACTCGGCATATGTGTATCTCACAAACTTTTTATAGTATATATAACTTAGTTTGAAAAGATTGCAGGCTGGATGAAATGATTAAGGGAGTCTGAAGTTTGTGACCCACGAATGCCGTTGATACTCAAGGGGAAGGTGTATAAAATTATAATAAGACCAGTTGTGTTATATGTATCCGAGTGCTGGGCTATGATCCGCAATCTTTTTGTGTGAGGATTCATTGGTGGGGGTAAACACTATATCGGGTAGAGTGGGAGCAGTGTCTCGCTTGTCTTCGTGTTTCAGAGAACAATAAGGCATACGCTAATGTCGCTTTCTTTTTAAAAGTTTCACTGTTATCTCGTGTGAACTACTCACTTTTTCTTTGGTTTTACTTCTAGTAACTTCTTATTTTAAAAAATATTATCATATTAGCTTAATTGGACATAAAGTTATTACAGGTCTAGGAAACCACAATCTTTATACGCGCAGCGCATTCAATTATGTGGTTTCTTACCGTAGAGACGTGGGACAAGCGGTGTTGTGTACATATGTTCTCCTCTGTACATAAAATACATTATTACGATAATTGTTGGGGTCAGCTGATGAGGTCAGGCTGCTGTCTCACCAGGGCTGAATTTCTTCCTGATAAACGTATGCCCGGGCCATTTTTCGTGGTAACCACAATTATAGGATTACAAGAGACATTATACGTGCCTTACTCCCACGTTCATCCATACATTTACATAATTCCGAATTTACATTATATTTTTATTGTTCCGTATAACATCAGACAAATAAAAAAATCGTATTGGCGGTACATTTAATTGTTACATAAACGATATTTCTAAACATTACATAAGCGTATTGAACACAGAAACCAAGAAATAAAAATACGACAGTTTATCTGTACGTAGTATGTAAACAAATTTATACACATAGACATAGTTTGTCCGACTATACCAGACACATTAAACTTCACATATATCGTGTTTCTTAATATAATATGACATCCCATACGCAAATAGCATTGTATAAGAAATATATAATATACATAAAACTCATCTGTTCGTAGTAAATAGCGAAACTAGAGAAACATTTATTAGACATTTATTTACAACATTTATTTCTAGCTCATCTGTCCGTAACAATAATAGACGATGCGGATAAAGCCGCGAGTATCAGCTAGTAATAATATTTAATTACCATTTCACTGAAAATCTCTGTAATAATTCATTGCTTATTTTTATAACACAATTTACATAATAACATTTTGTATTCAAAAACAAAAAAAAAACAACAAAAACGTGTTTTTTTTTGTTTTTCTTTTCAAGAAAATTTCCTTCCACCCTGTAGTTTTCTAAAAGAAAATATAGAAAATTCTCGTTCATTCTAATGTTTACGAGGTTAGTTGTGAATAAGTTTTAAATGAAAATTCAGTGTTACGGTAGCGGTTTATTTCTCGCTTTAGTGTGGAAAAACTAGGTTCGTCGCGGATATCTGGATACTGACTGGATAGTTTATGAGTTTATTACATTTTCATCATTTTTGTATATTATACTAGCTGAAGGTGCCACACGTTGCTGTGGCTCAGTTATTACAAAGTATATTAAAATTATGATAAAGTATTTGGTATTATGGGGTAATGAGTCTGCCTAAAAACCTGATACAGAAAAAGCCAGGTTACGTAGTAAATAGATTAAGAGAACACGTGCACCATAATATAAACTGGAATTGAAAAAGAAATACAAAATTAAGACGTGGCGCCATCTATGAGATATTTCTTTTGGTAGGTGGTAGAGCCACGCTGAAGCTATTACTGGTTTCAGCATGAATGGGTCGGCTCGCCCGGGATAGTATCACCATCTCATAGAAAACCGACATGAAGTAACAGTGTTGAATTTTGTTAGGTCAGTGAGAGCGCCGGAGGCCCACCTCCTCTCTCCTCTTCCCCCTCCCTCCCTTTCCCCCAAACATAGGCTGGCAACGCACTTTCAACTCCCCTAGTGTTGTTAGTGTCTATGGACAGTGGTGATCACTTAACATCAGGTGACTCACCAGTTCGTTTGCCTGCTATGACATAAAAAAAAATCTATCCGTCCTACAGTTTTCTATCAACTAATTTAAATCGCAATCTGTTCGAGACTGGTGAAACTTAATACATTTATTTGTGATTAAAAGTATTGAGGCAATTAATCGACTTTATCGTGTCTCTCAAGTTGGACAATTTTTTTTTTATGTCATAGCAGGCAAACGAACATTTAGGTCACGTAATTTTAAGTGATCATAACCGTCCATAGATACTAACAACACCAGGGGAGTCGAAGGTGCGTTGCCAGCCTGTGTTTGGGTGAAAGGGAGGGAAGGGAGGGAAGGGAGGTAGGCCTCCGTCGCTGTCACTGACCGAACGAAACGCAGCAATGCAAGCACTGTTACTTCACGTCGGTTTTCTATGACAGGGTGGTACTATCCCGGACGAGCCGACCCATTCATGCTGAAACCAGTAATAGCTTAAACGTGGCTCTACCACCTATAAATACCAACGTTTCATGAAAATCGGTTCAATAGTTTCAAAGTTTATCGTGGACAAACATGACATGACACTGATTTCTTATATATTTAAGATATACTATATAACTTTTGTAATAACAACAAAATATAGCATATTTGCTATCTATACAAAAATTGATAGAAATAGATTTGTATATATTGCAAAAATCCTTAACTGAGATTTATACTGCAGCTTTAACGTGCTTCAAAAGTTCGAGCAACTTTTAGATTTAAGGTTTCCTCTCTCAACATTACTGGATATTATGAGAAAACTATTACGGTTTCTTCATGACTAAGATCGCTATTAGTCGTAAGCAGAACGTTAAAATATGAAATTGATATTTCATTTACTTCTTTTTATGCTTTCTTAGTATTTTTAAAGGGAAACTTTTTTTTTCCATCGCCTCAATTTTTTTGTCTGTCTATCGCATGTCGCATTACAGCCGACCGTGGAGTATGGGTAATGTGCCAGGCGCTCGATAGAGCAGCCAACGCCAATATGCCAAACCATAACATGGTACGATTTTTTATGTTAGCTTTTTTTATCATTGTTGTTATTTTGGCATAAATATATTTGGAATTAGCAATAATAAACATGGGTGGTTGCAATTTGATACGAGTCACTGCCCTTCACCTTGACGCGTTGCAAGAACATTATATATGTCACAAAGGTCACAAAGATTCGTCATTCATGATTTAGGTGCAAGTCAGAGTGTCGCGGTAATTTCAATGTCCGTTAAATGTCTTGAGACTAATGACCACATGTTTTACAAAAGTGTCAAACGATTTTTTAGCAGACGTCTTCTCTATTTAGCCCAAAAGATCGGAGGGGCATATACGAAGATCGTACAAAGCATTATATGCCATTGTATAATGCAGAGACTTTCTATGACACCATACTAGTATATTATGCCTAGGGGAAGCAAAGATGGTTAGTTAGTATGAAATTAAATAGTTTTTTTTTTTTTTTTTTTATATCATAGGAGGCAAACGAACAGGTGGGTCACCTGATGTAAGTGATCACCACCGTCCATAGACACTTGCAACACCAGGGGAGTCGCAAGTGCGTTGCCAGCCTGTGTAGGGAGGGGGGGGGAGGAAGGGAAGAGGAAAGTGGAAGGGGAGGGGAGGTGGGTCTCCGGCGCTCTCACTGACCGAACGAAACGCAACAATGCAAGCACTGTTACTTCACGTCGGTTTTCTGTGAGAGGGTGGTACTACCCCGGGCGAGCCGACCCATTTATGCTGAAACCAGTAATAGTTTCAGCGTGGCTCTACCACTGAGACCACTAGTTTCAAACAAATACCTCATTCGACGCCTAGTTTCATTTATTCAATGAGGCGGTCATTTAAGCAACTAGGTCTATAGTATTGTTTAAGGATAGAATACCAATAACCAGGACGCAAGTATCAGGTATTTTTTAGGGTTAATCTTTGAAACTCCTGAACCATTCATGATGGTAGAGCTTATTTTAAGTCCGCCTATCTAACTACGACCTTCAAGTAGAAAATTTGTCGTCAAGTTCCTATGGATCTATTCCTGCAATCGCTGCTGGGACTGATGTTACTTGCGTCCGCAGGAAGTGTACCTCTCATTATTCCCCTACAAGTGCTCGTCAGGTGCTGCTAAAGAGTAACACAATTTTGGTCTCTGCACTGTTCCAGATAAATTGAATCTCGCAGCGTCAAATAGAGCAATCAATCAGTCGACGATAATAGAAGATGAATACTCTATTTTACTATACGATTAAATGAAACTGCACTCGAGAGTCTTCCCTCTAAGTTTAGCGTATTTACCATATTAGACCACACTATCATTTAATATCAGCTCATCTCATTGTACTTACTCACTGAAACCAATTGAGTATATAAGAATATATTAATATAGTTTATCTGATCCACAGGTTGTTCCCTCTATGAAGAGAGTAGCTACGAAGAGTTAACTTCATTGAAAGCGCTTCTTCACTTCCCTGAAGAGGTTGCATTAAGGTTGACCGATACAGAGTACCAACTGTTCTACCAGGTAATGTCTGAACACCATTTTATATTATAACTAGGATCACCAGAATGGATAATGTTAGAGACGCACTACAGGGCCATAACCCTCTTCCCGAAGGAAGGTATGGACGTAATCCACATACGGTGATACTACACGTTTCTCAGGTTCAGGTTACTTCACGATGTTTTCGTTCACTATCAACTAGGGGTGTGCGAATAATTCGAACTTACGAATTATTCGTTCCGAATCGAATATTAATATTCGATTCGAAACTCGAATCGAATAATTCGAAAATTTTAATTATTCGAAAGTTCCCGAATAATTCGAAAAATTTCGAATAATTCGAAAATGTTCGAATTATTCGGGAACTTTCGAATAATTCGAATTTTTTTCAGGGTTTCTTATTTTCAATTTTCGAATAAAAATTGAACAGTCAATATGATTGTCTTTTTTTTACGGCACTTCAAAAAATTACCTGAAATTCATGCTTCTAGACTAGAATACCCCCTTAATTCGCGAATTATTCGAAAACTTTCGAATTATTCGAAATTTTTACGAATTATTCGAAATATTTCGAATATTTCGAATAATCTGAAAATTCGAATTATTCGATTCGAACTTCGAATCGAATATTGATATTCGATTCGATTCGATTCGAACGATATTCGCACACCCCTACTATCAACTGATAAGATGACTAATTTAATTTAGTTAATGTAGGCAAATTGCGAATTGACTTTCCATCGATTAAACCACTCGACCGCCACGATTTAAAATCAAATTACACTACATTAATACTTACTCCTTACAATGCTACGACCCCCTTGAAGATCACTTCCTTCTTTCTTTTTAGACTCGCTCCAATATCTATAAGAGAATAAATTTGAACGCACTGCGGCGCGTTTTTGATATCTAACAATAGAGTAGGGTGGAAAACTCTGGAAGGTTTAGTTTAGCCACGCTGAAGCTATTACTGGTTTCAGCATGAATAGGTCGGCTCGCCCGGTGTAGTACCACCCTCTCAACGACGTGAAGTAACATTGCTTGCATTGTTGCGTTTCGTTCGGTCAGTGAGAGTGCCGGAGGACCGCCTTCCCTTCCACTCCACTTTCCCAACCCCCCTCTCCCAAACACAGGCTGTCAACGCACTGGCGACTCCCCTGGTGTTGCTAGTGTCCATGAAAGTGGTGATCACTTACCATCAGGTGACCCGCCTGTTTGTGTGCTCCCTATAATATAAAAAAAAGAAATAATAATACCAATTTGTTGCGTTCATCTAAATTTATACTAGAAACCTCTTTGTAAACAGGCTATGATGCTTTGCTATGTATGATGTATATTTTTATTAGTAAGCAAGTTGTGCTCACTTTCTTTACCTACGTTTATCTCTAATTTTCGTTAATATGCTGTGCATTATTCTCGGTATGACGTCTGGTTTGTGAAGCAAAAAGAATTACTGGAAGGATTCGAGACGGGCCAGGCTTTATGTTGCGTAAACCGCAAAGGGTGATGGCCGTCAGAGTCACACGCGGATACCACACGATCTCTTACGAGGCGGCCTGCCTACTAGCTGGATCATCACCCTGGGACCTGGAAGCGAGAGCTCACGCGTCCCTATACCGACGACGCGTGGAGGCGCTAGAACAAGGACGGAGTCTCGCAACTTGGGAAATCGAGGCACTGAGATCCCATCTCCACCAGGTCTTAGTGGTGCCGACGACTTGAGCGACCGAGCTCGGGTGTGGCAACGATAGAAGCCATACGGCCAGTAATGGTTGATTGGCTCTTCAGCAACCAACGGAACCTTAAGCTTCCGGCTGACGCAGGTGCTCTCGGGAAATGACTGTTTCGGGAGCTACCTGTGTCGCATAGGCCGGGTGCAAATGGCAGAGTGCCATCACTGTGGGTTGTGCTAGGGACACTGCTCAGTACACGCTCGCTGAATGTCCCGCCTGGAATGAGCCACGCCACGAACTCATCATGGCCATTGATTCGGATATCTCGCTCTCAATCGTCTTTCGCAAGATGATTGAGAACGAGACCGGATGGAACTCCGTCGCTTCCTACTGTGAGAGAGTAATGCTCGCTAAGGAGGTGGCGGAGAGAGAGAGGGAACAGACCACTTTGCTCCCCTCCCGCAGTCGACGAACCACACGGCGGCATCGGGTCGGTGATGACCTCCGGCCGCCGTAGTGAGGGCCTGCTGCGGGCGATGGACATGGCATGTTTGTCGCCCTGGCAACTCTAACACAGGCCCACGTGGTTAAGGCGCATTAGTGTTCAGTGCGCCTCCCATCAGTTCGTCAGAGAGGGTCAAGGTCTTCCCTTTCCAGACTACAAATCGGGGCCCTGATGAGGGGTCAACACCTGCTGGGTCGGGTAGAAGTACTGCAGAGGCTGTTCCTGCCCACCCGGCTAAATGGTGCAAGAAGAACACCGAGGGGTATAGTCAGTAGAAATCTGGCATTCTCACCTATGCTGCCCGGCTAGGTGCAGATATCGCGGAGGAAAAAAAAAAGGCTTTATGTTGCGTTATCACGACCTATGACTCATTCTTTGTTTATTTGTATCGAGTACGCTTACAGAGGGTGCAGGGGTACAGAGGTGTGCATAGATTTCGTGTACAATTTAGCCGGTTTCAATTATTTCATCCTTCTTCGGTTAATATATAGGTCAGTTTTCTTCAAACAAAATCCAATCCCACGTACATTTGCATTGTATATCTGTTTGTTTTCCTCCCTCCCTTACGCTTCACATATTAAAACTAACAAGGCCAGAACTTGAAAGTCTAGGAATATGAAATGAGAGAATAAATTCCAAATATGGTTTAATCAATAAACTGTATATTCAAAGATATATGGAGTCAAAAAAGAAAACACAATTGGAATCACAGATATTCTGAGAAGCGACTTCAAAATAGATGTAGATAGCAATTTACTTTTGCTGACGAGGTGGAGAGGGAGGTCAGAAATTACAAAAAATCGGCTTACGCATTGTTTCGACGGCTCCAAACGCACGAATCGTCTGTAGTAACACTTCATTGTCGCTTAGTGTGATTCCTAACCTACAATTCGTGCGTTAATCTACTCCGATTCTAAAGGTCTCAGCTTGATTTTAAATTACCTATAAATATAAAACAGGGTCCCTTTTTGTGCCTGTCTGTGAGTTACCTTATCTTTTATGCCTTGTAGGCTTTAGACCACATCCTCATCTAATATTAAATGATAATGTGGTCTAAGGCGGTAAGCACGCTAAACCCAGAGAGGCTTGATTCTCAAGTGCAGATACCAGAACAGACCAACAACTAGCCATGTTTTTGTACATCTGCTTCAAGAATAGTAGAGTAAGCGGTAGAGCCACGCTGAAGCTATTACTGGTTTCAGCATGAATAGGTCAGCTCGCCCGGGGTACTACCACCCTTTCACAGAAAACCGACGTGAAGTAACAGTGCTTGCATTGTTGTGTTTCGTTCGGTCAGTAAGAGCACCGGAAGACCACCTTTCCTACCCTTCGCCCTTCCCTTTCTTGCGACTCTCATGGTGTTGCCAGTGTCTATGGACGGCGGTGATTGCTTAACATCAGGTGATCCACCTGTTTGTTTGCATCCTATGATATAAAAAGAATAATTTTCTACGAAGAGATTAGCGTATATAATGCCTTATAACAATCTTCGTGTAAGTCGCTTCGATCTTTTGAACTTGATGGAGAAGGAGTCTGCTATCAAATCGTTTGATAATCGTTTAGCGTAACCATAATCTCATGAGGCGACTGACTCTTAATTACAGCTGCCGGAAAATACCAACAGGTTCAACAGGTCTAGAGGTGGTAGAGGCACACTCAAGCTATTACTGGTTTCAGCATGAATGGGTCGGCTCGCCCGGGGTAGTACCACCCTCTCACAAAAACACCGACGTGAAATAACAGCGCTTGCCCTCTCATACCCTCTCCTCGTCCCCTCCCCCAAACACAGGCTGGCGACGCATTAGCGACTCCTCTGGTGTTTTTAGTGTCTATGGACGGGGGTGATCACTTAACATCACGTGGCCCGCCTGTTTGTTTGCCTCTTATGATATAAAAAAGGTGCTTGGCGACAGATTTTTAACTTGTAGGTGGTAGCTAATCAGACGGACTTAGAAAAGGCCCTACCACCACGCTATCTATGGTTTCAGCATTTCCTTTCACCGCGCGATCGACTTAGTTTCTACTTTTCGAACCTACGTCCATTGACGCGGTGTCCGACCATGCGATCAACTAAGCCATTATCGCTTCTATCGATTTTGATACGCTTTTCACTATCATTAAAAAAAAACTCATGATTTCAAGATTTCAAACTGGATGATTTCAGACCTCTCGTATGTATAATACGTGTGTATAACTTCATTACACAGTATAAAACAAAGTCCCCTACCGCGTCTGTCTGTGTGTCTGTTCGCGATAAACTCAAAAACTACTGAACGGATCCTTATGCGGTTTTCACCAGTGTATAAAATGATTCACGAGGAACGTTTTGGTATATAATTCGTCCAGGATTTTTTTATAATCAGAGCGTGACAACGTCTGCCGGGCCCGCTAGTATCTATATATATATAGGCAGTAGAGAAACGGTTAAAAACATTTCGCTCCTCTGTTTGTCAGTCGATTTTCTTCATTCACCTATTTTGTAGCTATAGACGAGTTATTATAAATGATAATAAAATTAAAAAGATTTGTTTGAAGCATTGAGCTGTTTTTTTTGGCAGAAGACAAATGTTGAGTTTTTGGCGGGATCTTGGAATGCCATGTAGGGGTATTTATATTTTATCTATAATCTTGTGTTATTTGGCTCTGTATTGTGTAATGTTGGTGGTGCTTTACGTAATATAGATTGATTATTGTGCACAAGTGAAGTGAATCGGAAATAATACCTCGGAGCATGGATTCTGACTTGCCACAAAAACTCCAAGAAAAGTTCTAACAAGATGGCCGCCATCTTGTTAGTTCATCGAAATTATATCAAGAAACATATAATATCGATACTCACTTGACAATGACAGTAATAGTCTACTAGAAGACTGGTTGCCAAAAATAAAATAGAAGAAGAACCTGTAATACTATTAACTACTCGACAATGGCAGTAATAATCTAAAAGATTGGTTGACAAAAATAAAGTTAAAAAAAAGTATACAATTCCGCGTTATGATATGCTAGTAAGCGCGGTCGGCCGTAGTGTGCTTGCGCGGCTTCTGTCAGACTAGCGACGCGTAGTATAGGAGCCCGTGTACATTTAATAATGATATTTTGCAGCACATCATATTGATTGATTAATAGACTTTACTTACTTACAAATGTATATAATTATTACTCCGAGAGCCAATAGATATGAAAACCACACTAATGTTAATAATTTCAATAAACACATTCTGAAATTTAAATATTGTCATTAACACTACAATTAATTTAAAAATTGAAAAGAGAACCTAGTTTTTTGATTGTTTTCAGTTATCACTTCTGTCGGCAATCCTTGTGACTGCCTCGAATTTTTTTCTCTATGGTCGAAGTTGGACCACTACACGAGCACTCGTATAAATAAAACGAGAGAGGTATGTCATTGTGTGCGCATTACGTGTAAAGTACTGGATATATTTTGATATTTTTTTCGTTTTACCTCACCGATATTTGGCCCTTGGTCAAAAAATCTTGTCCCAATATTTTTTTCATAAGCAGTTTAAAATGATTTTTTTCTCCGTACACATATATATATAATAAGAATGTAAATGTAACGTGTCTGTCCTTTTAAGATTAAAAATAAATATTACAGGTGTCCAGGAATAACTAATAAATACATTGTTTGGACACGCATCACTATCAAAGTATTGCGTTCACAATAAAACCTCACGATAAAAGAAAATCATAAAGTATATCTTCGAGTAAAATTTAGTCTTTGTTTCATTAAAATCGGTTCACACTATCAAAAGTTATTGTGGTTTTAATGACGACGCGACTTAAGTACGAGAGAAACGTAGTTAATTAATGCATTCACATGACTTTATTAATCACTGTTTTTTTACATAAGGTTCCAAGCGAACGAAGTCGCGGGCACAGCTAGTAAAAAATATTTCTCAGATAATAAATAAATAACTCAAACGGAGTCACATGTATCCACTCGTATAATATATTTAATATTAAATACGGTAAGAAACATTACTCACACTTCGGGTCACCTCCGTCGAATGATTCCAAGAAAAACTCAAAGCTGAACATCACAGGTTATTGCATTTTTCATAAGAAGACGGAATCCATCGGATTCGCGTAATTCGAAATGGAAAAACTTATTCCGATTTCTTTCAGCGAATTCAACCCGCGAGATTGCTTCATTAAAGTTATCCCTTATAAACGTCTGATCTGATCTAGAAGTATGGGACGATCAATCATTTTCAACAACAAACTTCCCCGCCTTATCGGGACAGTGCTGCCATCTGTTATTGGGGGTGTGACAACGTAATTAATTAATTACACTGTGCCAGTGGCGTAGTTCGCGTTTCTAATAAATCAAATACCAAAGTTTGATTGTAAATTGGTTTAAATACCTTAATTTAGTAACTGACAATCACCCGCTATACTGTACATTAAAAAAAAAAAAAAATTCAAATTTGAATTTAAAAAATTCATCTACAAAATACTTCCCATCGAATTGTATTTTCATTATATACTGGGTATTAGGAGACCGCTTCCGAAAACGAAGACAGACGATAGTACCAATGATACCTTTGATGATGGGACGAAAAAAAAGAATTGCCTCGAAAAGCAGAAAGACTACATCAGATAAATATACCAGTTAATTTAATTTCTTATATATAGTCCT
Organism: Antheraea yamamai; assembly: GCA_036509395.1. Classification (NCBI taxonomy): domain Eukaryota; kingdom Metazoa; phylum Arthropoda; class Insecta; order Lepidoptera; family Saturniidae; genus Antheraea; species Antheraea yamamai. Next base: position 4,011,260 of record AP028454.1, read on the forward strand.
CCTCATCGATTTCGATGACGGCGACTCCAAAAGGTTTCATTTCTTTCGAGCGTGGGCCCTAATGTGACTTGCGAAACCAAACTTTCTCTTGAAAACCCGATCACATACAGAGCAGTAGAGCTGGCCTTTTTGATTGTATGTATACGTGTAAGAAGGTTTCGGTCTATCTTTTAATACTTGGTGCTTTTTGTCAATTATTTTCAAACGGTTATCCTCAAACCTTGCAACACTTTTAAAGATGGTAGAGCGCCAAAACGACCGTTGTAAACCGAGATCCTCCCAACACGTATGATCAATACTGCAAGCGTTCAAATGCCTTTTAAATACATCCTCATAACACAGATACTGACCACCGTGCTTCCGTTTACCCTTTGCCATCTCAGAGTAAAAGACTGCTTTTGGCAAGCGACGGTCATCCATGCGAAGTATGTGTCCACACCACCTCAGTTGATACTGTATAAGTAGTGCTTCGATACCAAGGACTCCAGAACGACGCAGGATTTCGGTGTTAGATAAATGATCCTGCTATTTTATTTTCATGATAGATCTAAGACATCTTAGATGGAATATGTCGAGCTTTTTAATATCTGCTCTGTAAGTACACCATGTCTCTGCTCCGTACAAAAGGACAGGTAAAATTAGTGCTTGTATACACTGACCTTTGTCTCTAGTTTTAAATCATGGAACTTTAGACCCGAGCATTAAGTCGTCCGAAGCTTGCAGCGGCTTGTGCAATGCGAGATGGTATCTCCGTGGCGAGAGTGTTGTCGTTTCTGACACTACTACCCAAATACCTAAACTGCGGTACTTCTTCTAGTAATTTTCCATCTAGATATAGCCCCTCTTCAACCGCTTGGTAGCCTCTTGGTGGTTGTTTAAGTATTTGGGTCTTGGAAATATTGACAACAAGGCCAAATCGTTGACATGATTGATGGAGTGCATTGATATAGCTTTGTAAATGGATCATGTTGTCAGACAAGAGGCATACATCATCCGCATACAATATTTCTAATATAGACATTGTATGTACTTTGGACTTTGACCTAAATGTCGAAGTATCAAAAACGCCCTTTTCGGTTCTAACAATTAGTTGGATTTGGTCATTACAATATTGCTGCATAATTTCTTATACATTTGATAAGGTAAAGCATTTTTGATTATATCTCTTGTGAAAAGTGATGAAAATTGTGAAAAGTGACTCTAGTAAGAAAGATTGTGCAGTAATTTGCGCTGAAATACTAGATCATATTGATTTCTTCGCGAATGTGATGGTATAATATTATTTTTATTTATCCTGTTACAGTATGAAGAGACACTTAGATCATGACCATTTCTATGCTAAATACACGGACAGACAGAGAGATGTTACATTTTATAATATGTAGAGATGTGATATCTCGTTTCGGAGCAATTAGAAATACTAATTTTCTCATCATTATGCTCGTATTTTGTTGTGAGATCTCGCTTGTCTAATTATTTCTGATTTCACGTGGTAAATTGCTAGATGTTGTTTGCGGTATAATTAAATCTCAAACAGATATAGATGATTGGAATTTCAAAGTAGAAAAAATTATAGAGAACTCTTCTAGTTAGTCGGGGTTTCAAACTAAACCAGTGAGTTATAATAAATCATTTGTACTAAATATAGTGTTCTAAAACTAGTACGTTGTCATTGTGAGGGCTTATATTTACGTATGTGTACGTGTAAAAAACACTTAAACGTAAATAATCTCTTCATAAATCAATTACTTTATTTCTCTCAAAGCGTTGTTACATTTACAATCTTAAACATTCTGATGCCATCTTCATTTTCCCTATTACAGATTATTAAACTAACGATGTTTTTATTTATGATTATGATCTTGCTTTAACATTGGCCACTCTATATGTATATTAATAATATTTATTTATTTATCAGACAACAAGAGTCTACAAAAACAAAAGCAAATTATATAGTAATACACAACTAAGAGCCTGTCCAGATGAGGCGTTTTACGCGCGAGTCGACTCGCGCGTAGACACTCGCGCGTACCCGAGATACTAGAGCTACATATATCCCGGCCAGATGGTGCGACGCGTTTCCTAACTCGCGCGTAAAACGCGTGCAATGAGCGAGACTCTCGACTCGAGCGCCGCGTGCCTCGAGATACTCAGGCCCCATTGCTGCGTCCAGTACTACGCGCGAGTCAGTGGCGAGTCGACATAGTCGTCAGTAGTCTATCCGTACGACGCATCCCAGCGTTTGCGACGTTTCCCAGGGTAGAAACGCGTTATCTGACTGCAACATATTTTGAAGCGCGCGAGTAGACTCGCGCGTAAATCGCCTCATCTGGACAGGCTCTAAGTAATAAGTTTAAAAGTAAAATTAAAATTAAATAATTATATTAATATGTCCTTATATACAAAGTTATGTGAATATGTAAGAGGATGAAAAGATGAAAATCGCACTATTATAGAACAACCGATATCCAGGGCTTCATGAAAGGACTATTGTACATGTCTACCATTGTTCTCATTATCCTATTGGGACTATCGCGAAGTCTACCCAGGATGGATGCAATTCACTTATGGGGGATAGCATAAAAATCATCAACCCTGGCATTCGCAAACATACCAGAAGCGCTACAAACTCGTGGTAATACCAATAATATTCTAAAATTATTATTATATTGGACACGCAATGCGTTCATAGTCCTTTTACTGAAGCTGATCCATAGGCTGCTTGTATAAAAACATTGACAAAATGCTCTGAATATCTGGATTTTAACTTCGTTACTACAACGAGCGAACCTACGTATCAAAATATTTCCTCTTACTGCGAGCGCTCTACGTTCTCTTTCAATACCATTATCATCTTTTATTTCCACCGTTATAATGTGTCCAAAATATACATAAATATATAATAACAAGATAAAACAACTTTTCGTATCTCTCCGTGTTCCCTTAGTTCTTGTAAAATACACAACAGACTTTGATATGTTTTTGACTATAGTTTACACAGTTTCTGTCGAAAAGTTTATATCCTTACTAATGTTATAATTTTGAAAGAGAGTTTGTTTATTTGTTACTCTTTCACGCTTTAACTAGGTACTGAACCGATCATATTCAAATTTCGTATAACGCTTTTTTTTCTCGAACTGACTACGCTATTTACCTGGCAGGGTCTTTACAGCTTCACCGGACTACTCGTATAACGCTCTCAGGATTACTGCAAGTAGTACTGTTCTTGAGATATAAAAAGGATTGTGTAGTTTTATGAAACCACGGTAAAAGTGAAACTTTTTTTCACACTATAGACATTTAACTAATAATAGTCTATACACTACACGGTCAGCTGCAGCGAACTATAGGTGCCGCCATATTGGCCCTGGCTGCTCTGATGAGCGCCTTTCACTTTATCCCTACTCCGCGGCCGACCATCACGCGACATGCAACACACAGACGAAAAAGTTTGAGACGATGTAATAAAAGTTTCACTTTAATAGGTCGAGTCTATACCAACGCAAACGAAACTGCGAGCAAAATCTAATATTAGGTATGAAATTGCCATTTTGTATGGAAAAATGTAAAATTTTTTTCATGTATTTTTTATTTGTATTAATCGAAGTAATCACCCATGCAATCAATGCATCTTTGCCAACGCAGTGGCAGTTTACTGATGCCCTTCTTAAAGAAAGCAGCTGGACGGGAGGCAACAAATTCTTCAAAGGCATTTTGTACTGCCTCTCGGGTATTTAATTTTTTTCCCGCCAAGGAGTTATCCAAATTCTGAAAAAAGTAGTAGTGTGTAGGCGCAAGGTCTGGTGAGTAGGGCGGACGACGGAGAACTTCCAACCCCAGTTCTGAATGAAAGACCGTCTGATGTGCAGTATGAGGTCGCGCGTTGTCGTGCAGGAGCAGTGGAGTCGAACGATTGACCAATGCTGGTTGGAGATGTGCCAGCTTCTCCATCATTGTGTTCAGTTCTTCATAGTACACATCTGCAGTAATGCTCACCTCGTTTGGTAAGAAGCTGTGATGAATCATACCGGCGCTAGACCACCAAACAGTGACCATCCCTTTTCTAGGGGTAAGTTTTCGTTTAGAGCATTATTTAGGTGCTGAACCAGGATCCAACCAACTTGCTGAACGCTTGCGATTATCAAACAGAATCCATTTTTCATCGCAGGTAACAATGCGGTTCAAAATTCCTTCATTTGTGTGTCTGTTGAGCAGTGCAAGGCACGTCTCGACGCGTACTTTGCGCTGGCGATCATTGAGTTCGTGGGGCACCCATTTGTCAAGCTTTTTCACCTTGCCAATTTGACGCAAATGGACCAATATTGTTTTGACGCTAACGTCGAAAGCTGCTGCTAATTTAGCCGTAGATTGTGTATCATCAGCTTTCACAATCGCCTTTAGTTCGTCATTGTCGACCAAAGTCTTCGGACGACCGCGAGGTTCATTTTTCAGGTCGAAATTCCCAGAACGGAAGCGAGCAAACCAATAACAGGTGGTGCGTTGGTTTGTAGTGTTAGCTCCGTAAACGTCGTTGATGTTGCGTGCCGCTTGTGCCGCGTTGCTGCCACGACGGTACTCATATTCCATAATTACTCGAATTTTTAACGTATCCATCATGACAAAAAATATTGAAATGCGATGAAAATGTAACACTAATTAATAAACAAATGACTACTTTTGGAAAAAGAATTCCATGTTTTTAAGATAAAATTAATTTGAAATTAGAATTCTTAGCCAAACAAAAATTATTTTGATTTGAAATGGCCAGTACTGCAGAACGGCAATTTCATAGGTAAAGACCTATTATATAATACATATATTCTATACTAACATATTCTTATCCGCTTCGTCGTATGTAAAAAACTGGCAAGAGGCCAATATAATCCAAAAAACAAGTGGCCTAGAATCACCTACGAAAAATTTCACATCGAATAGTTTTAATGAACTCAGGACCGATCAAATATTATTCTGTGAAGGTTATGCTACTATGAAACAATATGTAAATTATAAGTATGCCAAGGAAAAATTATCTTGTGAAATAACAATCTCAGACACAATAATAATATGTTACCTAAAAGTGTAACTGTTAAGTCGCTTCTTCTTTAATAGATGGCGCTGTACAATATCTCACTATAACTGTATCCCAATGTAATTGCTATAACCCATTCGCTAGGGGGCTTCTGTGCACAGTTGATATGTTTAGATTATTATAAAAATTTAGTCCGAAACTATTAACGATTTTATAAAGCCTATTGTTGCCCTAACACTTAACATTGTTAAGTGTTAGGGCAACGATAGGCTTTATATAATAAACTATTAGTTTATTTACTTTATCTAGGCCCCCTTCGGCAGCGGCTCAAGCCTTGGTTCGTTCCCTCGGTGTGGAGCCCTTGAGTACGCTGCTCGCACGAATACAGTGACACAAGTCTCTCGCCAAACTTTTTGACCGCTCTGAATATAAATGCGTCGGACACAGATCACCACATATATTCTATACATATAATAAGAATGTAAATCTAACGTGTCTGTACTTTTTGTGATTTTCGTGAAAAAAATTGTTGCAGGTGTCTAGGAAGAGGAAAACCTCATATAAAGAAATCATAAAGCATATGTTCGGGAGTAACTTAGTCTTTGTTTCATTAAAATCGGTCCACTCTATCAAAAATTATTGTAATTTTAATGGCGCCGCGACTTATGTACGAGAAAAAAGCAGATAAGCAAATTAACTAAATACGTTCAGATGACTTTATTAGTCACTAGCGGGTCCGGCAGACGTTGTACCGCCCTGATTATGAAAAAATCTTTGACAAATGATATACTAAAACGTTCCCCATGAATCACTCTATCCACAGGTGAAAACCGCATGAAAATCCGTTCTGTAGTTTTTGAGTTTATCGCGAACAGACAGACAGACAGACGCGGTAGGGCACTTTGTTTTATACTATGTAATGATTATTTTGTACATCAGGTTTCACGTGGACGAAGTCGCGGGCACAGTTAGTATAAAATAAAGTCCTCTGCTACGTTTGTCTGTGTGTCTGTTCGCGATAAATTCAAAAAGTACTGAACGGATTTTCTTACGGTTATAAGTAGATATAGTGACACATGAGGAAGGTTTTGGTATATAATTTGTATTTATATTTTAGGAGCTAAGGTCCCAACTTCACCAGGTCCTTGTGGTGGAAGATTGGTGTTGACGACTTGAGCAACCCAGCTGGGGCGTGGTTACGATCGAGACTGTTCGCCCAGTCTTGGTCGAATGGCTCACCAAACGACACGGCACCCTGAGTTTCCGGCTGACACAGGTGCTCACGGGGCATGGATGTTTCGGGAGTTACCTATATCGCATAGGCCGGGAGCCGACTACAGGGTGCCATCATTATAGCTGCGCGAATGATTCTGCGCACCACACATTGAGTCAGTGTTCCGCCTTGGACGTGCCACGCAGCGAGCTACTCGCGGCCATTGGCCCGGAACACTCGCTCCCGACTGTCGTTTTTAAGATGGTCGAGAGCGAGGCCGGATGGATCTCCGCCGTCTCGTTCTGCGAGACAGTCATGCTCACACAGGAGGCTGCGGAGAGAGAGAGGGAGCGAACGATTAGACTTCCCTCCCGCGGCCGACGAACTACGCAGCGGCGACGGGTAGGCGATGACCTCCGGCCGCCGTAGTTGTGGCCTGGGGGCGATAGACACGGGCATGTTAAACTGCACAGGCCCATGTGGTGGAGGTGCATTATGCAGATGCGACTCCCACAGTTCGTCAGGGGGGGTAAAACCCATTCCCCCTTGAGGGCTCCATCATCTTGACCCCTCAGGCCGCAGTTTGGGCCCCTTAGGAGGGGACAACATCTGTTGGAGGAGCAGACGTAGTGTCGATTAGACAGTCCCTGCTCCCCCGGCCAAAAGGTATAAGAAGGTACCATGGGGTTTTAGTCAGTGCGACTCGGGCATATCCATCCTCTGCTGCCGGATGGATATCCGTTAGGGATTTACCCATGGAGGAAAAAAAAGGTATATAATTTGTCAAGGTTTTTTTTTATTATCAGGGCAGGGCAACGTTCACCGGACCTGCTAGTTTAGGTGTAAATATGTATGACATTATATGTATAATATCGAGACGACTTAAGGAAAATAAACGCCAATGTTAGATTCCTAGCATAATATTTTAATTTTGTTTTGTATTTTTCACCTCAATAAATTATAATTTTAGTTTATATTTCAAGCTACAAAAGTTCATTTGATATCTTCATGCATAGTACTATCGGTAGAATAGTAAATTTCGTTATTGCAATCCCTGAGTGGATTGACCGCAAGGATGACTTTATGCACTAGACCTCTATCTTTTAAATAACTAATTTTAGAGTTATACCACTAGGCGTTGCGAGTTTGTTAGCGGGATCTTGGAATGTCATGTAGTTGATTTTATATTCTATTCATAATCTCGTGTTATTTAGGTTATTGTGCAAAAGTGAACTGGATGGGAAGGAAATAACACCACGGAGTATATATTCGAACTTGTCACAAAAACTCCCTTTAAAGTTGTAACAAGATGGCTACCATCTTTTTAGTTCATTGAAATCTTCGCAAGAAACTTATAATATCACAACCAACTCGACAATGGCAAAGATAAAATAAATAAAACCAGGCGTCGAATAAGGCATTTGTTTTAAACTCTATTTTATTTCATACTAGCGGGCCCGGCGGAAGTTTTTCTACCCTGATAATAAAAAAACCTTAACAAATTATATACCTAAACCTTCCTCATGAATCACTTCATCTACTGGTGAAAACTGTATGAAAATTGATTCAGTAGTTTTTGGGTTTATCGCGAACAGACAGACAGACGTGGCACAGGACTTTGCTTTATTATATGTAGTGACTGGCTAAACGTCTCTGCTTCGTATTGGCACAATATACTATTGTGGTGTCATAGTACGCAAAGACCAGGGTATATAATGCTTTGTAATAATTTCCGTATATGTCCCGTCCAACTTTTGGGATTGATAGAGAAGAAGAATGCTATCAAACCGTTTGATTCTTCTTTAAAGAATATGATCATTAACCTCATGGTATTTAACAGACTTTGAAATTACCACGACTCTCTGACCTACATCTAAATCATGACTGACGAAGCTTTGTGACATTATTATATAATGTTCTTGCAACGCGTCGAGAGGAAGGGAAGTGCCTCGTATTACATTGTGACCACTTCTTTCTCCCGTTATATCGCTAATTCCAAATATATTTGCGTGAAAACAACCAAATGGTGTCATAAAGATCTAAACGGATTAGAATCATTATTTATTGCTTTAATTACCAAATATTAAAGTTACCAAATTTACAGTTTACCAAAGTTATAAAGTCGATCCATACTAATATTATAAAGAGGTAAAGTTTGTGAGTTTGTGACGTTGTAGGGGGTAATCTCAGGAAATACTGGTCCGATTTGAAAATCAATAATATAATAAAGAAAATTAACATGAGATTACAATCTGACCTCAATTCAAATCTATACTAATACTAGCGGGCCCGGCAGACGCTGTCCCGCCCTAACTATAAAAAAAACCTTGACAAATTATATACTAAAACCTTCCTCATGAATCACTGTATCCACTGGTACAACCGCATGAAAATCCGTTTAGTAGTTTTTGAGTTTATCGCGAACAGACAGACAGACAGACGCGGTGGGGGACTTTGTTTTATACTATGTAATGATTATAAAGCTGGAGGGTTTGTTTGTTTGGTAGAACGCGATAATCCCAGAAACTACTTGTCCAAAAAATCCTTCAAGTGTTATATAGCTCATTCATCGAGGAAGGTTATAGGCTATATGTCATTACGCTAAGACCAATAGGAACGGAGCACTAATGAAGAATGTTTCAAAATCGGGGTATTTTTCCTCTTGAGAGCTTCCTCTACGTGTTAGCGTTAGCCCAAAGTAACTATTCCACGCGGAGGAAGTCGCAGGTAGAGACTAGTGTTTTAATAAGCTATGATTTTTATAACCACTACGCGTTTAGCCTCTGTTTTCTTGCTGTAGAGAAGTGGCACAAGCGGTGTGGTAATTATATTTTTTGACTGCAATAAAATAAATGTTCACAAAAATTAATACAAGAAACGATGCAGACGAAGTAATAGTTATTAACTAGTTTATTATATTAGTTATGAGTGTTTTATTCTGAATTATGACATATAGGTCTTGATAGGTGGTAGAGCCACGCCGAAGCTATTACTGGTTTCAGCATGAATGGGTCGGCTCGTCCGGGGTAGTACCACCCGACCCACAGAAACACCGACGTGAAGTAACAGTGGTTGTGCATTGTTGGGCCAGTGAGAGCGCCGGTGGCCCACTTCCCCTCTCCCACTCCTCCAAACACAGGCTGGCAACGCACTTGCGATTCCCTTGCTATTACAAGTGTCTATGGACGATGGTGATCACTTAACATGAGGTGAACCACTTGCTCGTTTGCCACCTATGATAAAAAAAAGGTTATCAGGTAGGTTAGGCTTTGCGTGAAAGAGCAACAACTATCCATATTCGTACACACTTCATTTATAATACCAATACGATTAAGACAGACGCTGTAATAATTTATTTAAGTGGAACTCTTGTTTGATACAACTTATATCAGTAGAATGTATCACTACATATGAGAGAGAGACGAACTTCTTAGCCTTCCATGGATTCACCGTGCGGGTGCCGGGTCCATCGTGTGGCAGAGGGAGAAACTCAGAGCAGTTCCCAGGACTTGCGACCCAGGTGTAGGTTTAAGGAGGCCCCCTTTGAGATGCGCATCAACGCTCACCTTCACTGCTCGCCTTTGATACTCGTTCTAAAATAGAACTTACTGCAGTTCTCGACAGGCCAAGGTCCTTCAGAAGGTTGTAGAAACAAAGTCCTCTGCCACGTCTGTCTATCTGTTCGTGATAAACTCAAAAACTACTACACCAGTACGTAAAGTGATTCATGAAGAAGGTTTAGGTATATAATTTGTCAAGGTTTTTTTTTATTATCAGGCAACGTCCGCAGGACTCGCTAGTTAATAATAAATCTGAGACAATTCATGTTTTCTCTAATAATGCAGACGAAGTCGCCGGCATCAGCTTGTAGATAATACTTGTTATGTCCACGAGTAATCCATATAGAACACAAATTATTAAAATAATAAAACGATTTTCGGGACAACAAATTATCGGGCGCTAGCTTAATATAAACAAACTTTATTACATATTTATAAAGTAAGTCAACAAAATAACTTATTTATCGGGGAATAGAATGACTGATTGATCGTATTACGGTCGTTTGGATTGAAAGGGTAATATACTGGAGTTTTATATATCAGATGTTAAAGCCGGCGTCACTTACACGTGGTGCGACTTCCTGAATCATTTTTGTTGCTTGATTTTCGCCTTGCTTTTCTCGCGGTGGAAAAATCATACGTAGTAAAGAGATAGATATATAATTCGCTACGTTTTACTCAAGGCTTCGCTTTCATCAATGTAGATTTGATCTATCGTTCAGGAACAGTATTTTTGCCAGACGAAAGTTCTAAAACAAATATGTTGTACCCCTCGCAATGCATTGTGTAAAAAAAACAGAGTGTGTGGAAAAGACACACGATAGAAGTGACACTGTTTGTAATAGGAACACATTTTAATTAAAAACATCAATCATATCAATATTATACAAGATAGACAACTATAAATTATCATTCCAATCTGTGTATTAGAGTAGGGAATATATAATAAATACAATCATTCAGATGATACACATATTGGCATATGAATTTGTAGCTTATCTTAGGTTAGCTCAATTAGGTCGCAAATTGCATGAACTAGGCAACAGCAAGTCGAGGTTCGCCGTGCAGCCCTGAGCTAGTTGTCAAATTAAAATCGGCTGAGTGGCTTAAATGCTCGTCGCGAGTAGTCCGGTGACGCTGTTAAGGCCTTGCTTGGGCAATAGCGTAGTCAGTTCGAGAAAGAAAAAGATACACAAATTATCATTGGCTGGTGAGCGTCTCTCATTTTACCCCTACATTATGGACGCGCACCCGCTGTAATGCGACATGCGATAGATGTATGAAAATATTGGAGGCGATGGGAAAATGTTTCACTTTAAAATGTCAAGTAGTTATTTCCTGATAAAGTAACTTGAAAAACTTTCTTGTTTATATTAATTAAGTTCTTGGTTCCTTATCGCATGCTTTTCAATATATCTGTTGTTAGTCCGTTAGCGACACAGGTCGAAGGTGAGTGGACAGGTTTGGACGTTTATTGCCTGTATCGCACGAACATAGATATGTTAATACTAGATATACTCGTGGCTCCGCTCGAATTTTTATATAGTATTTCACAATTATTGTAACGAATCGTTGAGTTGTGGTGTTATCCTGTCATATACCTTAACAAGACATGAATATAGGAACATCCAATATAAAAATGTATGAGAGACTTTGGGAAACTGGGATTTTAGCTTTTTTTATGTGAGAGATAAAAAATGTGAGCCGTCGCGGGACGCCTGGCAGATGTGAAACGTTTTGTACAGGTTATATGCATAAAAGAATAATTTACGACAGGAAATGAATATGGCATTATCAAAAATAAAATATTAAGATTTTTTTGAAGTAAAAGGTGACTGTTTAGTTAATAAGTATTTATATTAATTAAATACAAAAATTCAAAATCATATAACGTGGCGTCGCCACGCCAACAGTCGTTCTGGCACTATACTATTGATGTTCCACATCAAAAATAAAACTGAAACAAAAATTGTAATCCCATAACAACGCCATCTATTGGATTCGACTGTAACTAAGAAAAGTTTAGGTGACCCTTAAGAAAAGAGGAATCACGGTTATACCTGGTAGCTATATATAGATACATATATAATGTCTCAATCAAGTCAAAACGACTAAACGTATCGGCGTATGGCTATGACCATTCAATGCATCATTTTTCGTAGATGATTCTGGTTACTTACGATACTGGTTTTCGATACGAGTGACCCTTTGCTTAGTGACAGACAGACAGATTGTAGGTAGGCTATACGCGGGCTTGAGAATTTTTGTAATAAAAACTGATATCTAGTCCAGTAATCCTACTCCAAGAAATATGTTCTTGACTATAGGTAGTACCATAGGCTTGTAGCTAGTAGAGCCACGCTGAAGTTATTACTGGCTTCAGCATGGATGGGTGGACTCGCCCGGGGTACTACCACCCGACACACAGAAACACCGACGTGAAGTAACAGTGCTGGTATTGTTGCGTTTCGTTCGGCCAGTGCGAGCGCCAGATGCCCACCACAAATCCCTCCTCCCCTAACCCTGTATTGCTAGTGTCCTCCTTATAAGTATCCCCTTCGAATAAAAAAAGAATTTTCAAATAAGTTTTAACAGTTAACAAACATTTAAAGAAATGCAACCGACTTGAGTTCTCTCTTTTTAGAAGTCGGTTAACAAAGCCTTACGGGTATAGATTCGGAATGTTTGGCGGGATCTTAAAATGTCATGTAGTGAATTTATATTTTATTCATAATCTTGTGTTATTTGACTCTGTTCTTGTAATATTGGTGGTGTTTTATATAATTTGGTTATCGTGCAAAAATTAAGTGAATGGGAAAATAATAACGCGGAGCATGGATTCTGACTTGCCACAAAAACTACCACTAAAGTTCTAACAAGATGGCCACCATCTTGTCAGCTCATTGAAATGTACGCAAGAAACTTGTAATATGAAAGAAAGAAAGAAATACTTTATTGTTGGAGCAACGATACAATTAAATTAAATTACACAAACTAATTAGACAGAAAAGAAAAACTTTTGAAAATGAAAAATAGATGTCCAACAATTGGCGAACTCATTCAGCAAAAATCTGCAATACAGTAAGTAGTACTGCAGCGCTGATTTTCGATGGCGCCTAATATCATTACCTACTCCACAATGCCAGTAATAATCTACTAGAAGATTGGTTGCTAAAAATAAAATAAATAAGTATGATATCAAAGCAATGTTTTCCTTCACCAAATGTTTGATTTGAACCATAACATTTAGCTATTATTGCTTTCCTATTGTTACAGGTCCCACCAATAGATTACCTGAGGCAGGTCACCCTCGATCTTGGAGGGGAGGGAGTTTTAGGTGCAGTTAGCGAGAGGCATATGATAAGAAGAGCGCCGCCGACGCATACTCAGCAATCCAGAAGCACTGTCAGAGCTTTGATAAGGAGATTCAACGAGGTGAGACTACAGTTATGCTCTTCTTGCGGGCCCGGGTGATATTCTGCCCTGATAATAAAAAAATTGAGCCGTCACGGGACGCCTGGCAGATGTGAAACATCGAAATTATTTTGTATAAGTTATATGCATAAAAGAACAGATTACACCAGGAATCAGCTATGGCATAATGAAAAGATAAAGCTTTACAAATTTGTTCCATAAAATAATTACTGTTTATTTATTTTATTACATATATATTCATTTTTTTAAAAACGAAATACAAAAATTCAAATAGACGCAGGCGCGGAGAGTTAGGCGGCATTTATCAAAGAGTGCTAGGTCGTCGGCGCGTGCCGCGTAACACTAGTAGAACGAGTTGCCGACAAAATAATTTGAATCTTATGTTTACACAGATAGGGTTGCAAATGTTTTGAGTATTTCGTTAATAGTGCAAAGTTCGTGTTTTGCGTGGCCACGTCTCGCCACGCCAATAATCAGGTTTATCACCGCCTATAGATGTTTCACATCAAAAAATCTTGACAAATTATATACCTACCTAAACCTAGCATATGAATTACTATATGTACTGATGAAAACCGGGTGAAAATCAATTCAGTAATTTTTGAGCTTATCGCGAACAGACAGACGCAGTAGAGAACTTTGTACTATAACTAGCGGGACCAGCAGACGTTGTCCCGCCCTAATTATAAAAAAAAATCCTTAATAAATTGTATTTCGTTCGCTCAGTGAGAGCACCGAAGGCCCACCTCCACTCCCCCCTTCCCACCATTCCCCCTAAACACAGGCTGGCAACGCACTTGCGACTCCCCTAATGTAGCAAGTGTCCAAGGACGGTGGTGATCACTTAACATCAGGTGACCCACTTGTTCGCTTGCCTCCTATAATATACATTAATAACGTTATAATTCAATCCAACTGCCGTAGTGAAGCGTTGTAGTTGTCTCTCAAGTGCAGCTCCCAGAACACACTAATAAGTTCTTGGCGAGAGATTTTCATCTTGAGGGTTGTAGTTAGACAGGCGGACATAGAGAAAGCCCTAACACCATCTTATGGTCTATTTTATGTCACTAAAAATTCCCACTCAATTACAATTCGAAACTACATCCATCGAATCGGTATCAACTAAGCAACCATCGCTTCAAAACGCGAACAAAGCCGTAGGTAATAGATAGTAATGTGTAATATTAAACAAATGCTTACAACATAGACGTACGTAAATTGTATAGATTTAAATCAACCTCGAGTTATTCCCCTGACTGTAGACTTCATTTCAAACTCCGTCAGGGAAATCCCGTCTTATAAATGATTAGTTTGTTCTAGCAGATACAGACATTTGTTACGAATCTATTATTAAAAAAAAATCTATTGTAATGTACATTTGGTTTAAACCTTTTTACTGTTTCTAATCTATACTAATATTATAAAGAGGTAAAGTTTGTGAGTTTGTGACGTTGTGACGTTGTGGCGTTGTAAGGGGTAATCTCAGGAACTACTGGTCCGATTTGAATAATTCTTTGAGTGTTATATAACTCATTCATCTAGAATGGTTATAAGCTATATATCATCACGCAAAGGCCAATAGGAGCGGAGCACAGATGAAAAATGTTTCAAAATCGAGATGTTTTTTTTCTTTTTGAGAGCTTCTGCTGTGTGTCAGCGTTAGCCCAGAGTAGTAACTATTACTACGCGGACGAAGTCGCGGGCAGGGGCTATAATCTATATACTAATATTATAAAGAAGTAAAGTTTGTGAGTTTGTGACGTTGTAGGGGGTAATCTCAGGAACTACTTAACCGATTTTAAAATTTTACCAATATAAAGCCACGTTATTTATGAGTGTCATAGGCTACATATCATCACGCTAAGATCAATAGGAGCGGAGCAACAATCAAAAATGTTTTAAAATCGGGGTATTTTTTCCTTTTGAGAGCTTCCGCTGCGTCTTAGCCCAAAATAACTATTCCACGCGTGCGAAGTCACGGGCAGAAGCTATTAACTAATTATATTATCTATAATCTATACTAATATTATAAAGAGGTAAAGTTTGTGAGGTTGTAGGGGGTAATATCTGGGGAGTCGGAGAAAAATGGTCGAACGAAAACGTTTCTTACGAACGCTGCCTTAATTATGAGATATATATGATTGAGTTCTAGAGAAAAGTTGTAGCTTGATAATGCCTATTACCGTCCAACGAAGTGGGCACGGGTCGGCTAGTCTATCTATATATATAACTACCTGTGCTCGCGACTTCGTTCGCGTGGAACGTAATGTAATTAAGTAAAACTGTGATTAATAAAGTCATCTGAATGTATTAATTCTATTGACTTGTCTACTTTTCTCTCGTACTTAGATCGCGTCATCGTTAAAATTACAATCACTTTTGATAGAATGAACCGATTTTAATGAAATAAAAACTAAATGTTACTCGAAGATATGCTTTATGATTTTCTTGAAAACGTTTTAACATAAACGTAGTATTTTAGCAGTGATGCGTGTCCATACAAACAGACAGACAGACATTTCTAAAAATGTTTGAAATCTATTTTATCACTTATTCTTAGACACCTGTAACAATATTTTTTACTCAAATCTAAAAAATACAGACACGTTTGATTTACATTCTTATTATATGTCTAAAAGTTGATAGCGGGTTTTATCTTTATTAACTCGCTTTCTGGTATCTCGGAATATTGTAACCGATTTTTAACACGATTCCTGCCCGCTTCGAGAAGATAAATTTCTTTTTAAAGCGGTCACGAAGTTCTTTACGTCGTAAATTACACCAACGACAATTCTATCTGTAAATTTATTCGTCGTTAATTCAACCCTAAAAGTTCGGAGGAAAATCAATAGAATTATCCTTGTTCGACTAATAATTAGTTAACACCGTTTACCCATTAGGAGACATTTGATACCCCCAATGAAATAGGTAAAGTTTCTTATGTCGGTCATTAGTCACCCCCGTTTCCAAGAACGAGAGAGCCTTTATCGTACGACGTAGCGGAGTAACTTTCACTCGTTATTCCACACCAGTATAGCCAATTATTTACGCAGAATATTATCCAATAATAGCTGTGCTTGCGACTCCGTCCGCGTGGAACCTAATGTAAAAAAAAAATACGTGCGTGTATCAGTGTACACACGTAAGAAGTGAGACTTCTTTATGACATCATTTTTCGAAAAATGATCTACTATATTTACAACGTTACAGAAAAAAAAACGGAATCTGATCATTGTGAGCGCACCTTTAGAAATAAACATGGCGCGTAACGGAAAAATGTACAGAAATTAAGATGGCGCGTAACCGAAAAACGTTACATATGTTTTTACATGCTCTAAAATTCCTCCCTACGTGGATAAAGAAGTTTCACTTAAAAAAGTGACTAATAAAATCATCTAAATGTAGATGGTAGAGCTACGCTGAAGCTATTAATGGTTTCCGCATGAATGGGCCGGCTCGCCCGGGGTAGTACCACCCTCTCACAGAAAACCGACGTGAAGTTACAGTGCTTGCATTGCTGCGTTTCGTTCGATCAGTGAGAGCGCCGGAAGCTCACCTCCCCTCTCCTTCCCCTTTCCCTTACTCTCCCTCTCCCCCAAGACAGGTTGGCAACGCACTTGCGACTCCCCTGGTGTTACAAGTGTCTATGGACGGTGGTGATTACTTAACATCAGGTGACCCACGTGTCCGTTTGCCTCCTATGATGTAAAACAAAACATTGCGTTAAGTCCATTCACATATCCACTACAGCACTACATACTCCATTACAATATCTACCGCAAAGAGTGTTCTGAACATCAGTACGGATTGATAACTGTAGCTGTGTTCCATTACCAAGCGATTCGCTACAAATTGAAATTCCATCCATGTCATCTATATGGTTGGAGGTCGTATACTGTACGGTTTTCTCGAGCGCTTTTCCCACTTGCATCGGTTCTTTGGGATTAACTTCCAGCTGTGTCGTTTCTGAAAAGATATAACTTACAGACACTCAAGAAACAAGCCTACATCTATCTCAAAGGGCAGCGATACCCCTTGACCAGCAAGTGTATATGGGCAGCAGTTATTGATTACTGCAAACTCGTTTGCCTGCATTAGAAAAAATGAGTGCGTGTAACCGTCACACGCGATTGAAGTAAAACTTCTTTGGCGTTATATGAGATGGCGATTAAGTTAAAAATAAATACATCATATGAGAATTTTAAGGCGTTCATCTATACTATAATAAAACTGTAGCAAGGTCAAATCTGTACATTAAATATTTTTTGAAAAATTTTATCGGGGTGGATTTTGTTATCGATATAGAAGCCAAAAATAATCTTTTTAGAATTTTTGTCTGTCTGTCTGTCTGTCTGTCCCTGTGAACACGCATCACTCTGAAACTACTGAACCGATTTTGACGAAACTTGGCACAGTTATGACTAATATTACGAGATTACATCTAGGATACTTTTTATCTCATAAAACGCAAGGGATTCTCCAGGATCTGCCTGTTTGTCTGTCCCTTTGAACACGTACCACTCTGAAAGTACTGAACCAATTTTGACGAAATTTGGCACAGTGATAACTAATATTACAAGGTTACATCTAGAATACTTTTTATCTCATAAAACGCAAGGGATTCTCCAGGATAACGGACGAAAGTCAAAAATTTGTAGTTAATGAAATTTTTGACGGATTTTGGTAAATTTTCATTGTGCTATATATAGCAGAAAGATTAGCTAAAAAGATAAGCTATATTTCCCTAAGCTACTTTAAAAAAAATACCAAAAAGAGAATCGCCGGGATTCGAACCGTCGTTGTACAGTACGTTATAACTGAGCTACGGCTATATGACATTTCTACGCGTAATTATCAACCTCATATGGAAAAAATGGTTGTAAACGAAACTGTCACTTATATGTTGTTACATTTATTTTATTGTATAAAAAATGTTTGCTAAACAAAGGTGACAAGATTTTTTCCTAAAACATAAACCTAGATAATAGTTACATTGCATTGTAGAAGACGAATCTCAACTAGAGTTCTATCAGTACGTGTGTTGTTTCGATATTTGATAAAATTAGTTTTCTAAATGTTGTTGAGTCTTGAAGTAGTTGGGTTCAGGTTTGTGAATCTAAGATTAAAATAAATCAGTTGAGGTGTATGCAGTTATTTATTTTTTTCTCGAACTGACCACGCTATTGACCTAGCAAGGTCTTAACAGCTTCACCGGACTACTGTTTGCAGTTACTATGTTGTATTTATACTAATATTATAATGAGTGGTAAAGTTTTGTTTTCGAGGAATGCTTGGTACCTACTACTGGTCCGATTTCAAAAATTCTTTCACTGTTAGAAAGGTATATTATCCCAAGTTCAGTATCTCAGTAAAAAAGGTGGTTTGTATGTCAAAAGTAAATTAAATGTGACCAAATTAAAATTGAATGCAGATTTCACGTATACTTTACAAATTCTTATAAAACAAACAACTAAAACAAAATGGAAATTTAATGTAGATAAAGTTCAACTTTTACAGTATGTTACGTGATGAAGTTACAAGGGGTACTGGGAAGACATTTATCGGCAATATATGTAAGTTAGTTTTGATCTTCACTTTGATGACACTACTTTAGGTAATGCTGCGAACAGATTATAGGCTTATTTTAAAAGATTTCTCACATACCAACTGGGTATATGTTTGAGTGAGTCCCTGGATAGTTTGGATTCACGATTGGAAGTGCTGGATAACGCTGCAATAGGGTTTTAGGTTTTTTAAGATTATTTGCGTTTAAAAATACAATTGAAACCGGTAATAACCGATTTGGTGCAGACGAAGTTGCACGGGTCAGCTAGTCGATAATATAAGACTAGTAATATATATATTTATTATCGTCGACCACTATACATTTTAAATCGATCATTTATTTACTATCATACTTCAAATATGATATGATTGGTTTATGATAAATGAAATGAGAAACATAGATTCTTTTCCATATTTTATTTACTTTATAACAAAGAGTTGCTAATAATATTTCAGGTGTTATTTAAGTTCTGAATTAGCTGACTGATGGCACTACAGATAATGAAGCTTTGTTTTAATTTGTTACTTACCTAAATTGAAACCAGATGGCAGCACGGTCGCGAACCCATATATACATAATTCAATTCTATTGTATGATTTTTATTATTATTCAATTTTCAATTTAATATTTTTTATTCATTTTTGAAGTGAAACTTCTTTAGAATCGTTGTGATTTCAAACCGGATGCAACGAAAAAACGACAGGTAAGTGACACAAATACAAAAATGTGTAGGATGAAGCCGGCAAAGAATGAGACAGAAATATACACACTATTTTACATTATCGGTCTCTCCTCTTTGTGCCATGCTTCGTAGCATCCCCACTCCCGTCTTCTAAGCATAGTCACCTGTAATTAGTGAGCCAGAGCGAGAGAGCAAATGTCGATGTGTATGTATATTGCACACTGTTTAATACTTGCTTGTATTTGAGCATTTAACGTGTGTTAGTATATGTGAAAAGTACGTGAGCTAATACTACTATACACTGTAACATATGTTAACTACAATATAAAATATATTTTAAAATTAATCAAAATACTTTCATTTTTAAACAAATAAACTTTGTAATTATACTACCCTTGTTATGTATATTCATCTCATACTTTTGTCGATTTACTGAAGTTTCACTTCTATCGTGTGTGAATCGCACACACACCTTTTTTTTCATATATTTCTGATTGATTTTTTTATAAACTATTTATTGACAAAATCAAAAATATTTAGAAACCGGATGGTACAGAAACGTGACGCCATATTGCCGTCACGGACTTCCGTTGCATTGTGGTCCAGTTACTTCCTAGTTGCGCCTAAATAATTTACTTCAAAACATCACTCTAAAGTTGAAAGTCTGTCGCCAAGTAGGGGTGATCTGCACTTGAGAGTCAGTCCTCTAAGTTTGGCATATCTACCGTCATAGATTACGTCGTTTAATACCCTGAGACTAGTTTAACGCTATATAAAAAAAATCACTATTAGTAATCTGGTTCGGTTCCACGGACACTCAACCTTTCATATCACCCTGCATGGTCAACCCTTCTATCCTAATAAATACTTTATAAAAATTAGATTCCGTTATTTATGAAACCCGACCCTCTACCATCATTGTAACTAAGCGCGAACCGAAGACATTTGAATGAACGTATGACATAATGCTTAATGGAGTTCGCTTTTACCTGAGAAGGGTGAGTCTGTTTGCATCTTTAGTGATGTGCTTACTACGATTGAATATTATTTATCGATATCGATATATGTACATATAATAAGAATGTAAATATAAAGTGCCTGTTCTTTTTAAATTTTTGTAAAAAATAATTGTTGCAGGTGTCTAGAAATAAGTAATAAAATACATTTTAATCATTTTAAGAAATATCCGTCTGTCTGTTTCTTTGGACACACATTACTTCTTAAGTACAGCGTTCACGATAAAACCTTCAAAATCAAAATCATAAAGCATATCTTGGAGTAACATTTAGTTTTTATTTCATTGAAATCGGTTCGGTCTATCAAAAGTTATTGTAATTTTAATGACGACGCGACTTAGGTACGAGAGAAAAGTAGATAAGTAAATGAACTTAATACATTCAGATGACTTTATTAGTCACTGTTCTGTACACCAGGTTCCACGAGGACGAAGTCGTAGGCACAGCAGTTATATTTAAATTTGGAAGGAAGTGTACCTCTCATTCTCCAGCACATGCTCCCCGGGTGCTGCTAAAGAGTAGCACATATTTGACCGCTGCATTGTTCCACATGAATTGAACCTCGCAGCTAGAAAATACAGTATTCAATCAATTGACGATAACAAAAGATGGATACTCTATTCATGCCCGGTTTCTGAGATACTCGGTTAAAATACCAATAATTATGGACTCACCAAAATTATCCATAAGATAAACTGTCAAATGGCCCGTTGATTTTTCTGACATTTATCGTGTGGCATCGTATCGTTCAGAAAAACGCAATTCGACAAGTTATCGAACCGATAACGCTATTGAACAGATAAACTACATTTAAAGTACCTCAGAAACCGGGCATTAGTCATATGATAAAGTAAATACTAGCATGCCTCGTGACGTCACAAGAGTTTGAATTTTTCCATATAAAGTATGACTTTTGTATAGGGGTCATGAAATATGTTCAAACGCGTGATACCTCATTAGGCATTCACATTTCGGCCTTTTTCGGTTACGATCGCTTCTCAGTAACTATCTTACCGTCAACTTAGAATACCCAACACTATTATAGTATAGTGCAGTACACAGATTGTACATAAAACTAGATGGCGTTACCATTTTACCTTCTCCTTTTATGTCGTCAGTTAAAGTCGTGTAAGATTTAGGTCAATATCTATAGCAATAAAAAAACAAACATTCGCTCTGTGGAAATAAAAGATTTACGTCTCTTCAAATGATGCACTAGAAACAGACAATACTAAAAAGAACAAAACACTTTATTAACCAGGACGTCTTGCTTCAAGAACGTCACAATAAAAATGACAACTTAAATGAGGTTTGAGTCTATTTATATGTGCGTCTCTTAATTGTTATTAACCGTGACGTCACATCCGCTGAAAGTCATGTCAATGTCTTTTAATGTTAATATAATAGGCTTGATGAGACAAAACAAGAGATATAAAATAATCGATTAATATCAATTAATAAATAGAATTAAAAAAGTCGATGTAGTCATAAGGACTGCCGTCAGGAGTGAAAACTCAAAACAACGGAATAACTGTGTTCTTTTTTTTAATTATTTACATGTCATATTTTGTAAATTTAAATTATTAACATTAGTCCGGTTTTCACATCTATTGTGACTTGGAACAATAATTAGACACATTTATATATAGTTTATGAATTCATCTAACATATAACGAACTGCACAATCTCAATACAAAATATCGATATAAAATGTACACAGGCCGCTGTACTACGCGTCGCTAGTCTGACGCAAGCGCAATACGTCACAAGCATGTCGAGGTCATCGGTGACATGAATCCATAAGTTTTTCACCTACCAAACATCGCTCAACGCAGCTATACAAGTTTTCATTTCAAAAATTGTAGTTAACACATTAATTTTAATAGAAAGTAAGGGATAGTTGATACAATGTAATCGAGTTAGGAGATACATAAAAAAAATGTATCACGGAACTGGGAAATTATATTATATACTAGCTGTACCCGCAGCTCCGCACGCGTTTTTTTTAAATCGTATTAAAGAATTATAGTATTGTGAGACTATGTACAATTACAGAAACGCTCTTTAAAGACAATTGTAAGTACGACGCGCATGCCACTAAAAGTGACATGTAACGTGTACATTAGATATATAAATACAAAGAGCGTGCCAAATGAGGCTTGTCATCAGCAACACATTTGGAACCTTAACCCACCATATAACTACCTCAGTGCTTACTTACACTGTATAAAGAAGTAATGAAACAATAACTTAAAATATTATTATTAAGACTTACATTTACATTACATTTAATATACATTGACATTATTATAATTAAGATTTTGTGACTATACAAAAAATAAACGCTTGTCTGTTCCGCAAGAAATTGTATTATGAAACACTTTACGTAATACGTTTATAATCTTAGATCTTATTAGGAAGACCTCTATATCATTAATGTTATTAATAATTATAATGTCGAATTGTAAACAATATGCTGATAATTATTTCTTTATTAAAAATAAAGAATGAGTTGAAATCTTGCTAAATTTCATGCAGACAAAGTTGCGGGTAACAGCTATTCTAAAATAGAATAACCTCAATTACTTTTTATTAAGTTCGCTATCTACCAGTGAAAGTCCCGTGAAAATCAATGTAACCGTTTTGGACATAGCACAGCGGGCGAAGCAACAGCTAACAGCTAGTATAAATTAAAATTGCCTAAATTACTTTTTATAAGATCAGCTATCTGCCAGTGAAAGTCTCGTGAAGATCGGTCAAACCGTTTTGGAGATAGCGTTACGGGCGAAGCCACGTTTAGTAGCTAGTATAAATTAAAATTGCTTAAATTATTTTTTATAAGATCGGCTATCTTCCAGTGAAAATTTCGTGAAGATCGGTCAAACCCTTTTGGAGATAGTGTTATCGACAAAGCCACGGTTAACAGCTAGTATAAATTAAAATTGCTTAAATTACTTTTTATAAGGTCAGCTATCTGCCAGTGAAAGTTTTGTGAAGATCAGCCAAACCGTTTGGAAGATAACGTGACGGGCAAACCCACGGTTAACAGCTAGTATAGATTAAAATTGCTTAAATTACTTTTTATAAGGTCAGCTATCTGTCAGTGAAAGTCCCATGGAAATCGGTCAGACCGTTTTGAAGATAGTTTTGCGGACAAAGCCGCGGTTAACAGATAGTCTAATTTAAAGTTGCCTAAGTGACCCGCTGTAATTTTTTCTATCTGCCAGTGAAATTACCATCAAAATTGGTCCAGCCATTTCGGAGATTACCCGGAACAAACAGACAGACAGACAGACCGACAAAAATTTTTAAAATTGCATTTTTGTTATCAGTTGCGTGTATACTTTCACACCCAATCAGTAAAAAAATGTTATTTTGATATTACATACAGACACTTCATTTTTATTATATGTAAAGAATAGAATAGATTACTAATTGTGTACGTGACTTTATCCGCGTGGAACCTGATATAGAAAACAGTGACTAATAAAGACATCTGAATGTATTAAGTCCATTTACTTATCTGCTTTTCTCTCGTACTTAAGTCGCGTCGTCATTAAAATTACAATAACTTTTGATAGAATGAACCGATTTGAATGAAACGAGGACTAAATGTTACTCGAGGATACGCTTTATGATCTGAGGTCGTGGACCTAGACCTAGACCTAGACCTAGTACTTCAGCAGTAATGCATGTTCATAAAAACAGACAAACATGCACACAGACGTTTCTAATTTTAAAAAAATACAAAAAAAAAAAAATTGACGTGGATATGAAAAACCAATAAGGCAGTAAAAAGCGAAAAATAAATTAATTATTAAATTAACCAAATTAAATAAAAAATATTGATATTTTGGCTACCTAATAATATTTTCTAAGTAAATGCCAACCTAAATTCATATCATCTACATACAAAGTTTGGGTCCACTCTCGTGTCCCGCGATGTATACCTCTGTATAGTATATATATTTTATTACCTGCAACAAATTTGAAGTGTAGGTTGGCATCGACTTCAAATATATTATTAGGTAACGCGAATATCAATATTTTTGAAGTTATACTTCTTTAGGCGCGTTATGAAAAAATGATGAGAGTGAAATTTTAAGATTCTGTGACACAAAATTAACAGTATGAAGCTGTCTGCTTAACCTGACACCCTGAAGTTAGCTATAGTCAACATTTTGTTTCTTTGTATTTGTTGTTCGTATTTCTTTGTATTAAAACTTTCAATGTATTAAATACCTTTTTTTTTTTTTTTTCTACAAACGTAGATTAAGGCGAAAGATAAAATTTTTGAACAGATTGTTATCTTGTTACGCCAAAGAAGTATAACATCTAACGCGTGTACATAAGTACACACACACTTTTTTTTATTTAATTTGGTTAATTTAATAATTAAGTTATTTTTCGCTTTTTAGTGATTTTTTGGTTTTTCAGTAAAAAAAAATATTTTTCCATTTTTAGTGTCCATAAACATATCTGGTTTCTATTGGGTATCATAAAATTATTGAAATCAGTTCCAAGTTGACAAAAATACGTAGAGACGATGTGGGTGAAAATCAAATTAACGATAGTTCACCCCCTTAGGGGTTGAATATTTTGTTCAAATTTATATGGGACCACCTCTGAGCATAACCAATTCAAATAAAAAAGAATTATTAAAATCGGTTCACAATTGACGAATATATCGATTAACATACATTCATTTTGGTAGGTGGTAGAGCCACGCTGAAGCTATTACTGGTTTCACCATGAATGGGTCGGCTCGCCCGGGGTACTACCACACTCTCATAGAAAACCGACGTGAAGTAACAGTGCTTGCATTGTTGCGTTTCGTTCGGTCAGCGAGAGCGCCGGAGACCCACCTCCCCTCTCCTCTCCCCCTTCCCTCCCTTTCCCCCAAACACAGGCTGACAACGCACTTTCCACTCCACTGGTGTTGGTAGTGTCTATGGACGATGGTGATTACTTAACATCAGGTGGCCCACCTGTTCGTGTGCCTGCTATGACATAAAAAAAAACAAAAAATGACTGAAATGTATTTTGTTATCTATACCTAGACACCTTTTATAAAAAAAAACTTAAAAGTACAGACACATTAGATTTACATTCTCATCATATGTATAGGTTGTTATGTCGAATATATAATGTAAAAATAATTACATTTCCATTATCGTGAAGCGATATAGGTCACTATTAATCGATTTACTGAATGTACCCACTAAAAGAAGTGTAGTGAATTCATTGAATAGTTTCGTAGCGATCCTTTGACCTCGTTCTGAAACCAGGTTAAGGGAATGTGTTACGGAGTGGAACATAACCTTTCGATTTATTAGTTCATTGAGGTATGTTTTATGAATACCTTAGTTTTATATTTATCCTAGCTGTGCACGCGACCACGCATACATTTGATATTATTTATTACTAGCTTCTGCCCGCGACTTCGTCAGCGTGGAATAGTTACTTTGGGCTAACGATAACACGCAGCGGTAGCTCTCAAGAGGAAGAAAAACCCGATTTTGAAACATCCTTCATTGGTGCTCCGCTCCTATTGGTCTTAGCGTGATGATATATAGCCTATAACTTTCCTCGATAAATGAGCTATTTAACACTGAAAGAATTTTTCAAATCGGACCACTAATACCTGATATTAGCGCGTTCAACCAACTAAACAAACAAACCATCCAGCTTTAATATAGCTTTAATATTACTATTTACTACTCTTCTCTCATACTTGCCTCGAGCCGTCATTCATATTGCAATAACATTTGATAGAGTCGACCGATTTTAATGAAACAAAGACTAAGTTACTGCCGAGGATATGTTATGAAGTTTTATTGTGAACTCAGTACTTTAGCAGTGATGCATGTTCACACAAACAGAAAGACAGACATTTCTAAAAATGATTGAAATGTATTCTATTACTTATTCCTAGACACCTGCAACAATTCTCTTCACGAAAATCGAAATAGTACAGAACCGTTAGATTTACATTCTTATTATATGTATAGAGGATACATAAATCTAACCTAAACATAATTCAAACTACCTATTTTTGAAGTTACATTTCTTGTGGCACGTTTGGAAGAAACGATGAGAGTGGAATTTACAATACACGCGCACACCGACACCTAAACACGACACCATGAAGTTGGTCGGTAATTGTCTGTCAAGTTTTCGTTAGAAGTGATAACTATATTGAAGCTAGTTATTCAAACATGTATGAATCTACAACAGATGTTTTATATCAGTGGAGATAAAAAAAAGCGGAGGCAGTCACAAGGACTGCCGACAGAAGAGAAAAATTTGGAAGTGACGCCTCTCTCTGTGCAACCACTAAAAACGAATGTAGCTTTATGTGTCTATTGTTGTAATAATAAAAAAAAATATGTTAGTTATTATGAAAAGATAAACCAGATCGAGTTTCTTGCCGGTTCTTCTCGATGACTGGGTTGTTTTCCGAACCGGTGGTAGTTTTGACGTTCATAAGCGCCTTCTCAGGGACTAAATTGAATAAAGAGTATTTTGATTTTGAAAACTCAAAACATTTTCCCTTTTGAATTTTCACATTAATTATAGTGTGAATGATAATATTTAAATTTTACAAATTTATTTATTGAAATTATTAACATTAGTGTGGTTTTCATATCTATTGACACTCGGAGTAATAATTATATACATTTGTAAGTAAGTAAAGTCTATTAATCAATCAATATGATGAGCTGCAAAATATCATTATTACATGTACACAGGCTCTTATACTACACGTCGCTAGTCCGACGGAAGCCGCGCAAGCGCAATACGGCCGCTCATGTTTACGTAGCATGTCATAACGCGAAATTATAAATTTATCTCTTACCAAAACTACCGCTCAACGTACCTAAAGAAGATTTTTTTTGAAATGTATGCATATATAAATATACGTATGTATTTATGTGTGATTTTAAATGATATATGGCGGCGTATAATAATTGATTTTTAGATAAATTTAAAAATAATACGCTAATCGATATCACAGTTTCGCATCACTATTACGAACGATCAGCAATTACGTAATCATCGACAATTTATGATGGCAACGTCTTTTGTTTGTCATTTAACAATGCTTTACCCAGTCGTCTGTTAAATGCAACTAATGAACAAAAGCTACTATGCATTCGTCTATTAACTTGTCTATGCAACGAAACTTTTCAGTTAATTTTCACACGCTCCTAAACATTTAGATAACGTGTAACTTTGCACACATATTCTATACTAGCTGTGCCTGCGACACCGTCCCAGTGGAACCGAATGTAAAAAAGTGACTAATAAAATCATCTGAATGTATTAAGTCCATTCGCTTATCTAATTTTCTCTCGTACTTAAGTCGCGTCGTCATTAAAATTACAATAGTTTTTGATAGAATGAACCGATTTTAAGGAAAATTAGACTAAATGTTTATCGTGAACGCAGTAGTACCTTAGCTGTGATGAGTGCTCAAACAAACAAACGGACAGACATTTCTAAAAATGATTGAAATGTATTTTATTATTTACTACCTCTATATACACCAAAACCTTCCTCATGAACCACTTCACCTACTGGTGAAAACCGCATGGAAATTCGTTCAGTAGTTATTGAGTTTATCGCGAACAGACAGACACGCCAGAGGAATTTATTTTGTAATATGTAGTGATTTCAAGACACCTCCAACAATGTTTTTCACAAAAATCTAAAAAGTACAGACACGTTGGATTTACATTCTATATATAAACTAGCGGACCGGGCGGACGTTGTCCTGCCTTGAAAACAAAAAAAATTGTTAGAAGTTGCGTTAGAAGTTATACTTCTTTGGCGTAACAAACTAAAAATCTTTTCAAAAATTTTATCTTTCGCCTTATTCTACGTTTGTAGAAAAAACGCCGCTAACAATAGAAAAAATGTATTTAATACATTGAAAGTTTTAATACAAAGAAATACAAACAACAAATACAAAGAAACAAAATGTTGACTATAGCTAACTTCAGGGTGTCGGTTTTTCGTAACGATGTGCGCGCGCATCGTAAAAATTTACTCTTATCACTTTTCCCTAACGCGCCGAAAGAAGTATAACTTCAAAAATTGCAGGTGTCTCTGAATACGTAATAAAATACATTACAATCACTTTCAGAAATGTCTGTCTGTTTGTATGAATAGACTTCACTGCTAAAGTACTGCGTTCACGATAAAAACTTTTCAAGAAAATCATAAAACATATCTTGGAGTTACATTCTTGATACATGGAGACTTAATACATTTATATATATATATATATATATATATATATAGACGACTTTAGTAGATAGATGACTTTAGTAGTCACTGTTTTGTACATCAGATTCCACACAGACGAAATCGCGGGCACAGCTAGTTTATTATAAACTTTATCTACATTGGACATTCAATTTAGATAAAACTTTACCCAAATAGAAATTACCACAGATTTAGTATTACGGTCAGTAAAATAACCTTCTTTATTTGGAGACATATTACTAGCAGACCCGTGCAACTTCGTCTGCACCAAAACGGTTATTACCGGTTTCAATTGTATTTTTAAACGCGAAAAATCTTAATAAACCTGATTGCAGCGATACCTACCGTTTCCAATTGTGAATTCAAACTATCCAGGGAATCACTCAAACATTTTGTAGGTGGTAGAGCCACGCTGAAACTATTACTGGTTTCAGCATAAATGGGTCGGCTCGCCCGCGGTAGTACCACCCTCTCACAAAAAACCGACGTGAAGTAACAGTGCTTGCATTGTTGCGTTTCGTTCGGTCAGTGAGAGCGCCGGAGACCCACCTCCCCTCCCCTTCCACTTTCCTCTTCCCTTCCCTCCCCCCCCCTCCCTACACAGGCTGGCAACGCACTTGCGACTCCCCTGGTGTTGCAAGTGTCTATGGACGGTGGTGATCACTTACATCAGGTGACTCACCTGTTCGTTTGCCTCCTATGATATAAAAAAAAAACATATACCCAGTTGGTATATGAGAAATCTTTTAAAATAAGCCTAGAACCCGTTCGCAGCATCACTTATCGGGTCCAATTAAGATAAAAACTAACCTAAATATATTGGCGATAAATGAATTTTTGCTGATTTCAATTACATTCCTTGTGATTCACTATTGAAAATATATATTCGCCAAAATAAACATTGTCTATCGAGGGATAATATACACCTCTAACATAGAAAAAGAATTCAAAATCGGATCATTAGTACCAGGGATTTTTTGAACACAAAACGATAAAAATATGGAAATAATAGCTTAAATGTTTAGCTAATCTTTCTGCTATATATAGCACAAAGAAAATTTACCAAAATCCGTCAAGAATTTCCTTAATTACAATTTTTTGACTTTCGTCCGTTATCCTGGAGAATCTCTTGCGTTTTATGGGACAAAAAGTATCCTAGATGTAACTTTACAATATTAGTTATCACCGTGTCAAGTTTCATCAAAATTGGTTCAATACTTTCAGTGTGATACGTGTTCAAAGGGTCAGACAGACAGACAAAAATTGTAAATAGATTATTTTTGGCTTCAATATCGATAACAAAGTTATCCTCGATTATAATTTTCAGAAAAATATTTAATGTACAGATTTAACCTAGTTGGAGTTTTATTATTATAGATAATAAGATTTCCTAGATTTTTGTGAACTTATAAATGTTAGAGATCAAAAAATTGATTAGATAATACATCTGTCAAAATGTGTTAAATTAGCGTGGCGCTACAGTAGCAGCAGGGTTCATTATTGTTCGATTACTTTAACAATTTTTTATAAAAGTGAACACTAAAAAATTACTAAACGTATTATGTAAAGTTCATAAAAATTATATTATTCTCAACCTTTTCCCACAACAGTTATTTTAGGTTATAATTACAAATTTATTTCGGACGATCCATAACCTTCGCATATGTTGGCGCCATTTTGGAAAGGGTTGGAACTGTTTTTTAGTGCCTAGTGCTGGTTATTTTTCCAACACACCTCCTATATGAGACCGTTGTCTTTTGCTCTAGCTTCCATGGTGTCTTGGAATCAACGCGACGGTAGTAAATTGCACCCATGTGAAGCCGAGGCAGATCTTTGGTAACAATACCTTGTTCTCATAAAAACATGCTTTTAGTAAGTTTAAATTACCTTTGGAGCACAATAACGCTAAAACTACTGAACCAATTGGTATAGAACTATGACCGTTCGATGAGGAATTTATCGTAGATTGATCCAGACTACTATTTTTTTTTACCAATTGTCAGAAACGGAGCGTAGTGACAGAAAGAGTAAGATAATATGATGTGTTTAAGTGATAAGACGGTCTTTGTGTTCAGAGCGAATTAAAAAGTTATCTAACGTAATTTTTTTTTCTCTAACTGACTACGCTATTGACGTGGCAAGGTCTTCACAGCTTCACCGGACTACTAAGGCGAGCGCTTAAGACACTCAGGCGATTATATTTTTAGTTAACACGCTCAAGGGCGCTTGGGACACCTCAGCTTGGGCTGTTACCTGAGAAACCGTGATTTTTATATTTCATTTTTGAGGCATTTGAGACTATCCGATACAAATAACGATGAAACAAGTACCAGTCACGTCGTTAACGTGGCGTTTCTCTTGACATCGCGATACTGCTAACCAAGATATTGTACAGCGTCATCTATTGGTGCACAAGCTTAACAACTACGGGCGCTTGGGACACCTCAGCTTGGGCTGTTACCTGAGAAACCGTGATTTTTATATTTCATTTTTGAGGCATTTGAGACTATCCGATACAAATAACGATGAAACAAGTACCAGTCACGTCGTTAACGTGGCGTTTCTCTTGACATCGCGATACTGCTAACCAAGATATTGTACAGCGTCATCTATTGGTGCACAAGCTTAACAACTACTTGGCATTTGTTCAATTCATTCATTCGTTCATTAGTTCTCGCAATTCGCTTAAAAAGTTAAGTTTTCGCTTCACTTATTAGTATATAGATACGACGTAATTAAATCTATGATATCATCCAAGATATTTATTAAAATGATATAATGTAAAGAGAATTTTTAATAAAAATCAAATTCCTTGCGTCTCTAAAATATTTTACTACGTAAGGATTAATAATATACGTTCAAAGGAGCTTCAGTAATTACCAATTATTTTTTAATAAATACAAGCTAAATATGTTTATAGCGGGTTATGTGTATAACATATCGTTGTCTACTTTTTTCTAGGTATCTATATATAGAATACTAGCGGGCCCGGCAGACGTTGTCCCGCCCTGATTATGAAAAAATCCTTGACAAATTATATACCAAAATGTTCCTCATGAATTACTTTATCCACTGGTGAAAACCGCATGAAAATCCGTTCGGTAGTTTTTGAGTTTATCGCGAACAGACAGACAGACAGACGCGGTAGGGGACTTTATTTTATACTATGTAATGATAATAGTAGTGTAATTATATTGCTATTTGGTCGCTGTAGAAAATATCACCATTATTGTAACAGAAATACGCTAAAATAAATATTTTAGAAAAAGTTCGTAGTTATTTCATTTTTTTTATAAAATATGTTATGAGATCATTTAAAATACAGACGGAATAAGAGAGCATAATGCACTACGTTAATTAGCATCGTAAGATTGAATTAAGTCACAATGTTACAGAAAAACTACGTACATTATTTTATTTATTCTAAAATATTTATATATAGGTAATCCCTCGGCTGATTTTTTAAAACCCAGATTTCAAAATGGCGGATCATAGTTCTAAATATATGGTTATTTTGAAGTGAAACTTCTTTAGAATCGGTTGTGATTTCAAACCGGATGCAACGGAAAAAACGACAGGTAAGGGACACAATTACAAAAATGTGTAGGATGAAGCCGGCAAAGAATGAGACAGAAATATACATACTATTTTATATTATCGGTCTCTCCTCTTTGTGCGATGCTTCGTAGCATCCCCACTCCCGTCTTCTAAGCATAGTCGCCTGTAATTAGTGAGCCAGGACGAGAGAGCAAATGTCGGTGTGTATGTGTATTTATTGCACACTGTTTAATACTTGCTTGTATTTGAGCATTTAACGTGTGTTAGTATATGTGAAAAGTACGTGAGTTAATACTACTGTACACTGTAACATATGTTAACTACAATATAAAATATCTTTTAAAATTAATCAAAATACTTTCATTTTTAAACAAATAAACTTTGTAATTATCCTACCCTTGTTATATATATTCATCTCATTCTTTTGTCGATTTACTGAAATTTTACTTCTTTATTTTTTCTAAAATTCTGTTTGTACATTATATACTTTGGTATTGTTCAAACCTATACTAATATTATAAAGTTGAAGAGTTTGTTTGTTTGAACGCACAAATATCAGGAACTACTGGTTTGAAAATTTCTTTTAATATTAGATAGCCCACTTATCGAAGAAGGCTGTAAGCTGTATATATCATCACGCTAAGACCAATATGAGCGGAGTACCAATAAATAATGTTTCAAAATCGGGGTGAACGTATTTATTATCTATACATATAATGAGAATGTAAATTTAATGTGTCTGTACTATTTCGATTTCTGTTAAAAAAAATATTTCAGGTGTCTTGGAATAAGTAATAAAATACATTTAAATCATTTTTATAAATGTCTGTCTGTTTGTATAAACACGCATCACTGTTGAAGTACTGGGTTCACAATAAAACCACACCAAGAAAATTGTAAAGCATGTCATCGGGAGTACCTTAGTCTTTGTTTCATTTAACTCGGTCCACTCTATCAAAAGTTATTGTAGTTTTAATGAGGACGCGGCGTAAGTATGAGAGAAAAGTAGACAAGTAAATGGACTTAATACATTCGAATGACTTTATTAATCACTGTTTTTTACATAAGCTTCCACGCAGACGAAGTCGCGGGCACAGGTAGTTATGAATAAAATTCATTACATATCATTTCGCCAAAAAATTTAAAGTTGTGTGTGGTTTGAAATATTTTAAAGACTTCTTGTTACATTGCAAAACTTTAGTAATTCAAGGCGACTCCTTGTTACATTGAAAAACTTTAGTAATTCAAGGCAGATCGCTATCACCTGAACCACTCACAAAGTAGGTGAGCGACTCGAAGGGACGACCTGAGCCCTTTAAAAATTCGTTCGCCCCTTCGCGGGACATAGCCAAGATGTTATCAAGGCCCAATAATTTCCTTACTCAATAGATTGAGGCACGGTTAGTTCAGCGCCTCGCACTTCCCCCCGACTATTTTCCAGATACAAAACGATAGCTAGTTTTAAATTTGTACAGCGCCACCTATTGACAACTTTATAAACTGATAAGGTTATATGTTTGTCAATTAATTTTTTTTCATCACGTGGACTCCAACAATCCCATAAGCTTGTTAGTATGTTTGTTCAAGAGTTTTTTTCTAGAAGGTTCTCTCGATATTAAAATGTAGAGAATTATCTTGTAGGTAGGTAATTTTAGGTACTCAATATATTGTGCTGAAAATCCATACTTAGTGTTGCCAGTTTCTGTATCCCGGGTTTCGGAGAAATAATTAAATATTTAGTGTTGCCAAATTTCGAATTTGGATTTTAGGGGGAAAAAATTAGTGCTGCCAGCTTCTGGAATAGGATTTTAGAGAAATAAATACATACTTAATGCTGCCAGTTTTTTAATTCGGATATTTGGGGTGATGAATAACCTTTAGTGTTGCCAGGATCCTAATTCACATTTTCGGAGAAATAATCAAATGTTTAATGTTGTCAGATTTTGAATTTGGATGTTTGAGGAAATAAAAATAATATTGCCAGTTATTTAAATTCGGATTTCGGGGGAAATTATAACATTATTACATTGCCAGCATTTGAATTCCGTTTTCCGGGGCATAAATGTTTAGTGTTGCCAATTTTTTAAATTACAATTTTCGGAGAATTAAAGAGTGAAAAGAAACGGTATACGAGATCAGATGAAATTAATTTGACCCCATTATTTTTTTTAATCAAATATAGAAAGTTATGGGATTTGCAAGAAGATATAAAATACTTATTATCAATATAGTTACTGATATGATGAATGCTTTTTTAATATATATATATATAAGAGATTCCCACCTATATATTGACTCATCACGATATCTCTGGAACCATAAGGCGTAGGTAGCGACTTGAAATATGGTAGGAATATTCCTTTCGCCGAGTAGAGGTCAGCTAACGTATTTTACGAAATTCCACCCACAAGGGGGGTTGCGGAGGGGTAATCAGGGCGGGACAACGTCAGCCGGGCCCGCTAGTTTATCTATATAACTTTAAGAATTGCAATGAGATGAAATAAAAAAATGCATTGCAATACATAAAAACAAAGTTTTATTAATAAAAGGCAGATTTAATTAATTAGTAGAGACCCTTCATAGGTTTTAAAACGGGATGACCCTGCTTTCGCTGTAAGGTTGGTAACCCTACTCACTATACTAGGGTGTATACATATTGGTCTTAAAATGAATATAGTAATGCGTCTAAATAATACACTGTTGAGCAACGACCTCAGCCCGTAGGAAGCCACTGGTTCTATCACGACAACGGGCCAGCCCACGATATATTGGCGATTTTAGAGATGGAATATTATAACAAAGTTTATTTATTTTTCCAATATAATATGAAACTACAATCATTTCTGTATTACTTAGATTTTTTCAAGTATATTTTCTTTCATTGTGGCAGTGAATTTGTTTTTTTTTTTTTCGAACTGACTACGCTATTGGCCTAGCACTGTCTTAACAGCATCACCGGACTACTGTGGTAGTGGTGATCTTTATATGAGAGTGGGGGTGGGGGATCTTTATATACACTGGGTGACTGGTTAGTCGTTAGCAATATTTTTACAGGATACTCAGTACTTGATACTCGATCTAGATAAATAAAAACAATTGGTGCTTAATATTGTACCTTGGGGTTCGATCTTGTTGTAGTCTTAGCTATAATCTATTGCTAAAAATGGCAGATGCGCCCCTGTTTATTTGAACGGTAGAATTATGGAGGGTAGAGGTAAGAAGAACTATCTCATATGAGGGACATGTTGAAACAGTGTCTAGCTCTAAGCACTAAATAATAGTTTAAAGATCTGAAGAATTTTGTGAATTTTAAATAACACGCTTAGTGATTTTTGAGTGCTAGTTTTATAAAATTTGTTCAAATAATCGAACAATAGCCCTGTTGCTACTGTAGCGCCACCCTAATTTAACGCATTTTGACGGACATTTTTGCAAACAAATGGTTCTCCTTACCTCTACACTCCATAGGTAGAATATTTGGCATAGTTAAAGTTTATATAGAGGAGAAGGACACAAAGCTATTTCTTATATAAAATGCATTAAAAACACATTAAAATATACGTTAAAAACATATAAAAAAGACGTTTCGCCATCCATCATTTTACTCTTACGTTCCAATTACCTTTTTTCATCCTACATTCAATACTTTTAACATGACTTACGTTCCATATACACGCCCTTTAAAATGAACTGGTAAAATTGTAGGTTAATTTTATAATAATATAATATCTAAATTCATAAAATACATTAATAATTAATTGATAAATCATTTATCTTTAGTAAATTTATGAAATCACTGAAATATATATTATTATATCTATTCAGTACATTATGTATTTTTAGTTACATTTCAATGTTAAGGTAATTTTCTAAATATATAAAAATCCAGTGTCAACCAGTGGCGTAGCTAGGTAGCCAAGGGCCCTGGGGCAAATTAAAAAATGGGGCCCACTGCTATGTAAACTAATTAGGTTTTATCAAATAAAAATATGAAATATACAAATACTTTAAAAATGCTAAGCTACTTAAGCTCTTCTTTGTGCACTGCAGGGCAGGTAATAAAATATTAAACAGTAACAACATAAATTACAATTAATACTTGGTGTAGGTTTGCCTAATAAAACGAAATAGAGAAGATTCAAGGGTTTATTATATAAAGGTCGGGCCTACCAACTGATTAAACAACAACTATATTTACAATTTTTACAAACCTGTTATATTTATTTTAAAAATGGGAGAAATTTCCAAAAGTTCAGTTCGATCGAGATTTCTGGTAAGGATTCGAGGGCTCCCTGAGCTTGAGGGCTCCGGGGCACTGGCCCGCCTAGCCCCTAGGTAGCTACGCCACTGGTGTCAAGACTCACTCAACCGATCTTCATGAAAGTTGACATTTATGTATAATTTGGTCCAACTCGAGAGATAGGATAATTTATATTTCGATTAATAGCCTGAATATATTTTAAATGCAAATTAAATGATTGTCAATGTTGATTATTGTTATCAATTGTAAATTTCATCGGTCTCGAACAGATGGCGCTCTAAATTACTTTGTTAACAGAAAACTGTAAAATACATAATCAATGAGTATTCATTCAGAAATACTCTCTAAGCATAATTAAAAGATTATTTACACTTGTTAAAGGTCTCCGGCTGGGTGACGGAATTAATTTTGGAGCACTCCTCAGCTGAAGAGAGGAAAGCAGCACTCGCCTGTGTACTTCGCGTTGCTCTAACTTGCTGGAACATTGGGAACTTCAACGGAGCCATGGAGATCGTTGCAGGATTGAAGTATGCATTTATTTCTTTATAGTAGTTGTTAAGCTTGTGCACCAATAGATGACGCTGTACAATATCTTGGTTAGCAGTATCGCGATGTCAAGAGAAACGCCACGTTAACGACGTGACTGGTACTTGTTTCATCGTTATTTGTATCGGATAGTCTCAAATGCCTCAAAAATGAAATATAAAAATCACGGTTTCTCAGGTAACAGCCCAAGCTGAGGTGTCCCAAGCGCCCTTGAGCGTGTTAACTAAAAATATAATCGCCTGAGTGTCTTAAGCGCTCGCCTTAGTAGTCCGGTGAAGCTGTGAAGACCTTGCCACGTCAATAGCGTAGTCAGTTAGAGAAAAAAAAATTACGTTAGATAACTTTTTAATTCGCTCTGAACACAAAGACCGTCTTATCACTTAAACACATCATATTATCTTACTCTTTCTGTCACTACGCTCCGTTTCTGACAATTGGTAAAAAAAAATAGTAGTCTGGATCAATCTACGATAAATTCCTCATCGAACGGTCATAGTTCTATACCAATTGGTTCAGTAGTTTTAGCGTTATTGTGCTCCAAAGGTAATTTAAACTTACTAAAAGCATGTTTTTATGAGAACAAGGTATTGTTACCAAAGATCTGCCTCGGCTTCACATGGGTGCAATTTACTACCGTCGCGTTGATTCCAAGACACCATGGAAGCTAGAGCAAAAGACAACGGTCTCATATAGGAGGTGTGTTGGAAAAATAACCAGCACTAGGCACTAAAAAACAGTTCCAACCCTTTCCAAAATGGCGCCAACATATGCGAAGGTTATGGATCGTCCGAAATAAATTTGTAATTATAACCTAAAATAACTGTTGTGGGAAAAGGTTGAGAATAATATAATTTTTATGAACTTTACATAATACGTTTAGTAATTTTTTAGTGTTCACTTTTATAAAAAATTGTTAAAGTAATCGAACAATAATGAACCCTGCTGCTACTGTAGCGCCACGCTAATTTAACACATTTTGACAGATGTATTATCTAATCAATTTTTTGATCTCTAACATTTATAAGTTCACAAAAATCTAGGAAATCTTATTATCTATAATAATAAAACTCCAACTAGGTTAAATCTGTACATTAAATATTTTTCTGAAAATTATAATCGAGGATAACTTTGTTATCGATATTGAAGCCAAAAATAATCTATTTACAATTTTTGTCTGTCTGTCTGACCCTTTGAACACGTATCACACTGAAAGTATTGAACCAATTTTGATGAAACTTGACACGGTGATAACTAATATTGTAAAGTTACATCTAGGATACTTTTTGTCCCATAAAACGCAAGAGATTCTCCAGGATAACGGACGAAAGTCAAAAAATTGTAATTAAGGAAATTCTTGACGGATTTTGGTAAATTTTCTTTGTGCTATATATAGCAGAAAGATTAGCTAAACATTTAAGCTATTATTTCCATATTTTTATCGTTTTGTGTTCAAAAAATCCCTGGTACTAATGATCCGATTTTGAATTCTTTTTCTATGTTAGAGGTGTATATTATCCCTCGATAGACAATGTTTATTTTGGCGAATATATATTTTCAATAGTGAATCACAAGGAATGTAATTGAAATCAGCAAAAATTCATTTATCGCCAATATATTTAGGTTAGTTTTTATCTTAATTGGACCCGATAAGTGATGCTGCGAACGGGTTCTAGGCTTATTTTAAAAGATTTCTCATATACCAACTGGGTATATGTTTTTTTTTTATATCATAGGAGGCAAACGAACAGGTGAGTCACCTGATGTAAGTGATCACCACCGTCCATAGACACTTGCAACACCAGGGGAGTCGCAAGTGCGTTGCCAGCCTGTGTAGGGAGGGGGGGGGAGGGAAGGGAAGAGGAAAGTGGAAGGGGAGGGGAGGTGGGTCTCCGGCGCTCTCACTGACCGAACGAAACGCAACAATGCAAGCACTGTTACTTCACGTCGGTTTTTTGTGAGAGGGTGGTACTACCGCGGGCGAGCCGACCCATTTATGCTGAAACCAGTAATAGTTTCAGCGTGGCTCTACCACCTACAAAATGTTTGAGTGATTCCCTGGATAGTTTGAATTCACAATTGGAAACGGTAGGTATCGCTGCAATCAGGTTTATTAAGATTTTTCGCGTTTAAAAATACAATTGAAACCGGTAATAACCGTTTTGGTGCAGACGAAGTTGCACGGGTCTGCTAGTAATATGTCTCCAAATAAAGAAGGTTATTTTACTGACCGTAATACTAAATCTGTGGTAATTTCTATTTGGGTAAAGTTTTATCTAAATTGAATGTCCAATGTAGATAAAGTTTATAATAAACTAGCTGTGCCCGCGATTTCGTCTGTGTGGAATCTGATGTACAAAACAGTGACTACTAAAGTCATCTATCTACTAAAGTCGTCTATATATATATATATATATATATATATAAATGTATTAAGTCTCCATGTATCAAGAATGTAACTCCAAGATATGTTTTATGATTTTCTTGAAAAGTTTTTATCGTGAACGCAGTACTTTAGCAGTGAAGTCTATTCATACAAACAGACAGACATTTCTGAAAGTGATTGTAATGTATTTTATTACGTATTCAGAGACACCTGCAATTTTTGAAGTTATACTTCTTTCGGCGCGTTAGGGAAAAGTGATAAGAGTAAATTTTTACGATGCGCGCGCACATCGTTACGAAAAACCGACACCCTGAAGTTAGCTATAGTCAACATTTTGTTTCTTTGTATTTGTTGTTTGTATTTCTTTGTATTAAAACTTTCAATGTATTAAATACATTTTTTCTATTGTTAGCGGCGTTTTTTCTACAAACGTAGAATAAGGCGAAAGATAAAATTTTTGAAAAGATTTTTAGTTTGTTACGCCAAAGAAGTATAACTTCTAACGCAACTTCTAACAAAATTCTTAAAAGTACAGACACAATAGATAGAATACTTTCTTATTATATGTATAGTTGAAGATCACGTAAGAATTATTTAGAAAAGGACTGAGTGTCTGAGAAATAAAGCTTAAACAAGAAGAAAATATATTCAGTAGTTTTAGAAATGATACTTCTATCCAATATAGATTCCTTTTTTCGAACTGACTACGCAATTGGCCTGGTAGGGCCTTTACAACTTCACCGGACTACACCCAACTTCCAATACTTCTAGGTTATTGATTGATTATATTTTACTAGCTGTGCCCGCGACTTCGTCCTCGTGGAACGTTATGTAAAAAACAGTATATAATGAAGTCATCTGAATGTATCGAGTCCATTTACTTAGCTACATATCTCTCGTACTTATGTCGCGTCATCATTAAAATTACAATAACTTTTGATAGAGTGGACCGATTTTAATGAAACAAAGACTAAGTTATTGGTGTGATGTGACTAATTTATTGTGTTTTATTCTGATTCCAGTATTTTAGCAGTGATGCGTGTTCATAGAAACAGACAGACAGACAGACGTTTCTAAAAATGATTGAAATGTATTCTACTACTTATTCCTAGACAGATAGACAGACAGACATTTCTAAAAATGATTGAAATGTATTCTACTACTTATTCCTAGACAGATAGACAGACAGACATTTCTAAAAATGATTGAAATGTATTCTACTGCTTATTCCTAGACAGATAGACAGACAGACATTTCTAAAAATGATTGAAATGTATTCTACTGCTTATTCCTAGACAGATAGACAGACAGACATTTCTAAAAATGATTGAAATGTATTCTACTGCTTATTCCTAGACAGATAGACAGACAGACATTTCTAAAAATGATTGAAATGTATTCTACTGCTTATTCCTAGACAGATAGACAGACAGACTTTTCTAAAAATGATTGAAATGTATTCTACTGCTTATTCCTAGACAGATAGACAGACAGACATTTCTAAAAATGATTGAAATGTATTCTACTACTTATTCCTAGACAGATAGACAGACAGACATTTCTAAAAATGATTGAAATGTATTCTACTACTTATTCCTAGACAGATAGACAGACAGACATTTCTAAAAATGATTGAAATGTATTCTACTAGACAGATAGACAGACAGACATTTCTAAAAATGATTGAAATGTATTCTACTGCTTATTCCTAGACAGATAGACAGACAGACATTTCTAAAAATGATTGAAATGTATTCTACTGCTTATTCCTAGACAGATAGACAGACAGACATTTCTAAAAATGATTGAAATGTATTCTACTGCTTATTCCTAGACAGATAGACAGACAGACATTTCTAAAAATGATTGAAATGTATTCTACTGCTTATTCCTAGACAGATAGACAGACAGACATTTCTAAAAATGATTGAAATGTATTCTACTGCTTATTCCTAGACAGATAGACAGACAGACATTTCTAAAAATGATTGAAATGTATTCTACTGCTTATTCCTAGACAGATAGACAGACAGACATTTCTAAAAATGATTGAAATGTATTCTACTACTTATTCCTAGACAGATAGACAGACAGACATTTCTAAAAATGATTGAAATGTATTCTACTACTTATTCCTAGACAGATAGACAGACAGACATTTCTAAAAATGATTGAAATGTATTCTACTACTTATTCCTAGACAGATAGACAGACAGACATTTCTAAAAATGATTGAAATGTATTCTACTGCTTATTCCTAGACAGATAGACAGACAGACATTTCTAAAAATGATTGAAATGTATTCTACTGCTTATTCCTAGACAGATAGACAGACAGACATTTCTAAAAATGATTGAAATGTATTCTACTACTTATTCCTAGACAGATAGACAGACAGACATTTCTAAAAATGATTGAAATGTATTCTACTACTTATTCCTAGACAGATAGACAGACAGACATTTCTAAAAATGATTGAAATGTATTCTACTGCTTATTCCTAGACAGATAGACAGACAGACATTTCTAAAAATGATTGAAATGTATTCTACTGCTTATTCCTAGACAGATAGACAGACAGACATTTCTAAAAATGATTGAAATGTATTCTACTGCTTATTCCTAGACAGATAGACAGACAGACATTTCTAAAAATGATTGAAATGTATTCTACTATTTATTCCTAGACAAATAGAGAGACAGACATTTCTAAAAATGATTGAATTGTATTCCACTATTTATTCCTAGACAAATAGAGAGACAGACATTTCTAAAAATGATTGAAATGTATTCTACTGCTTATTCCTAGACAGATAGACAGACAGACATTTCTAAAAATGATTGAAATGTATTCTACTGCTTATTCCTAGACAGATAGACAGACAGACATTTCTAAAAATGATTGAAATGTATTCTACTACTTATTCCTAGACAGATAGACAGACAGACATTTCTAAAAATGATTGAAATGTATTCTACTACTTATTCCTAGACAGATAGACAGACAGACATTTCTAAAAATGATTGAAATGTATTCTACTACTTATTCCTAGACAGATAGACAGACAGACATTTCTAAAAATGATTGAAATGTATTCTACTGCTTATTCCTAGACAGATAGACAGACAGACATTTCTAAAAATGATTGAAATGTATTCTACTGCTTATTCCTAGACAGATAGACAGACAGACATTTCTAAAAATGATTGAAATGTATTCTACTGCTTATTCCTAGACAGATAGACAGACAGACATTTCTAAAAATGATTGAAATGTATTCTACTGCTTATTCCTAGACAGATAGACAGACAGACATTTCTAAAAATGATTGAAATGTATTCTACTACTTATTCCTAGACAGATAGACAGACAGACATTTCTAAAAATGATTGAAATGTATTCTACTACTTATTCCTAGACAGATAGACAGACAGACATTTCTAAAAATGATTGAAATGTATTCTACTACTTATTCCTAGACAGATAG
Organism: Antheraea yamamai; assembly: GCA_036509395.1. NCBI lineage: Eukaryota > Metazoa > Arthropoda > Insecta > Lepidoptera > Saturniidae > Antheraea > Antheraea yamamai. Next base: position 4,054,269 of record AP028454.1, read on the forward strand.
ACAGACAGACATTTCTAAAAATGATTGAAATGTATTCTACTGCTTATTCCTAGACAGATAGACAGACAGACATTTCTAAAAATGATTGAAATGTATTCTACTGCTTATTCCTAGACAGATAGACAGACAGACATTTCTAAAAATGATTGAAATGTATTCTACTGCTTATTCCTAGACAGATAGACAGACAGACATTTCTAAAAATGATTGAAATGTATTCTACTACTTATTCCTAGACAGATAGACAGACAGACATTTCTAAAAATGATTGAAATGTATTCTACTGCTTATTCCTAGACAGATAGACAGACAGACATTTCTAAAAATGATTGAAATGTATTCTACTGCTTATTCCTAGACAGATAGACAGACAGACATTTCTAAAAATGATTGAAATGTATTCTACTGCTTATTCCTAGACAGATAGACAGACAGACATTTCTAAAAATGATTGAAATGTATTCTACTACTTATTCCTAGACAGATAGACAGACAGACATTTCTAAAAATGATTGAAATGTATTCTACTGCTTATTCCTAGACAGATAGACAGACAGACATTTCTAAAAATGATTGAAATGTATTCTACTGCTTATTCCTAGACAGATAGACAGACAGACATTTCTAAAAATGATTGAAATGTATTCTACTGCTTATTCCTAGACAGATAGACAGACAGACATTTCTAAAAATGATTGAAATGTATTCTACTGCTTATTCCTAGACAGATAGACAGACAGACATTTCTAAAAATGATTGAAATGTATTCTACTGCTTATTCCTAGACAGATAGACAGACAGACATTTCTAAAAATGATTGAAATGTATTCTACTGCTTATTCCTAGACAGATAGACAGACAGACATTTCTAAAAATGATTGAAATGTATTCTACTGCTTATTCCTAGACAGATAGACAGACAGACATTTCTAAAAATGATTGAAATGTATTCTACTACTTATTCCTAGACAGATAGACAGACAGACATTTCTAAAAATGATTGAAATGTATTCTACTGCTTATTCCTAGACAGATAGACAGACAGACATTTCTAAAAATGATTGAAATGTATTCTACTGCTTATTCCTAGACAGATAGACAGACAGACATTTCTAAAAATGATTGAAATGTATTCTACTGCTTATTCCTAGACAGATAGACAGACAGACATTTCTAAAAATGATTGAAATGTATTCTACTGCTTATTCCTAGACAGATAGACAGACAGACATTTCTAAAAATGATTGAAATGTATTCTACTGCTTATTCCTAGACAGATAGACAGACAGACATTTCTAAAAATGATTGAAATGTATTCTACTGCTTATTCCTAGACAGATAGACAGACAGACATTTCTAAAAATGATTGAAATGTATTCTACTGCTTATTCCTAGACAGATAGACAGACAGACATTTCTAAAAATGATTGAAATGTATTCTACTGCTTATTCCTAGACAGATAGACAGACAGACATTTCTAAAAATGATTGAAATGTATTCTACTGCTTATTCCTAGACAGATAGACAGACAGACATTTCTAAAAATGATTGAAATGTATTCTACTACTTATTCCTAGACAGATAGACAGACAGACATTTCTAAAAATGATTGAAATGTATTCTACTACTTATTCCTAGACAGATAGACAGACAGACATTTCTAAAAATGATTGAAATGTATTCTACTGCTTATTCCTAGACAGATAGACAGACAGACATTTCTAAAAATGATTGAAATGTATTCTACTGCTTATTCCTAGACAGATAGACAGACAGACATTTCTAAAAATGATTGAAATGTATTCTACTGCTTATTCCTAGACAGATAGACAGACAGACATTTCTAAAAATGATTGAAATGTATTCTACTGCTTATTCCTAGACAGATAGACAGACAGACATTTCTAAAAATGATTGAAATGTATTCTACTGCTTATTCCTAGACAGATAGACAGGCAGACATTTCTAAAAATGATTGAAATGTATTCTACTGCTTATTCCTAGACAGATAGACAGACAGACATTTCTAAAAATGATTGAAATGTATTCTACTGCTTATTCCTAGACAGATAGACAGACAGACATTTCTAAAAATGATTGAAATGTATTCTACTGCTTATTCCTAGACAGATAGACAGACAGACATTTCTAAAAATGATTGAAATGTATTCTACTGCTTATTCCTAGACAGATAGACAGACAGACATTTCTAAAAATGATTGAAATGTATTCTACTGCTTATTCCTAGACAGATAGACAGGCAGACATTTCTAAAAATGATTGAAATGTATTCTACTGCTTATTCCTAGACAGATAGACAGACAGACATTTCTAAAAATGATTGAAATGTATTCTACTGCTTATTCCTAGACAGATAGACAGACAGACATTTCTAAAAATGATTGAAATGTATTCTACTGCTTATTCCTAGACAGATAGACAGACAGACATTTCTAAAAATGATTGAAATGTATTCTACTACTTATTCCTAGACAGATAGAGAGACAGACATTTCTAAAAATGATTGAAATGTATTCTACTATTTATTCCTAGACAAATAGAGAGACAGACATTTCTAAAAATGATTGAAATGTATTCTACTATTTATTCCTAGACAAATAGAGAGACAGACATTTCTAAAAATGATTGAAATGTATTCTATTATTTATTCCTAGACAGATAGACAGACAGACATTTGTAAAAATGATTGAAATGTATTCTATTATTTATTCCTAGACAGATAGACACACAGACATTTCTAAAAATGATTGAAATGTATTCTATTACTTATTCCTAGACAGATAGACAGACAGACATTTGTAAAAATGATTGAAATGTATTCTATTATTTATTCCTAGAAAGATAGACAGACAGACATTTGTAAAAATGATTGAAATGTATTCTATTATTTATTCCTAGACAGATAGACAGACAGACATTTCTAAAAATGATTGAAATGTATTCTACTGCTTATTCCTAGACAGATAGACGGACAGACATTTCTAAAAATGATTGAAATGTATTCTACTGCTTATTCCTAGACAGATAGACGGACAGACATTTCTAAAAATGATTGAAATGTATTCTACTGCTTATTCCTAGACAGATAGACGGACAGACATTTCTAAAAATGATTGAAATGTATTCTACTGCTTATTCCTAGACAGATAGACAGACAGACATTTCTAAAAATGATTGAAATGTATTCTATTATTTATTCCTAGAAAGATAGACAGACAGACATTTGTAAAAATGATTGAAATGTATTCTATTATTTATTCCTAGACAGATAGACAGACAGACATTTCTAAAAATGATTGAAATGTATTCTATTACTTATTCCTAGACACCTGAAGATTTACATTTTTATTATATGTATAGATTATCAAATTTTAAGTTGTTGAAGAGAATGTTAAAAGAAGAAGAGTGCGAAGAGGAATATTAAAAAGAGTAGATAGAAGAAGAAGAGTACAGTCTACAGGGGTTTCTTTCGGCCTTCAGCTGTAAGAGACTGTAGGCCGGCGGAAACTACTTGCTGACTGTACTCACTGACAGCAGAAGAAAGGCATCACAGAGAAGATTACACGAAGAAGAGTTTAACTAAAGCTCAAGATTTGGAGGTACTGCGTACCGTCAACTGAAACGCATGTCGGTTTCGTCGAAAGTGTATACGTAACTTTTGTAGAGGGGATATATAATATTGGGAGCCAAAATTCTTTGGCTGATATATATTAAATTATCTACACATGTAATAAAAGGGTAACTGGAAGAAATCTGTAGGTACATTAAATATTTTGAAGAAAAATATTCTGTGGGGGCTTTGAATCAACGACAGAACAAATTCCCATGGCTTTTAAAAATGTTTGTCTGTCTGTCGTTTGTATGGGATTCACGCAAAAACTACTGGGCGGATTTTGATGAATTTTTGTACGGTAGTAGTTTATATACCGGTATAACATTTTACAAATATATCGCATTTTTATATATGTATATATCTTACTTATAAGAAAACACAAAATAGAAGGCTTATTATAGGGTGGCTCAATATGTGAACAATTTTGATGTCTGGAACTAACACCTATCTCTGTGCATCCGCCAAAAATAACGTAGCTATAATGTTTTTTTAAATATATACGATGAGGTGTAAGAGGTGGTAGAGCCACGCTGAAGCTGCTGCGTTCAGCATGAATGGATCGGCTCGCCCGGGGTAGCACCACTTTCTCGCAGAAAACCGACGTGAAGTAACAGTGCTTGCATTGTTGCGTATCGTTCGGTCAGTCAGAGCGCCGGATAACCCACCTCCCCTTTCTTTCGCCCCTTCTCCGCTCCCCCTCCCTCAAAAACAGGCTGGCAACGCACTTGTGACTCTTCTGGTGTTGCAAGTGTCTATGGACGGTGGTGATCACTTAACATCAGGTGACCCACCTGTTCGTTTGCCTCCTATATTATAAAAAAAAAATACTATACAGTCCTATGATTTTATTAATTACTGTGTTTATAATTGAAATTTCACGCGGACATAGTCGCAGGCACAGCTAGTTATATATATGAGAATACTCATAAACTATATACTATACGAAGTCCCGTATTATAAATACACAACTATACATTTACTGGATCAAGATAGACTCTTATAAATACTTACACACACACCCAAATACATACCTTTTTTTTATATCATAGGAGGCAAACTAACAGGCGGGTCACATGATGTTAAGTGATCACCGCCGTCCATAGACACTAACAACACCAGGGGAGTTGCTAATGTGTTGCCAGCCTGTGTTTGGAGGAGGGGACGAGGAGAGGGAATGGGAGGGGGAGGGTAGGTGGGCCTCCGGCGCTCAAACTGACCGAACGACACGCAACATTGTAAGCACTGTTACTTCACGTTGGTCTTCTGTGAGAGGGTAGTACTACCCCGAGCGAGCCGACCCATTCATGCTGAAACCAGTAATAGCTTCAGTGTGGCGCTACCATCACTAAACCTACCTTACGTTTAATAAGTAACGAAATTTTTTAACTTTAAACAAATCAATCATGTATTTATTACCTACTTATTACTTACAACGCTATATTAATGCATTGTACATACGCGAAACCGGAGCAGACTGTTAGTTTAAATGTAAATATTATATCCAGAGATCCGTAATAAACTTGATTAAGTTAAATCATGTACTGCTGTTGTATGTTACAATTAATACATCCTAAACCGGCCGTTTGTCATTATAATTGTGATTTATAGAGATTCAGACAGACGGATGCTTCTCTCTTAGCAACAGCTGTGTACCGTAAACAATAGCATAAACCTGAGAATTAATTTAATTTCGGGAGACAGTAAAATATTTATGTTTGTTCACTTCGATAAATCTAAGTCATAGGGCGTTTTCTGCATGATATTAGGGGTTTTTTTTAATCCCACTTGGTTACAACTCCACCTACAATCCTTCAATTGAAAATCTTTCACTCTATATATGTGAAAAGTGGACTAACGTCACATGATAATTGATTTAAACATTCCAAAAAAATACACAGTTATACCATTAATTTCAGTTTTCACTTCTGTTAGCAGTCCTTATAACTGTGTCGACTTTTTTTTATTTATCTTTTGTCTATATTGACGAGCTATATGGTTAACAATAAAAAAAATGGATATTATTACTTTGTTTTTTACAACATCCACGAGCCGAAACTTGTATTTGTAGGGCTCATTCGTCATACTTAACGCTCCTTAAGTCTACAATCTAAAATTTTTGTACAATAGTGAATATAGATTAGAAAAAATAAACAAAAAGGTATACAGATAGCAATATCTAGTAAAATAGTATTAGGTCATTGATTTTAATGAAACAAAGACTAAGTTACTCCCGAGGATATGCTTTATGATTTACTCAGGTTTTACTGTGAACCCAGTAGTTTAGCAGTGATACGTGTTCGTACAAACAGACAGACATTTTTAAAAATGATTGAAATGTATTCTATTACTTATTCGTAGACACCTACAATAATTTTTTTTTCTCGAAAATCGAAATAGTACAGTCACGTTACATTTACCTTCTTATTATATGTATAGAAGACTACCTGTGTCCGCCACTTCGCCCGCATGGAACGTAAAGCAAAAAACAGCCTCTTGTTTACTGTGTCTTAGATATTATTTACTAGACGGCTCGGCGAATGTTGTCGCGCCCTGATAATAAAAAAAAACATGACAAATTATATACCTAAACCTTCCTAATGAAACACTTTATCTTTTGGTGAGAGCTGCACGCAAATCCGTTCAGTAGTTTTTAAGTTTATCACGAACAAACAGACTGACAGGCGTAGCAGAAGACGTTGTTTTATAATATTTAGTGATACATTATATAATATCCTGTTTTTGTAAAAAATTGAATTGCATTTACTTACCTACTCTTTTCTCGTACTGAACTCGAGCCGTCATTCAAACTATAATAACTTTTGATGGAGAGAACCGATTTTAATTAAACAAAAACTAAATCTTATTCAAGATTATGTTTTATGATTTTAGGTCTATGAGGTTTTATCGTGAACGCAGTACTTTACCAGTGATACGTGTCCAAACAAACAAACAGATATACAGACATATCTGAAAATGTTTGTAATGTATTTTATTAATACTTAGACACCTGCAACAATTTTTTTTACAAACATGTACAATGTACAGACACGTTAGATTTACGTTCTTATCATTACATAGTATAAAACAAAGTCCCTTACCGCGTCTGTCTGTCTGTCTGTTCGCGATAAACTCAAAAACTACTGAACGGATTTTCAAGCGGTTTTCACCAGTAGATAAAGTGATTAATGAGGAACGTTTTGGTATATAATTTGTCAAAGATTTGTTTATAATCAGGGCGGGACAACGTTTGCCGGGCCCGCTAGTCTTTATATATAAATTTCTTCTGTACGTGTATATGTCACTGAACGGACCTAAACGGCTGGACTGATTTCGATGAAATTTTGTGTGCGTGTTCCAGTGGATCCGAGAATGGTTTAGATTCACAATTGGACCCGGCAGGTGACGCTGCGGTTGATATTAGATTTTTTTTTATTATTAAGGCAGGACAACGTCCGCCCGGCCCGCTAGTTATATGTATAGATTGTCCCAAAATAAATGTATGAAATGATTTAGTAATTAAAAATCGTTCAATCGAAATCAATTCACACCTAAAACTTTTTATGGTATTTTACAACAAACAATCCCGTCAGTATCGTCAATTGTAATGATTTTATCTTTTTCCGACAAAGAAATTCAAATATTTGTGTAAAAATTCAATAATTTCATTATTGGTAACAGTGAACCTAGCTTCGAAACCGAATACAAACAAAATCGGTTAACTAACAATGGAAAAAGTGGTATGGAACTGTTAATTTCGCTTATATATAACTACATACCCAATCTTTTAGGTTATTACTGCCATTGTCGAGTAGTTAATAGTATTACAAGTTCTTCGTCCATTCCATTTTTGGCAACCAGTCTTCTAGTAGACTATTACTGCCATTGTCAAGTGACTATCGATATTACAAGTTTCTTGATATAATTTCAATGAACTAACAAGATGGTGGCCATCTTGTTAGAACTTTCCATGGAGTTTTTGTGGCATCTCAGAATTCATGGTCCGTGGTATTATTTTCCATTCACTTCACTTACGCACAATAAACAAACTATATTACATAAAACACCACCAATTTTACACATAGAGTCAAGTAACACGAGATTATGAATTAATAAAATCCACTACATGACAGACCAAAATCCTGCCAAAAAGTCCTCCAATTAATGCTAATGTTATTGCCACTAATTAGAGAGTGTACAATACAGCTGTTAGTAGAAACGTGAGCAGATATATAACTAGATGTGCTCGTATCTCCCTCCGCACGTATATGTTACGCAATAATTATTCTTGTTTGTAGTACATAACAAAGTAATGTGAACGCTTGTCTGTATATTCCCTTAGTTCTTTTAAACCAGAGGTCTCATACTTCTTTTTCTCACTGAGCACTTTCAAAATTTTGCTGGTTCCGGTGGACCCCTTGCAACTACATTTCTACCATATTTCCAAAACTCGAAAAGAAACGTGAGGATTAGATCTATCTATGAAAATATACATTGCGGCCAAGTTCTAACCACGAATTAATCATTTTCGACACGTTGCACCGAATATGGAATATGCAAGTTTTTACAAGTAGTAGTCGCTGCGTTTCTTGCAATATTATCTGGCTACATTGATAGGTGAAGTCCAGCTAACATTTTAGTTTTTCACTATCGAAAGCAGATAGATTTTCGTGGACCCTTTTTTTTAACGTTGGGAAATCCCTTATGGATACGCCACCCTCCCGCCACCCTGGGTTATGTCTGACTCGCACGGACTAAAACCCCACGGTGTACCGACAGACCGTAATTGTTGGGGCGGCAAGGGATCGTACAATGCTACTCAACCTTGTAGAGCCGCCCCAACGATCCGCCCGGGGGAAGGTGATATTTTTTGTCACGCCACTGGAGACCCCCGTCGAGTCTTCCGTGGATCCCTGGGGGTCCACCTAGACCACTTAGGGAACTAATGTTCTAAACAAAGCTATTGCTGAACCGATTTTAATAAAACAAAGACTAAATGTTACTCATGTACCGTTACTCATATCATGTTAGCAGTCATGCGTATTCGTATGTACATATTTATACAGACAGACAGACATGTCTAAGAGTGATTGAAATATATCTTATTACTTATTCCTTTACACCTGCAACAATTTTTTTTCACAAAAATCTAAAAAGTACGTTACATTTACATTCTTAATGTACGTATAGATATAGGTATGTTTCAGTGACTCTTTTTGTGATTTTAAGTATATTTTTAAAAAAGTATTTTCCACTTCAATATCATTTTCTTCTTTTTCGATCCCATAATCAAACCTAACCAAACTCTCATCAAACTCCCTTAAGTACTCCTTACCAATAAAAAATGAATCATCGAAATCGGTTTGCGTGATATTTAGTTTTTTTTTTTTTTTCTGTACATACTTAATGCAAATTTAAAATTTCACGTTTTCACTGGATCCTTTCGAACTGACCAAATTAAAATGGGACCACACGGAAGTACCAGCTTTCAAATAAAAAAAGAATAATCAAAATCGGTTCACCCAGTCCAAAGTTATGAGGTAACAAACTTAAAAAAAAAAAAATACAGTCGAATTGATAACCTCCTCCTTTTTTTGAAGTCGGTTAATAATACACCCACGTCGTAATACGTGATTATGTCCAAGTCACAGATTCAATTCTCTGCTTACCAGCTATAAACATAAGCGTGAAGTTAAATACACCTAGGTTCTCATTTATACCGAGAAAAATCAGGTAGTGAACAAGGTAACTGCCTTCACGCGTTACGAATATAAATTCTCCTCATGTAGCAGTCAATGTATGAAAGTAGGCAATTTGAGAAATTATATATATTTCAAATTTACCTTCTCTGGAAGTGATTGAAATATAACTCCAAAGTCAAAATGTACGTAATGAGCGTTTTTGCATCTCTAAGGACCGACAATAGATAAGTAAATAGAATTTTTATATATAATATAAAACTGGGCTATAAACCGAATGAAAGTGACTAGAACGATAAAAAAAGAGTGTGTGTACTCACGTAATAAGATATAGGTACTTCTTTAGTATGATATCTTGATAATAAAAAAATATCTAAAATTCAACCGCAGCGCCACCTACCGTGTCAATTGTGAATCTAAACCACTCTCGGATCCACTGGAACACGCACACAAAATTTCATCAAAATCGGTCCAGCCGTTTAGGAGGAGTTTAGTGACATACACACGTACAGAAGAAATTTATATATAAAGACTAGCGGACCGGGCGGACGTTGTCCTGCCTTGAAAACAAAAAAATCCTAAAAGTCGACCGCAGCGCCACCTACCGGGTCCAATTGTGAATCTAAACCATTCTCGGATCCACTCGAACACGCACACAAAATTTCATCAAAATCGGTCCAGTCGTTTAGGAGGAGTTCAGTCACATACACACGCACACAAGAAATATATATATTAAGATATTAAAAATATATTTCATGTTCAGAGGAAGTAAGTACCAAACCGCTTGCCCCACTTCTCGACGCGTAGGGTTTATAAAAATAGAGGCTAGATAAGAACCAAGTATCTAAGACGTAAAACCTAAAAAAAAATGATAGAAATATATGCAGTAGTTATTGAGTGTTGCGCGCACAACTACAGACCTCTATCATATCATTTAAGAATTAATACTCTATTATATTATTAAATCATTGACACACCTCATCGCTTTCTAATATTTTTGATTAAACAAGGCGTTACTTTGCGGAAATCCATCATTAGATATTATAGTGAGCGTTACTTAGCACTTCCGCCTTTAATTAATTGGCCTCTATCGTGTCTCACTGCAATCAAAGTTGCTTTTTAATTATTTTTTGTTTTATTTTTTTTGTTTATTTTGTTTATTTAGCACATCTAGTTAACAATATTTCGCTTTTTATATAGTTAGGAGCATATTAATAGGAGCAGGCGCGGTATGATATATTAAAAGGTCATTTTCGCTTTTCTGCAAAATACCGAAGTTTGAATATTCCCGCAACACACCACCTCAGTGCTCCACCCGGAGATCTGAAACGGACTGTTTGTAGACGGGAGTACGTGACTTACGCTTTTAAATTACTCCGATAGAGATCGATAAAGGCTACAGTTGGCTAAAGAAAGGTCAGATGATTCGTAAGCATACAGTTTCTTAGGTTTCCGTACATTCCAAATTGTTTACATTATAAACCGACTTATGCCTGTATGTGTGTTCTTTGTTCTATTGTATTGGACAATCGACGAAGTGACTAGTAATTATATATAGAAATGAGTCTGCAATCAGTCGGAGTTTTCAGCGAAGGAAGACATGTGATGAAACAATAGCATTAGGATAAGGGTTTTTCTTTGGTTCTTTCTAGGTTCTTTTTTGTCGGCAATTTTTTTTGGCGGCTACTTTTGAAGTAAAACTTCTTTAGGCGCGACTAGGAGGTAACTGGGCGACAATGCAACGGAAGTCCGTTACGGTAATTTGACGTCACGTTTCCGTACCATCCGGTTTTTAAATATTTTTTGATTTTGTCAATATATTATTTATATTGTTTATTTGTTTATGTTTATAAACATAAACAATTCAATCTAAATTTTTGAAAATAAAATAATTAATAAAAATATTAAATTGAATAATAATAAAAATCATACAATAGAATTAATTATGTATATATGGGCGTGCGACCGTGCTACCATCTGGTTTCAATGTAAGTAAGTAACAAAATAAATCAAAGCTTCATTATCTGTAGTGCCATCTATCAGCTAATTCTGAAATTAAATATAAAATGTATAGTGATAGAAGATAATCTATACTAATATTATAAAAAGGTAAAGTTTGTGATGTTGTGACGTTGTAGGGGGTAATCTCAGAAACTACTGGTCCGATTTAAAAAATTCTTTCAGTGTTATATAGCTCATTTATCGAGAAAGGTTATAGGCTATATATCATCATGCTAAGACCAATAGGAGCGAAGCACCACTGAAGAATGTTTCAAAATCGTTTTTTTTTCCTCTTGAGAGCTTCCGCTGCGTGTTAGCGTTAGCCCAAAGTAACTATTCCACGCGAACGAAGTCACGGACAGAGGCTAGCAAATGTATATATTACTAGCGTTACATCATAAATAAATGCCTTTTTAAATTCTCGTATGATGTATTTGTTTTTAACTTAATCGCCATCTCTTATAACGCCATAGAAGTTTTACTTCAATCGCGTGTGACGGTTACACTCACTCATTGTTTTTTTTAATTTGTTTTAGCATTAATCTGGTTTTCACATCTATCGGCATTCGGAGCACTAATTATATACATTTTTATACAATTTATTAATTAATCCAACATATAATGTTGTACAAGCTCAATATAGAATGTCAATGTAGCAAGTTACCTTCGGGAGTACTTTGGTTGACTTTTTAAAAAGACTACCAGTCGATGTTAGACAGTTTATTATAATAATGTCGATATTAGACATGGATTATATAACTTAGAACTATTGCAGTCTATTTTAGATTTCCTATTCTAGATGTGTATCCTACGAGAGTCGATTCAAGACATCCATACTAATTTCTTATTATAATTTTCTAACAAATGCTGACCTAGCGTCTATCTTACATCCCGTGCGGGGAACGCTACGCAAACTTAACTTAGTTAGGCATATGTAGAGAGTCTATGGGAATGGAAGGACTCCTCTTTCGTTCCCGCACACATCGTGGTTCTCACTGATATCTCGAGCCGAGGTCGTCCCCGGATGGAGCCCCCGAGATATTACTTTCGCGATACAGTGACTCACGAACATCACTTGAGCTCACACATGAGATCACCTCTCACACACGTGCACATACATACACATGGTGGAAGGGTTTTGTTTTTTTCCCTTATCTAACTGAATCGAATAGTTTAGTTCGTTTTATTCCGATATACATGTATGCATTTGTGAATCATGCAATTTCGATTGTATAGCTTAGAATAGTTTAGGTAGGTCAGACGGGATTTCTCAGGTAACAGCCCAAGCCGAGGTGTGCCGTGCACCCTTGAGCGTGTTACCTAAAAATAAAATCGGCTGAGTGCCTTAACCCTTAATTTGACAAGATATTTTTTCAAACATTTTTTTAATTTCTGTTATTTTCTCATGTCTGTATAGACATTAGGGTCTCTGTAAAATAAACAAAAAAAATATATCATTTTCCATTTTTGAGATAATTAATGTCCGCTGTGGCGAACACTGACAATTATGTTATATAGTAGTTATAAATATACATGTCCGGTGTAGCGGCCAGTACTAAATATGCAGTAAATAAAAAGTTGAAGTATTTTGTGGACAGATATAAAAAAAAAGAATTTAGTTATGACATTTACACATTTATTTAGTATAAAAATTAAGGAAAAAGTTTCTGGCATTTTCGCCAGTTACAAAACAAAGTCTGACATTGCATTTTATATAAAAAACAACTGCTTTTTTCTGGCAATATCTGCAACGTCCTTCATCTATAATTGACGGGAAATGGCCTACATCATATTTTACAGGGCTTGAAGGTCTTGCTGCGTAAGTTTTGTTTATTTTTGAGTGTTCACTTTTGATTCTTTTGGCACTTCGATTAGCCAAAAGTAGGGTTTCATATACCTGATGTCTGAATACCTTTAGGGAAATTTTGTTTTTTTAATTTGTGCAAAATACCTAAGTACCACCTTCTACTTTTGAAAGGTATTTTATACAATGATATCAGCATGTCTGCAAGATCTACGCCTCCCATGTGCATGTTATACTAACGTACTATTTGCGGACATTGTACGTCAACCTTTTTTCATGAGTCCTTACAATATCTTTGAATTTTTTCGATGGGGTCACTAGCTACACATTTGCTTATAAACGTGACAACCTTGTTATCATTCCGCAGAACAACAGCTAGGCGGTTATTATCGCATGTCGATACTGAAAATGCACCCCTCTCCTTCTTCTTCATTCCTTTTCTCCGGGAATAAATTTTTCAACTCCTCGAAGACGATTATTCCTTATTGTTCCCAAAGCGAAAATACCGTCATTTTCACGGAGAATGTAGAAGAGCTCTGGCGAAGAGAAGAAATTATCACAATAAACAGTAACAGGCTTACGATGAATACTTTGGCACGACGCAATAACAACTTGTGCTCCAAAACCAAGAGTTGACTCTTTGTCGGTGAAAGAGTGTGCCTACAATTCTTCAATTCTTACTTTCTTATTCTTATTCAATTCTTATTCTTAGTTCTACAATATCTGTAACTATATCCTTTGAGAAAAACATTTGAATAAAAGTCATAAGTGATGCATCTTCTTCAGGTAATTCAATGTAATTTTCTCGGTCTGTCAGATTTTCTTCTATTACTACTCTGTGACGGAATGATGCTCTTTTCCATTTGTAAGTCAATTGAAACCTTTTCGTCTTCTTCGCTCTTTTAGCAGGTGGTCAATTTGTCTTTTGAGATCTCGTTTTTCAAGATTTACGTGTATTTTTTTTTGTGAGGCAATATCTGATGTAATTGGAATTGCTGGTGTGACTGGAGTAGCTGGGAATGATACAATGGTTGATAGTGTTGATAGCACGTTCTCATAGTTAGCTGTGTCAATTTCTTGCAAGATTGGGGTTACAGAAGAATTCCAATTTATGTCTGGTTCATCGGTAACTTCATGACTTACGCGAGCATTCTGGTCGATAAATAGAAATATTAAGATCCGCAATGGATGCCAATGACGGCGCGGGGGAAGAAGAATAGTGTGTAGAATTATCGTCCAGTTCACATTCCGGATCAGATTGGTCACTTGCGTCAGATGGAACATGCCATTTTGGTATCAATGCTAATATTCTTTGACCACGAGAATACTGTTAGCAAGCGCAAAATAAAGGAGTAAGCAAAACCCATAACCAAAAGTTAAATAGCGTTAAATAAGTATAAATAAATATGTAAATTTAATAATTAGGTAAAATATCAGTAATCATCCCAATACATGTTTAGCCCGCAATAACTTTGGCAATGTTCGTTGTGGCGGACAAATCATTCAAACACTTTGATTTTGTTTGCTGTGGCGGACAAACATTGTTTTTAGTAAAAAAGTCACCAAAACCATACAAAATTACAAGATCTATAAGTGATTCAATAAATTACAATATTACAAAGTTATTTCAGTAAACAAACGTGCACATTTATTAGTAAAACCTTTATAAAAAATTATAAATAACTTGAGTACGATTGAATGCTTTTGTTTCGTCGACATTTTGTCTCAAACTGACAGATACATTGTTGTCAAATAAGAATTTTATTTTTTTACCGTAATAGAAATATATTTTAAAGTTTTTGTTAGATATTTAAGCGGTATAGAAGTTTTCATAAACCCGCCAGATTTTATTTATTTGATTGTTCGTTGTAGCGGACTTAGTCAAATTAAGGGTTAAGCGTTCGCCTTAGTAGTCCGGTGAAGCTGTAAAGACCTTGCCAGGTCAATAGCGTAGTCAGTCCGAGAAAAAAAAAAAAAGGAATATAAGTAGCATATAAACAGGCCGCTACACTACGCGTAGCTAGTCTGACGCAAGCCCACTACGTCACGTTCATGTCGAGACGGGTCATCGGTGACGGGAACTCATACGTTTCTCCTGTACCATTTTTTTATAATCGCATTCAGTTTAAATTTAGCTCGAGAACGTAGAAAATGGAACAGTATTGTTCTACCGTTGCCTATTACGACATAGATCTGAAAGCTTCAGTTTTGAATGTTTTAGCGCGAACCCATATGTTTTATATTTCATTAAAAGAAAAGAGACAGACATTATAACTTTGTGATAACGAGCTGTCGACTAAAACGAAGGTTAAAATATTGGAAATCTCAAGGTAATTCATTTTCCAGGTCTACAAAACTAAAATCGTTCTGGCTGAGTATATCAGACGAGCCGTTGCCAGCGCTCGACTTTCTTTCGGCGGCGCTCCTATCTGCTGAATATGAAAGAGCTTTAGGCCGGGCGCTAGCGATGCCTGAATGTCGTTTGATACCGTTCTTCGGCGCTTTCCTCAGAGAATTACGGTAAGTCGAAGACTATATACCACATATATATTAAATTAATAAAATACTAGCGGGCTGGGCGGACGTCGTCTTGTCTTGATAATAAATACAAATCTAAAATTCAACCGCAGCGCCACCTACCGGATCCAATTGTGAATCTAAACCATTCTCGGATCCACTAGAACACGCACACAAAATTTCATCATAATCAATCCAGCCGTTTAGAAGGAGTTCAGTGACATACACACATACAGAAGAAATTTATATATAAAGACTAGCTCCGCCCACGTGGAACCTAATGTAAAAAAACAGTGACTAATAAAATCATCTGAATGTATTAAGTCCATTTACTTATCTACTTTTCTCTCGTACTTAAGTCGCGTCGTCATTAAAATTACAATAACTTTTAATTGGGTGATTTGGGTTTATCGTGAACGCAGTAGGTACTGTAGGAGTGATGCGTGTTCAAACAACAGACAGATAGACAGACAGAAATTTGTAAAAATGATTGAAATGTATATTATTGCTTATTCCTAGACACCTACAACAATTTTCTTCACATAAATCTAAAAAGTACAGACACGTTAGATTTACATTTTTATTATATGTATAGATTATACCAGCTGACCTGAACATGCGTTTCTATGGCTCAGTTACTACATAATGAATTGAATAAAACACGTGCACCATAAAATTAACTGGAGTTGGAAAAGAAATTCAAAATTAAAACGTAGCGTCATCTATGAGATATCTATAACAGTCGGTCCTACAGTTTTCTATCAAAAAACTAATTTAAAGCGCCATCTGTTCGAGAGTGATGAAACTTACAATTGATAACAATAATCAACATTGACAATCATTTAATTTGTAATGAAGAAATATTGTGGCCATTAATCGAAATATAAATTATCATACCTCTCAAGTTGGACCAAATTATACATAAAAGCCAACGTTTCATGAAGATCGAATAAGATAGTTTCAAAGTTCAACGTGGACAAACATCAGGACACTGAATTTTTAACCGACTTCGAAAAAGGAGGAGGTTATTAGCCGACTTCGAAAAAGGAGGAGGTTACTACGTTCGGTTGTAGGTTTTTTTTTATGTATGTTAATCGATATCTCCGTCAATTATGAACCGATTTTAATGATTCTTTTTCTATTTGAATTGGTTATAATCAGAGGTGGTCCCATAAAAATTTGAAAAAAATATTCCAACCCTAAGGGGGTGAAATATCGTTTGTTTGATTTTCACCCACTTCGTCTCTACATATTGTCGTGAAATTGAAACCGATTTATTATACCCATTAGAAACCAGATATATTTATGCACACTAAAAATGGAAAAAGAAATTTTTTTTACAAAATAAATAAACCGTCTTCGATGTGAAAAACTATGAAGGCACTAAAAAGCGAAAAATAACTGAATTATTAAATTAACCTAATTAAATAAAAAATATTGATATTCGCGCTACCTAATAATATATTTGAAGTCGATGCCAACCTACACTTCAAATTTGTTGCAGGTAATAAAATATGTATACTATACATATATACATGGGACACGAGAGTGGACCCAAACTTTGTATATAGATGATATGGATTTAGGTATTATAGTAGCGCGAATATCAATATACTTTATTTAATTAGGTTAATTTAATAATTCAGTTATTTTTCGCTTTTTAGTGCCTTATTAGTTTTTCACATCGAAGGCGGTTTATTTTTTTTGTAAATTTTTTTTATTATATATTTAGATATATAAATAATATACTACAGAACTGTACATCTTAAAAATGTCTACAAAAAAGTATACAACAGTGTGTGAAGACAAATGAAACTCACAAGTGCTGATATAATACTGTTTTTTTACTATAGAGTACACATATTTATAAGCATACAAAAGGATAGGTATATATCTACGTTACACCTACCCCCTAAAACAAATTAAAAACCTATGCATATAATTTTTTTTTCCTTATTCTAAATACATTTTGTTATACAATATTCTTAAGTAAGCATGTTTTTTATTTATTAACGATAATTCAGTAAAATGCTTCGGCTTTCTAAGTATTTCCACAATTCTTGGTTGATCAGGCCTCGAATTAGTGTCAATATTACAATCTGAGTCATTACTACTAAATTTTTCGCGATTGTCAAGATTATCTTTCATTTTTCTATATTGAGCTCTAGTCATGACGTTGACTATCTGTTCATTCATACATTTTAAGTCCTCTGACGATATCCTAATACGCGATAAGGCATCCGCTGCCGCGTTTGTTTCTCCTTTTATATATTCGATTACAAAATTATACTCTTCTAGTTACAGTCTAAATTTAAGAAGTCTACTAGAAGGATCTCGCATACAAAGTAATGGTTTATGATCTGTCTATATCTTAAATTGTCTTCCGTATAGATAAGGTCGAAAATACTTTACACTCCAAACTATCGCTAAAAGTTCTTTTTCAATAGTCGGATAATTAATCTCGGCTTTATTTAAACTTCCACTAGCATAAGCTATCGGTCTACCACATTCTTATCTGAAAAATCAGGATATTGCAGTACAGGCGGGTTCATTAACGCTGTTTAAATAACTGGAATAAATTTTCACACTCAGTTGTCCAAAAAAAATGTATTTTTACAGCACATTTTGTTCAGTGGTAAAACCATATTTGCAAAATCAGGTATAAACTTACGATAATAATTTGCGAAAGCAACGAAACGTCTAATCTCATCAGTATTTTGAGGCTTCGGATAATTTTGTAATACTTTAATCTCTTCAGTATCTGGTAAAATACCGTTCCCAGATACAGTGTGACTTAAAAATAAAATTTTCTTTTGTAAAAATTCGCATTTTTTCGGATTTAACTTTAAATTTACATTACGTAATCTCGTAAATACGTCCATTAAATTATTGTTATGATGGCTCAAATTTCTACCAAATACGGCTAGATCATCTTGATATACTAAGCGCTTGTCATAGTTCAAGCCTGACATTGCTATTGTCATCATTCTACTAAAACTATTTGGGCTAGACTTTAACCCCATTGACATTATTTTCATCTGAAATTGGTTTTGACAAGTAGTAAATGCTGTACATGGTATATTATATTTGTCTAGTTGTATTTGAAAAAAACCTTGATATAAATCTAAATGCGTAAAATATACAGAACCTGAAAGGGAATCTAAAATGTCAGTAATGTTCGGTAGTGGAAATTTATCATCTTGTATTTGTCTGTTTAGTTTTCTGCAGTCTATTACTACTCTCCACTTTTTTTTACCCAATAAACTTTCTTTTTTCAGAACTAATAACAAAGGGCTAGACCATGGGCTTTTAGCCTCCTCTATGATGTCATCGTCTAACATTTGTTTTATTTGACTATCTATTTCTTTTTTCTGAGCATACGGTAACCTGTATGGTTTAGTGTAAATAGAACTACTATGTGGTTTTAAATCAATCGCCTGCTCATATATAGAAGTAGCGGATAACTTATCACCTGGTAAATGGAAAATGTCGGGAAACTTAGCACAAATACTTTCAATTGACTTTTGTTCCTCTACATTTAAGTCCTTTAAATTCAGAAGAGAAAATAATTTCTTTACTCTTTCTTCGTTAATTATCGGTTTATCAAATTCAAATTCAAATTCAAAAACACTTTATTCAATTTAGGCCCTAAGAAGGCACTCATGAACGTCAAAACTACCACCGGTTCGGAAAACAACCCAGTCATCGAGAAGAACCGGCAAGAAACTCGATCTGGTTTATCTTTTTAACAAATATATATAATATTTAGAATAATAATATATTCTATATAAAAGTAAATTTCACAAACGTTTTTAATGGATGCACAGAGATGAGTCAATTCCAGACATCACCATCGTTCACATATTGATCCACTCTATAATAGCCTTTTGACACCAAAACCCGCTTGACATGGCGCTTAAATTCACAATCCGGCAAATCGGTAATATCCTTTGGGACTTTGTTGTAAAATCTAACACTATTTCCCAAAAAACTGTTACTGGTTTTACTAAGTCTAAAACGTGGGACAACCAGTTTGTCACAGTTTCTAGTATTTAGATTGTGCCGGTATTTTACGAAATCTAGCTTTTCTAGGTTCTTACGGACATACATTAAATTGTCAAGAATGTATTGGGAGGGCAGAGTTAAGATACCGTCTTCGTCCGTCCGTATTCAATCCGAATCTTGAATCCGTCCGTCCGTATCGAACTGACAAATTCTGTAGTCATCTAAAGTACTAATACTTGTGCTAACATGATTTAATATAACATCTGTATCTCTTGTATTTAAGATACGTATTGGTAATTTCCCATTCTCCGCTCGTATTATCATGTTGGCTGAGAAAAAACCTTCACAAAGTTCTTGTGAGTTTATAATAAAATCATATTTAATGTTAGTATACAAGTAGTCAATTGATTCACATCGCGCTGGTATTTTAATAAAAGACAATGTATTAGGTTCTGATGCGTTATAAGCAAAGTGTAATTTGACACTGATATTATTATACGTAAATAATTGTAAAGTATTCAATTCGAAGTTTAAAATAGCTTTATATTTATGAAGAAAATCTTGACCTAAAATCCCACTTGTCAGACACAGTAGATTTTTAAAAACGTGAAAGTTATGTTCAAAAATATTCCCGTCGTGACACAATTTTAAAGAAACCTGACCCTCGGTATAAACATCGCCTCCAATACCTATGACACGTTTTCCCTATATGAAAAGGAATTCATAAACGTTCTACACATTCGTACTTTATCGCTGTTATTGATGCTCCGGTGTCGAGAAGCAAATCATGTTTATAATTATTGATATAGAATGATACTTTGTTTACACTATTGCACGATAAAATAACGTTTGCTCGAAAAAACTGATTAAGCGTTTCCTTATTTGGTTCGCTTGTTGTCACGTTGCGTTATTTTGTTATAAGGTTTATATTACTATGTGTTTCGTTACTACGGCCGCGTTTGTTAATACATAGCCTACTTCTATGCATAGTATTATTACTTCGATAAGAATTTCCAAAATTTTTTACCTGTATTGGTATCGCTGATTTCTGTAGTTGATGTTTGAAACAGTGTGCTTACCCATACTCATGATGCCCGTTGATGTAGATGGGGATGAAACTTCTTCATCTAATGCCACCTGTATAGCATTTGTCAAAGAGGAAAAATTACGCGCCGCAATTATTGTACTCAGTCGCCTATCTGTTAAACCGTCCGCGAATCGCTTTATAGCGAGTTTTTCATTCAAAGGCCGTAGTATATTATAATTGTTATTGTCCCCGTCAGCTTGTGAAATGGTCAATTCTACAAATAATTCTGAAATATCCTTACCAAAATCAGAAACCGACTTATTATATTGTCGACAATGATGTAATTTTGTTAGTAAGACAGTGTAATTCTTTTGTGGTAGTAACAATCGTCATATGTCTTTAACCACCTCATCTATAATCTAAGTTTCGCATACTGAGATATACGATTTTTTAAAACGAATTGAATTAACTTATTCTTACATTCAGTTTTACTTAGTGTAGAATTATAATATTCGATACTATCTATTAGTTGTTTTGTATTATTATGTTCGTCTATAATAATAGGTAAAATATTCATTGCGGTTTTTAAATTAAAAGACTCCATGGTTATAATTTCAAGATCTGACAGAGATGATACCTCTGACTTCTGCTCACTACACAACTTTAAAACTTCTGCTAATATATATAATACATTATTATTGTAAATAATGTCGTTGCCATAAAACGAACATTGAGATATTGTTAGAAAAATAATTAAATCAAATCTTACCTCTTACAAGGACATTTCATATTTAGACACATTTACATTTTTATAAATTATTAAAATAAAATTAAGATTTTAAAGTCTCTACTTTTCATTATCTTTTTTTTAACGCGCTATACTATATACTATAAACGTAACTTTTATGTACACACAGACATTGTTTTTAACACTATTTTTTTTCTTCTTTTTCCCCGCAATTAAATGGTATTTTCGGTGTTGTCCGCAGCTCTTCGACGTAAAATACTCGTATATCGTCGAAGTGTCATCTCATTGATACACCGTTGTACTAGTTTTAAATTTAATTCATCTATATGTGCTGAACTGGATCCTCCGACTGCATTTTGCGGAATTATAAATTCTTCAGATTTTGTTTGAGATCCTCCCATTTTCGTGAAATTTTATAAACTTCCGTATATTCCAATTCTTCTTATAATATTATATTTATATTTCTTCATTCTTGTATAGTATGAAATAAATTCTGTAGGTACTTGCTTTCATTTTGTTGTTAGTCTACATCTCGACTACAAAGCGTAATGTCATAAAAGGCGATAGCTATTTGCAAGCTCCTATGTCACGGTCGCCATGTGAAAAATGAAACTCACAAGTGCTGATATAATATTGTTTCTTTATTATAGAGTACACATATTTCTAAGCATACAAATGGATAGGTATATATCTACATTGCAGGTATGTATATATCGCCCAAGGATTACCCATGTCTATCGTTTTTACCTTTTACACAATCATTGCTAGTTTTATATTTTAAAAAATCAGTTTAAACGATCCATACAATGTGTACATAACAGTATAAATTACAGAGAAGCAGGTATTGACTTATGAAATTTCTGATGAGAGTTACAAGGGTATAGACACGACGTGTGTGTAGACAAAAATCAACAAACAACAAAAAACATTGACAGAATTGGCCAGATATATTTTCAGTTGACATTTCGTTACATGGTCCTAGAGTGAAGAGAAGTTTTGGTTTCATTTTCTGCGTTAGTACAAATATTTAGTTAGTAGTAAAATCAGTGATTATCTTTTTGTCCAATAAACAAAGCAATACTAAACTAAGGACCCCGGATGCTAAATATGTTATAGTTACATTGGAAATGCCTTATATATAAATGAGACGGATCATCTATACATTAAAGCCATGCTTACATACATTATATTGAATTCACTACCATAAGCATACGTGAAGATATATCTTCAGGAATATGTACAGAAATCATGCATTCTGACGGCCAGAATTGAATGGTACGAAATAATGTATCATGGAATACGGAGATATACACATTTCTATAGAGTTGTTTGCACCAACTCTTTACATTACATTTTAGTAATGTTTGCATATACAAGCTATGTCCGATGATTACGCTGAAATTTTTCACTGAGTAGTTTAATAACACAACACATATCACCCCCACATAGGAGCACACACACAGGTATATATATGTTGGAAGGATTTCAATTTTTCCCTTCTTTCTTTCTTTTTCTTCGATCATTCGAATTTGGTTTAGTTTAGCCGAGTTGTCAGATACAAAATACATGTTTGAGTTTGAGAGACTCACTAATTCCTATATGCATAATTAGCTTGGTGTTTACGGAAACGTTGTCGACTGACACTCTTTCGACCAACACGACCACAATGAACAAAACAACAAAGACAACGATTCAGACAACGAACAGACAAGAGGACAGTTGAATATTTGGGGGCACCTGGCTGATTGAATTACGTCCGATCGACAGCCGCATGTCGTTAAAAGACAGCGACCATATGCAAGCGCGAGCTAACTGTAGTGAGGCGCCATCTCTTAACGACAAACTAAAATATGTTGAAGAATTATCTCGGACACTTGGTTAATTTAGCTTAGTAAGTTTCGCGTTGCTGCATCCATTGAAATTATTAACATTAGTGTGGTTTTCATATGTATTAGCACTCGGAGCAATAATTATATACATTATTATAGAGTCTATTAGTCAGTCAAATGCATAGTGAACTGCAAAATATCAATACTACATATACACGAGCCCCTATACTACGCGTAGCTAGTCTAACGCAAGCCGCACAAGCGCAATACGGCCGGTCTTACTTACGTAGCACGTCATGACGCGAGATTATAAATGTATCTCCTGTCAAAAATACCGCTCAACGCGCCAAAAGACGTTTTCACTTCAAGACCCGATGACTGATGGTTCGAACTCTTGTACACATCAACGAATTATTCGGAATTCGTTTACATTTACTAATCTAAATTGGTAACACTACCAGCTGACTGTGAAGGAAAACATTGTGAAGAAACCAGTCTGGGGGTATTTATTTTTATTTATTTAAACTTTATTGTACCCCAATTACATACATATATTCATTTCAAAAAAACATTTCACGTTTTGTTAACGGTACAATGGGCGGCCTTATTGCTATTAGCAAATTCTTCCAGGCAACCTTTGGATGGATTTTTCAATGGAGTATAGTCAGGGCTATTCTGGGTGTACAAGAATAAATACTAGTTTGTATCACCTAAGTTAGTGGCACGTAACTGTAATATATATATATATATATATATATATGTAGATGTATAGATTGGTACATATATGCACATAAGCGAATTTTAAACAGATAAATAGTGTTTTTTGACAGAGTTTCTAAAAGGGGATTTTTTTCTAACTCTGTTTGGCTACCTACCTCCTTCGAGTTGAAAATCTTTCACCAAGCACCTGCAGATATATTCCAGCAGCTGCATTTGGGAGTCAGTCACTCTAGGTTGAACATATTTACCATCTTAGATTATACCGTTATTTCACATAAGGCGAGACTGTGCTCAAACAGTAAGACCTACAAAGTATATTAAAAAAAACTAGAAAATTCGTAGAACAGACATTTTGTAGATGGTAGAGCCACTTTGAAGCTATTACTGGTTTCAGCATGAATGGGTCGTCTCGTCCGGGGTAGTACTCTCTCGTAGAAAACCGAGATGAAGTAACAGTGCTTGCATTGTTGCGCTTCGTTCGGTCAGTGAGAGCGCTGGAGGCCCACTTCCCTTTCCCCCTCCCCCCCCCCCAAACACAAGCTGGCAACGCACTTGCGACTCTCCTGATGTTGCAAGTGTCTATGGACGGCGGTGATCCCTTAACATCAGGTGACTTTTTTTTTTTTATTAACGTGAGGAAATTCCTAACGGATACACCGCCTTCCCGGGGGGAGAGTGGGTTATGTCCGAGTCGCATGGACTAAAACCCCACGGTGTACCCTCTACTGCCATAATGGAGTGACATGGGCTCGTGCTAACTAGCAACACATGTCACCCCGGCAGCCGTCTCCCAGACGGCCGAACCAGTGCAATGGAGAAGTGGGTCCCCGGACCCATCTCCCCTTGGTCCGGCTTAAGGACGAACGTAGGGGGCGATTGAATCGCCCCCACACGTCTACCCAACGCCTACCCAACCCCCTTAAGGAGGTCTTGGCCCCAACCATCAGATGATCCGCCTGTTTGCTTGCAGCCTATGATATAAAAAAATAATAATATCTCATAACTGTATATTAGCAATGATATACAAACGAAAAGATGTTTTTTTTGGCACTGTTGTATATTATTTTAATAATATGTGAGTGGTTCCACGCCTATGAAAGTAATATCGCTTGTCAAATATACTCAGTGTGCTACTACCTACGTGTTGTTTCACTTGTCCTACGTTCGCATACATATCAGGCACTCAATGTTCCTGTAGATTATTACTGCCATTGTCGAGTAGGTAGTACTATTACAAGTGTGTTGCTATAATTTCAATGTTCTAACAAGATGGTGGCCGTTTTGTTAAAACTTTCCAGGAAGTTTTTGTGGCAAGTCAGAATCCATGCTCTGTGGCACTATTTCCCATCCACTTCACTAGTGCACAATAACCTAAATATATACCGTAAAACACCAAAAAAATTACAGAATACAGAGCCAAATAACACAAGATTATGAATATAAATATATAAAAATCCATTGTCATGATGTTTGTCTCCAAACGATGAACTCCGAAACTGTAACCGATTTTCATGAAAGTTGGCGTTTATGTATAATTTGGTCCAAATTGAGAGATAATTTATATTTCTATTAATGGTCTCAATATTTTTTTAAATTACAAATTAAATTATTGTCAATGTTGATTATTGTTATTAATTGTAATTGTCATCATTCTCTAAAAGATGGCGCTTTAAATTAATTTGTTGACAGAAAAATGTAGGAGCGACTGTTATTAATATCTCATAAATGGCGCCACGTTTTAATATTAAATTTGTATTTCAACTTCAGTTTATTTAATGGTTCACGTGTTTTATTCAATTCAACATGTTATAACTGAGCCACAGCAACGCGTGGCACTGTCAGATAGTAAAACATAAAATCGACTACATAACATTTCCAGATCCTGCAAGAAACTTCCCAAAAGGTTGTTAGTAGCTACTCTATGAATATGTCAATCACTTTCGCATCCACAGTCGGGTGAGCGCGTCGACATGTTATTTTTTAATTACCCGCTCCACCCCGGGCCTGGTGAATAATATACGAGCCTGTATGATAGTCGTCATTAGCTTTTCAAAGCCCGCCGGTGGGATCAAATCTCTACCAAAGTCGGATGTAAGTTAAATTAAATTTTCGCCCTCATATATGTAATATTATTTATTTAATTATATCCTATGTTGATACATGTAATCTGATAAGATTATAAAGTATAGCTGTGTTCGTGACGCCGTTCGCGTGGAACCTAATGTGAAAAATTAGTGACTAATAAAATCATCTGAATGTATTAAGTCCATTTACTTATCTACTTTTCTCTCGTACTTAAATCGCGTCGTCATTAAAATTACAATAACTTTTGATAGAGAAAACCGATTTTAATGATAAAACTAAATATTACTCGAGGATATGCTTTATTATTTTCTTGGTCAGGTTTTGTTGTGAACGCAGTACGTTAGCAGTGACGCGTGTTCAAACAAGGTAGTCCGGTGAAGTTGTTAAGGCCTTGCAAGCCAATAACGTAGTTACTTCAAGAATAAAAAAGTGTTCACACAAACAGACAGACAGATATTTCTAAAAATGATTTAAATGTATTTTATAAGTAATTAATTACTTATTCCAAAGCACCTACAATATTTTTTAAATATAAACTTAAAAAGTACAGACACGGTAGATTTACATTCTTATTGTAAGGTATAGAAGTCTATCCATCCGTTTGAAGTGACGATGTTCAGTTATAAAGCAATCAGATACCATGTCCCTGAACCTAGATTCAAATAGTGAAACTGTAGAGCTTTCGGGGAAGAATTTTTGTCTGTCACTACCATTTTTAACAGATTCTCCTGTACAGTACGACTTGTGTCACAGATAACTTGACAAAATACAAATAATGAACACATGATATATTAAAAAATTATCCGGCATCAGAACATCCGCCATAGTATCTCGCTTAAGTTAGATTCAATAAAAATAAAAAAAACTGAGCGGTCACGGGACGCCTTGCAGATGTGAAATATCGAAACTGTTTTGTATAAGTTATATACATAAAAGAACAGATTATGACAGGAATCAGCTATGACATAATGAAAAGATAAAGCATTACAAATGTGTTCCATAAAATAATGACTGTTTATTTATTTTATTACATAAATATTCATTTTTATTAAATACAAAAATTCAAAGAAATCACCGCTAGGCGCAGGCGCGGGTTGTTTGGCGTCATTTATCAAAAGGCGCTGTAATATTAGTAAAACGAGTGGCCGACAAAACAATTTGAATCGTATGTTTATACAGATAGGGTTGCAAATGTTTTTGAGTGTTTCGTTAATACTGCAAAGTTCGTGTTTTGCGTCGCCATGTCTCACCACACCAACAATCAGGTTTACCCTCGCCTATAGATGTTTCACATCAAAGACCGATATATTTTAAATTTATGACTATAATGACAAATGAAAATCGCAGTTTGATTAACCTATGGTCGGAAGTTTTTGGCGTGCTCTTGGAATATCATGTAGTAGATTTTATATTTTATCCATAAACTTTAATTATTTGGCTCAATATTTTGTAATATTGGTGGTGCTTTACGTAATATAGTT
This sequence comes from Antheraea yamamai, assembly GCA_036509395.1. Taxonomy (NCBI): domain Eukaryota; kingdom Metazoa; phylum Arthropoda; class Insecta; order Lepidoptera; family Saturniidae; genus Antheraea; species Antheraea yamamai. The sequence continues at coordinate 4,081,817 of AP028454.1, forward strand.
CGGTTATTGTGCTCAAGTAAAATGGATGGAAAATAATAGCACGGAGCATGGATTCTGAATTGCCACAAAAACTTTCTGAAAAGTTGTAACATGGCCACCATCTAGGACATTGGAATGATTGCAAAACACTTATAATGCACCTACTCGACAATCGCAGTAATAATCTACTAGAAGATTGGTTGCCAAATAAAAAAAACGCGATTGAAGTAAACCTTCTTTGACGTTATAAGAGTAGCTGATAGATGGCACTACAGATAATGAAGCTTTGATTTAATTTGTTACTTACTTACATTGAAACCAGATGGCAGCACGGTCGCGCGTCCATATATACATAATTAATTCTATTGTATGATTTTTATTATTATTCAATTTAATATTTTTTTATTAACATTTTTTGTTTGATTTGTTTATAAACTATTTATTGACAAAATCAAAAATATTTAAAATCTGGATGGTACAGAAACGTGCCGCCATATTGCCGTAACGGACTTCCGTTGCATTGTCGTCCAGTTACCTCCTACTCGCGCCTAAAGAAGTTTTACTTCAAAAATAAAAAAAAAAACCTATGGCCTTAAGGGTATCGTGTTGATCTGAGAGAAAAATCTTTAAATTTATTATTTAGCGAATAGACGAACAGCTATTAGAATTCAGTTCTAACACGTTCGTGTTTTCGAATAATTAACATATCAAAATAAGTTGAAGCTAACGATGAGATAACAAACGTGTAAAGTTAACGGTTAGATAAACAACGTTTAATGTTGGTGGCGTGGGTTAACAGTCCCTCAGAAGGATAAATTATAATACAGGGCGTCATGTAAAGCGGTCTGTCTGTGAGTGATTTATTTCGGGTTGTTCTAACCAAGGTTAAGTAGCGCTAAGTGCCGGAGCATTAGGCTAACTACCATCCCGTCTATGAACATACAAGTTAGATATAATTCGCACATTTAATTTAAAAAAAAAGTAGAGGCAGTCGTAATAACTGTGTTCTCTCTTGAACTTTTAAATTAATTATAGTGTGAATAACAAAATTTATATTTCATAATTTGTTTATTGAAATTATTAACAATACTCTCTCTTTCACATCTATTGGCACTCCGAATAATAATAATATACATTTTTATAGACTTTATTAAATCATCACACATGTCAATACACTATATCAATATTCAATGTACACAAGCTACGCGTTGCTAGTCTGACAAGCCGCGCAAGCGCAATTCCGGCCGGTCATGCTTACGTAGCATGTCATTATGCGAAATTATACATTTATCGCCTGCCGAAAATACCACTGGGGTGTTAGAGGTGTCGAATAACATCATAAGACTTGAGACACCCGAGCCAACCTCACCTGCACGTGCTGCACCCTGTTGAATAACGAACGAGGCAATGGCGAAAGCCAGGATCAGCCTGTGCATATCCAGTTTTTCGCAGGCCGGCATGACAGCGGCGACTAGCGATGGATAGTGGGTCACTCGGTGGTCGCCATTGTTTTTGGATTGTACTGTGCCTACCATCAGGCATAGTGAAGTCATTTTGCCGTGCTATAATAAAAAAAAACCGCTCAACGCACCTAAAGAAGTCTCACTTCAATAATTCATGTCTAAGCCTGCCTAAAATTTTCTCAAATGGATCGCGAATTGCATGTATCAGGCAACAGCCAAAGCAGAGGTGTGCCGTGCCCCCTTGAGCTAGTTGTCAAATAAAATCGGCTGAGTGCCTTAAGCGCTCGCCTTAGTAGTCCGGTGAAGCTGTCAAGACCTTGCTAGGTCAATACCGTAGTTAGTACGAAAAAAAAAATGTGTGCGTGTACTAGTGTACACACGTAAGAAGTGAAACTTGTTTAAGGCCTTATTTTTCGCAAAATGATCTATATGCAACTTTCCAGAAATTGGTTAAATAAAGTTAAATTAGATAAAGTTTAAACAAAAGGATTTTATTATCATAGACATGAATACAAATAAAGTTAAATTAGATAAAGTTTAAACAAAAGGATTTTATTATCATAGACATGAATATAAATAAAGTTAAATTAGATAAAGTTTAAACAAAAGGATTTTATTATCATAGACATGAATACAAAAAAGATGGCGCGTAACGGAAAAATGTGACGCGTAACCGAAAAATGTGACGGTAAATTTTTTTCCAACGCCGATAAAGAAGTTTCACTTCAAAAAGCCTGCCTAAAATTCTATACATTTTCCCATACATAACATTGGGATTTTCTAATATTTTAAATTCATTTTAGTCTTTCTGTTAACCGAGTAAATATATAGTATTATGAAATGGATATTTTTGTACAACATTTAATACTCCAGAAAAGAGCCCCGTTATCAATTTACGATAGAAAGACTCTTTCAAAAGCTATTATCGTCTAAATTAAAAAATGTGTGCGTGTACTAGTGTACACACGTAAGAAGTGAAACTTGTTTAATGCCTTATTTTTCGCAAAATGATATATATGCAACTTTCCAGAAATTGGTTAAATAAAGTTAAATTAGATAAAGTTTAAACAAAAGGATTTTATTATCATAGACATGAATACAAATAAAGTTAAATTAGATAAAGTTTAAACAAAAGGATTTTATTATCATAGACATGAATACAAATAAAGTTAAATTAGATAAAGTTTAAACAAAAGGATTTTATTATCATAGACATGAATACAAAAAAGATGGCGCGTAACGGAAAAATGTGACGCGTAACCGAAAAATGTGACGGTAAATTTTTTTCCAACGCCGATAAAGAAGTTTCACTTCAATAACTCATATAAGTCAGAGTAAATCCGTGTATTTACGTCTCACTTCCCCTAAAACGACCGAGTAATAATAATAATTTTTGCTATTTCTATTTTTAGATTCCGGCGCCGACGCCGTTCAGTAAACTTTAAATTCGATCTTTTAATATGCGTGTTTGCGCCCACGCACGCGTAACCTTCTCTGACGCCGCCGTGAGAGAAGGGTCCCTCGTTAGTTAGTTCCCGCACACATCGCGGTTCTCAGTGATATCTCGAGCCGAGGTCGTCCCCGGATGGAGCCCCCGAGATAGCACTTTCGCGATACAGTGACTCACCTACATCACTTGCACTCACACATGAGATCAACTCTCAACACACGTGCACATATATACACATGGTTGACGGGTTTGTTATTTTTCCCTTTTTCGAGCTGAATCGAATAGTTTAGCTCGTTTCATTCCGATATAAACGTACGCATTTGTGAATCATGCAATCTCGATTGTATGATTCACAAATGAATATATGTATGAATAGCTAGAATAGTTTAGCTAGGTCAGACGCAAATTTCCCAGGTAACAGCCCAAGCCGAGGTGTGCCGTGCACCCTTGTGTATGTTACCTAAAAACCAAATCGGCTGAGTGCCTTAAGCGCTCGCCTTAGTAGTCCGGTGAAGCTGTAAAGACCTTGCCAGGTCAATAGCATAGTCAGTTCGAAAAAAAAAAAAATGTGTGCGTGTACTAGTGTACACACGTAAGAAGTGAAACTTGTTTAAGGCCTTATTTTTCGCAAAATGATCTATATGCAACTTTCCAGAAATTGGTTAAATAAAGTTAAATTAGATAAAGTTTAAACAAAAGGATTTTATTATCATAGACATGAATACAAATAAAGTTAAATTAGATAAAGTTTAAACAAAAGGATTTTATTATCATAGACATGAATACAAAAAAGATGGCGCGTAACGAAAAAATGTGACGCGTAACCGAAAAATGTGACGGTAAATTTTTTTCCAACGCCGATAAAGAAGTTTCACTTCAAAATTCGTAGTGTAATTCTATGATTAAACATATATACATAAAAAAAATATTGGTTTAAAGAAAATAACGTCACCAAATTAGCGAACATTCTCGCAACTATATTTGTTTTATAACTTTCTAATTTTTTAAATTATATTTAATTTTCCTCAGAGGTGGTAGAGGCACGCTGAAGCTATTATTGGCTTCAGCATGAATGGGTCGGCTCGCCCGGGGTACTATAACCCTCTCGCAGAAAACCGACGTGAAGTAACAGTGCTTGTATCGTTGCGTTTCGTTCGCTCAGTGAGAGCGCCGGATAACCCACTCCCCCTCCCCCTAACACAGGGTGGCGACGCACTTGCAACTCTTCTGGTTTTGCTAGCATCTATGGACGGTGGTGATCACATAACATCAGCTGACCCACCTGTTCGTTTGCCTCCTATGATATATAAAAAAAAATATATATCCCCATTTTATACCCTATTAACTTAAAATTCTATAGCGAGCAATTCTTTATATATATATATATATATAAATTGAAAATAAAGGGAATTGCTCTAACGATTTGGATCAAATTTTGTATTTAAATAAACTGTTATTTTATAAGTCTACCTGTATAGGCGCCATACCAAAAAAAAATACGACTTTGCACAGAAATCATTTTTTAAAGTGAAAATTTCTTTAGTCGCGTTGAGCAGTTTTTTTTTGCAGGAGATAAATTTATAATTCCTTGTCATGACATGTTAGTTAAGCGTGACCGACTGTAATGCACATGCGGCTTGTGTTATCTGCGAACAATATAGAACTGTGGATTATTTAGAATTTGAAATCGGCAATACGTCGGGTGCTGTCGTGGAGACGAGATAATACCCATACCTCCTTTCGGGAAGAGGCCTACAGTGGTTCTCTTATAGGCTGATGGAAAACATCTAAAGCTCACGAAAGCGTAACAAACAGACTCACATTCACATCTATCTATATATATATATAAGAGATTCCCATCTATATATTGACTCATCACGATATCTCTGGAACCATAAGGCGTAGCGACTTGAAATATGGTAGGAATATTCCTTTCGCCGAGTAGAGGTCAGCTAAGAACGGATTTTACGAAATTCCACGCACAAGGGGGGTTGCGGGGGGTAATCAGGGCGGGACAACGTCAGCCGGGCCCGCTAGTCCTATTATAAATGCGAAGGAAAATTTATTTGTTACATTTTAACGGTCTAACAACTGAACCGATTATCAAGAAACTTAGCTAACACGTTGTCAGGAAAAAAGGACATAAAGTGGTTTGTTACCGGTTCTTCTCGATGACTGAGTTGTTTGTCCGAATCCCGGTGGCAGTTTTCACGTTCCTAAGCGACTTCTTAAGACGTAAATTGAATAAAGTAATTTTGCTTTTGGCACCTTCATACAGAAAAAAAGTGCTGCTAACAAAAATAGGTTAAACATAAATTAATCAAACGAAGTCGCTAGCAAAATCTAGTATTAAATAACGATAATCATATAAAATACACCAGATTTCTACAAAAAAAGGTGTGTGTGTACTTATGTACACGCGTTAGAAGTTATACATCTTTGGCGTAACAAGATAAAAAATCTTTTTAAATTTTTTAACTTTCGCCTTATTCTACGTTTATAGAAAAAACGACACTAACAATAGAAAAAAGGTATTTAATACTTAATTGAAAGTTTTAATACAAAGAAATACAAACAATAAATACAAAGAAACAAAATGTTGACTATAGCTAACTTCAGGGAGTCGGTTTTTCGTGACCGTGTGCGCGCGCATCGTAATAACTTCAGGGTGTCGGATTTTTGTGACGGTGTGCGCGCGCATCGTAATAACTTCAGGGTGTCGGTTTTTCGTGACGGTGTGCGCGCGCGCATCGTAATAACTTCAGGGTGTCGGTTTTTCGTGACGGTGTGCGCGCACATCGTAAAAATTTACTCTCATCATTTTTCCATAACACGTCAACCGAAGTATAACTTCAAAAATATTTTACATAATTAACAACAATATGACGCAAAGTAAAATGGATGGACAGATTGTGTGAAAAATGATATGTGAACGAAAGGTGCGAATACTGAGATGACATCTGGCAGGGGAGAGTGGGAGAGGAAAACATAAAGTGTCGACCCTACTTAAGTGGGATAAGAGTAAGAAGACGATAATGACGGAAAAATGGAGAAGATGAACCTCAGGGTCATCTTATTGAACTAGTAGAAACACTAAGGACATTTTAATGATACTTGACGTATGATTTATGTAGACAATTATTAATTCCAGGGAGATACTAGCAGCAACTCCTGCTTTGACGAGCCATTCTGCAACCGGCACTCCGACACTTAGAAGAGACTTTAAAAGAGACTCTGTTAGAGATGACAGGTAAATATATTAATAGTTGCACAATTAAACTCGAGAATTTACAAAAGGTATTGAAGTTGTTTGGACTTTCTATGTGTGATCTGTTCAGAAATGAGAATATCTAGATTAGAATCAAAGGAACTGACCAACCCCTAACAATATTCTAAGCTTACATAGCAATAAATGGAACTCGCTAGATACGAGTAACACTGTACTGGCCCTTATAACGTTCTTGTGGGAAGGCCTATGTCCTATGGGCGTAAACACTGTGTTGAATAGAGTGGGAGACGCGTCTCGCTTAGCTTCGGGTATTGAAGAACAGTGAGACGTACGCTCTTCCCGCTTTCTTTTTGAATGTTTACTACTATAACGAGTGAACTACACGCGTTTTTTTTTTTATTTTACTTTTAAGAGGTGTAGCTGACCAGTCAACATTGTATCATAGTGTTACCATATTTTTTTGTTTTCTTCACGAAATAATGCAGACTCGCAAAAGACTCATTATTAGTCAGATGTTTCGAGGGTAAGGACGATGTAGGTGCTTTAGAAGGCTATCAAAATGAACAGACTCTTTGCTTACATTATCGTTTGCAAGAACGTTAAATCTAATGTTCGTTTTTTTTTTATTTTACTTTTAAGAGGTGTAGCTGACCAGTCAACATTGTATCATAGTGTTACCATATTTTTTTGTTTTCTTCACGAAATAATTCAGACTCGCAAAAGACTCATTATTAGTCAGATGTTTCGAGGGTAAGGACGATGTAGGTGCTTTAGAAGGCTATCCAAATGAACAGACTCTTTGCTTACATTATCGTTTGCAAGAACGTTAAATCTAATGTTCAGCTTTCGCCACGTTATTTTCATTCGTCATTCAACCACTGCCAAATCAAATTCTTAATTATCTTTACAGGGGTTCGCTCAAGAAGGATACAAGGAGAGAAAGTGGGAAGAGAGTAAACCAAAGTACGACGACTAGCCCACTCAGAGACAGTTGTAAAAGAGACCCCAGACTTACAGACGCTAATAGACAAGTGGTAAGTTATGTAAACTTAAATATTTCTACGTTAAACCTTGGGATATTGACTCTCAAATACAGCTATACATCCACATCATCATAAAATGCTACTACTTATTATCCTGGAAGTTAATAAAGCGATTTTGCGCTTTGTTAGAATTTTAATGCGTTTTACAAATTTTATGTGTGCCCGCGAATCGAATCTTGCGAGTGTGACGTCAGTGCGGGTGCAACTTAGATTGGTTGTGAAACATATCCATTGCATTGTGGTACGGCATTTTCTAAGCCTGCTTGCTTAGCTACAACCCTCAAGTTGCAAATCTGTCGCCAAGCACCTATGGATGTAATTTGGTATGTGCACTTGAGAGCTAGTCCCTCTTAGTCTAACGTTCCCATCTTGGACCACATAGCCGTTCTACATCAGGTGAGATTGTCCTCAAACGCAAATACTTATAAGTACCTAATAGGAAAGGAGACAGGTATTAAGAAATGCCCCACCTCCATGTTATGGTTTCATAACAATTACCTTCACTCAAAAGTTAGGCTCATTATAAAATCTGACTATCGTTTCGGCACAACATGTTTTCTTCTTAATCATCTTTCACACAATCCATCCGAACCTTTTCAGGCTTCTTTTACTCCTATATCCGTCTATGTTCATACTCAACACTTTTCTAATTACTTGACTTTCATCTCTTCTCATGACGTGTCCGGTACCATGCTAGCCGATTACTCCTCAACTTCTCTGTCACTGGTGCTATTTTCAAACTTCATACATACTCATTGTAAACGCTTGTGGTAATTGTGATAAAAAGGTTTGATAATTCGGTGGGATTCTTATCTGGTGATCGCTAAGAATGCACAACGGTCGGAAAGATATAGTGAAAAAATAGGACTCACCTTTTGGCTGACATCACGGCCGTAGGAGGCCTCCTCTTCATTCACTGACACTTCGGTTCGCACCTTTCACTTTTACTCTCTAATTTTTATTAATGAACGTTTGCAATGCAATTTATTATTAGTATTCGATCACAGAGATGTGCGCCGTAGTCATTATGTATTCGGACTGACTCAAGCACTGGTGAGGGAGTTGGGGGGAGGAAAAATGACACTTGATGGATTTAAATAAGGACGGATAATACCGTTGTGCATTGCAATGCTTCTTAACCATTTTAGCCTAAACACTCATTGTTAATCTTATCTATCTTAACATTCGGTTCTTCGCCACATGTAATCTTTTCTCATGCGTCTCTTTCGCGGCTCAGCATTCAGATAGAGCATGTCGTCTACAAAATTCAATATTATAGTGGACGTTACTTTGCACTACCGTCTGGATTAGATTAGCCGTATTCACGTATTCTATCTGCAACAAAAACGTTTGATTTTATTGTCCGAGGTGTACCTGAATTTGTTTTTGTTGCAGTGAGACGTGGTTACCAATCTATTCCAGGCGGAAGTGCAAAGTAACGTCCACTATAATATGTAATTAGGGATTACCGCAAAGTAACGCCTTCTTCAATCAAATATCAAACGACTTCTACCCTATACTATAAACAATTCAAAATAAACAAGAGAACGAAATTTAGAGTAATTTATACAAAATTAAATAAAATGAGACTCGTACTCAAGAACTACTGTATGATGATTTATTACTTTCAGTACATAGCTTCATTCGACGAGGATGGAGAGCAGGCGCCGGGGTGGAAACGCGTCGGACCCGAAGGCCTCATGAACTTGGAGAAAGTCTACCGGACCCAAGCCGTCATGGATCACATAGCGAGTTTCCATCAGCACCACTACGCTCTTACGAGAAACAATGCACCGATCTTCGGCGACTATTTGAGGTCTTTGAAATCTTTTAAATCGGAACATAAACATCTTATCTTTACCGTACCGTAAACCTGTGGAACAATCTCCCAGCCAGTGCGTTCCCTCCTACCTATGGAGTCCTTCAAGCGTAACGTGAAGAGTCATTTACGCAGGCCGGCATCACGAAGAATGCAACTCTCGGTGGGGTCCGTTGTTTTTGGATTGTGCTGTGCTTATCATTAGGCATTGAGCAGTCAATTTGCCGTGCTACAATAAAAAAAACACAGAGTGTATATGTTATTTGAAATATGTTGGAAACAACCATATAGCTTTAACATTTGTACTATCAACACCTGGATATAACGACACTTAGGGACTATGCATTTTTTCTTTTGTGCATAGCGAAAACAAAATTGATATTATTTTAGTAATTGCCGTATTTTTGTCGTTATTTAGATTGAGTGTGACGCTATGTAGGACGTATTATTGTATAGAGAATACGTATTACCAACCGAAGTCAAGTAATTTCGACATTCCAAAGGAGTTTGTCGTTAAATCAAGTGTCGTTACATATGTTTTTTGTAGGTGGTAGAGTCACGCTGAAGCTATTACTGGTTTCAGCATGAATGGGTCGGCTCACCCGGGGTAGTACTACCCGACATCAATTAACAGTGCTTGCATTGTTGCGTTTCATTCGGTCAGTGGGAGCAGCGGAGACCCACCTCTCCTATCATCTCCCTTCCCTCTCTTCCCAAACACAGGTTAACGACACACTTGCGGCTCCCCTGATGTTGCTAGTGTCTATAGACGGCGGTGATCACGTAACATTAGGTGACCCGCCTGTTCGTTTGTCTCCTATGAGATAAAATAAAAGTTTCACTAAATTTCTTTTTTTAATAAAAACTTCCTTACGCTTGACTTGCGGAGTAAGCTAGTGAATGCATAACGAGAGCGTTACGAAAAATGTATATCGAATGGAAGTATCTCAAAAATATATATACATAGATATCGATGGAGCTAAAGAAATTTTACTTCAGTCACGTCATCTAAAGAACACTGGTTTGTTTTTTGCGTTCAGCTAATCAATTCAACCTGCATTTGAAATCATAAAATCCACCAAAACAATCCCTTCCAGAACAGCATTATCATCCTGCGAGGAGCCGGTCTTCTCGCATCGAACGCAGAAAACCAGCGGCTGCGACTTTGAGAATGAGGCGCTATACGAACTCGAAGGTGGTGGATATTGCCCCGTGCAGCCCTTACCACATGATCACGGAGTCACCATGTTTCCCCTAGCGCCACAGAACGGCGAAAGAACGGATAGGCACGTCCTGCAAGTGAGTATACGAATTATATTATAGCGCTCGCAAGTTCTAAAGCTGTAAGTTCTTATTTTATTCTTCCGAAAATTTGGTTTGCTGGTAAAAGCTAGCCATCGAGCATAGGGCTCTTCCATGACTGTTTTAAAGGTACTATCGTATGTTCGAACTAGTCAAGTCAGACCTTGGGTTTCAATATTATCCCATGTTATGAGCAGTAATGATATTTTAATGTCTTATAACATATTTAATGTTGTTATAAATAAATTTCTAGACAAACCATTGAACTTAGCACCCAGTTCTTTTGTCGTTGAAATCAACAACCAAGGCGTATATCTTAATATTGAACTTGGCTCGCATTTCACATTTATGGTTTTGATGGGATGTATTTATCACCATATATTATATTTTTGTTACTCCCATACCTTTCTGTATCACTACGAAGTGTTGTCTATGGTCGCAATATTTTTTTGTGTGGAAAGACATTATCGTCATTCATAACGAATAGGCGTAACACGTTAACTGGGACCACATTATGCGGTATAAATAATTGGACTGCGTAACAATAGATGAAGAATGATAATTGGGCCTGTGATTTTTACACACATCAAAGGATTAAGTTCCTTTGGAAACGCTAATTTTGAGTTATTACTTACATGACAAAGGTTTGCCAACGTTATTCTGCGTTGGAATTAATGTTGAGGTTACGTTTTATTACGATATGTAGCCGAAACGTCGTCAGGCAGATAAAGGACTAGCATTAGAGAAATATTATTAGAGAAAGGCGTTTATCTCTTACTTAATTCGCTTGTAATGTTAGTACTACTGAATCAATTTTCTTTGTTAATACACTCACACGAGGTCAGGGCGAGTGGATAGTTGAAAATAAGTTGGTCACTCAAATGTTTTTATAATTCTTTACCAAGCTGCGGTCCTACCACAGTGGTTTCGTTATCTGGTACTTAGTTGTGTAATTCCTGTTGTAGCGTTTTAGTATATACAGACAAACATAAAAACCCATCCAACATCAGCCCCAATTCTGTAGATACATCCAATGCGAAAATTAACTATTGCTAACTTTCGCAGATTATGCATCATGGCACGGCGTGCGTAGTGGGAGAGGCAGAATGGGCAGGGACGTTGGCGCATCTACGGCTGGAGAGAGCCTGTGCACTACTCACTTGGTGCAGAACTGCCCATCGTCCCCACTCACAACACGGTACGTATTACTTCTCCTTAAGATCAATTAACCGGTGTTTCAAAACTTTCTCCACAAAAACAACGTTATATTAAGCCCGTAGGTCAATTAAATTCCGTTTGCGTCCAAATACATTACAATTGTACCCCTATATATAAAAATTAAATGGGCTTGCTAACACAATTACACTACAGTCATACGTAAATCTTATAACGCCGTAATCGCAGTCCGCATAAAGATCGCTTTCTTTTGTTTCTCTTCGTATTCTCACCAACTATCGATTTTCTATAAGTTCTCTCATGCCCTACCAATTACTTTTGGGCCATATTGCTTGAAATATGTTATTCACTAAAGTTATGGAATTTCCAGGCGAAACCCCATCGGAGAGTGTCCAGCAACCAGAAGTGAGTCTGTCTTATAACCCCGAAGAAGTAATACCGCTTAAATACACGACTCACTTGGCGCATGAGAACGAGGCCGGTGTTGTTGGTGATGAAGGGTGAGTTCTTTAACATCTCGAGTACTTGGCAGACTCTTGTCATATTACAAAGAAAACTTAGATATAGCTTACCAAAGAGGTAGAACTTCTAGAATACCCTATTTCTGTTATAAATACACATTGACATTAGAATATTACGATCAGAAAGGGAAATTTGGTAAAATGCACTCGCACAAATCACTCAACCTTAGTTTTCCAAGAATAGACTCAGTATATACTTGTTGGTAGAGCATCGAGAGTTGATTGATAAAAATACAAGGCCTAGGTTAAATTTATAAAAAAAAATCATTCAGTACATAAGAATATCTAGAAGTTTTAAGGTCTTGGAGTGGGTGCAGACGCATGAAGTTTTTATTTTATTTTTGGCTACCAATCTTTCAGATTTTTACTGCCATTATCTCGAGTATATTATAATATAAGTGGTGTGTGATTATTTCAATGTTCCAACAAGATGGTGGCTCCCTTGTTAGAACTTTCCAGGGAATTTTTGTGGCATCTCAGAATTCACGCTCCGTGGCATTATATTCCATTCCTTTCACTTGTGCACATAACCAAACTATATTACGTAAAGCACCACCAATAATAAAAAATCAGATAAAATAAAATATAAAATCCACTACATGACAGACTAGGCTCCCGTCAAAAACTCAAAAGCATAAAGTTGATATAGGTCTCGTATATTTCCTTCCAATGAAACAGGAACGCATGTATCGTTTTTTGCAATATTGAGTTTTATATATATTCGGAATCAGGAAATGAATACATTTAATAGTGTGTTTTTGTCACTATCTTGTATTTTCAGATTACGCTTAATCAGTTAAAAGTACTTCGCTAATGGCGTAGACTTTCCATATTTTCTTAGATTTGTATTTTAGATACGACATTTTTATTTAGAGAAGGGAAGTTCACACCCCGGTTATTCCTCGTCATCGGCATAATCCTCACGTCAGTCTGCGAAGCACCCACTGCAGAGCCATAACAAGCCTATTGCCGAAGGAAGTTATAGATATAATCACCACGCCAACGCACGACGTATCGCCGATGTTAAATTCAAAGAAATCCACAGTCCTATAGTTTTCTACATACAGCGGTACTACGATAACATTTCTCGGGTTCAGGATTCATCAGGACGTTTTCCTTTACCGTCAGCCAATAGAGTTACCAATTTTTAATTAGTACCTCTACGCGAATTCCGAAAAATGCATAAATTCACGCCAAGGTTCACGCGTGCAGACATTAAATAGATATTCCACCGATCAAAAGACTCGACAAACACCTCATCATCGTACATATTATTAAATTTGCCTCAACATACTAACACCTATCTATATCTTATATTTACAGATTTATAGATCTCCAGTGCGTTAAAGACATGAGACTCAATGGGAAGCTGTTGGAAACGCGAGATATGATAGAGCTGGCGTTGAGCGCCAAGCGTCACGGCCTGGACTCGAACCCACAAGGACCTAACGTCATCACTCTCGTGTATGGCAGAACGTTGAGCGATAATAGGACTGTGCATCTTGTATTTCCAACTTTCTCCTTCAGGTGAGAGACAGCTTGCCATTTTAACCGACTTTAAAAATGGAATTTCCGGTACGTATGTATGTATGTTCGCGATTTTCTCAGAAACTACTGATCCGATTTGGATGCGGTTTTCATTGTTTGATCCGTATTTCTAGGGATGTTTTAATATATAAAGATCTAATTAAGATCTTCGGAAATATGTAATAAAACTCTTTAATAACTAACAGCAAATGACTCGCGATTGCCGTAATCCAGTTACAACATCCAAATATATATTTATTTTTGAAAGTAAAGACTAAAAGATACCTTTGTTTCAGAGTCTGGGCAGTTGGTCTTCACGCAGTTATTAGGGCTTTAATAAGTCAAGCCAAGCTCGCAGACAGGAGCTTAGCCTGGCTGAAGAATAAATACACGGCATTGTATTACGAAGACGGGTGTTGCTGTGAACCTCTTGTATCAGACGCGATACGGGTGAGAAATTTAGGGAGTCCACTAGGATTGTACTCGAACGATAGAACCTATGAATGCAAGAAAAGTTATTGATATTTTATTGTAGGTTTTCGGTGGCAGGGAGTCGACCGCGACCAGCTCCTCCCACTCCACTCCGGTAAAAGGCGCCGACTCCCATTCGGAGTCCATCAGGAGTTCTGGTATTAAATTCAAGGTCAGTATGCCGTGTCTAATGTGGGCAATTTTTTATGTTTCAAAAACCGGACGGAGAAGTGTAAAATTTAGGTTTTTTTTATGTCATAGGATGCAAGCGAACAGGCGGGTCACCTGATGTTAAGTGATCACCACCGTCCATAGACACTTGCAACGTCAGAAGCGTCGCAAGTGCGTTGCCAGAATGTGTTTGGGGTGAGAGGGGGAGAGGGGAAAAGGAAGCGGGCCTGCGGCGCTCTCACTGACCGAATGAAACGCAACAATGCGTGCACTGTTAGTTGAGGTGGGTGTTTCTGTATGTCGGGTGGTAGTACCGCGGGCGAGCCGACACATTCATGCTGAAACCAGTAATAGCTTCAGCGTAGCTCTACCACTTACAACTTAACCAGGTTAAAACATCTCGTGAGTGAGTGAGTGTGACAGAAGTCAGTTGGGAGGTCTTCACAAATGTTAACAGAATTCAAAATCAAAATCATAAATAGTCATTCAATTTAGGCCCTAAGAAGGCGCTTATGAACGTCGAAACTACCACCGATTGGGACAAACAACCCAGCCATCGAGAAGAACCGGCAACAAACTCGATCTGGTTTATCATTTTAACATATACATATATAATATTTAGAATACATTACACGTTATAATCGTTTTTAGTGGGTGCACAGAGAGGAGTCAATTCCAGACATCACAATCGTTTACATATTTCTCCACTCTATAATAGCTTTTTGACACCAAAACCAGCTTAAATTTACTGTCCGGCACAATCGGTTCTATCTTTATCATCAGCCTATAAGAGATCTTCTGCAGGGCCATAGGCCTTTTCTCGAATGAAAGTAAGGGCATAATTCACCACGACAACCCACGACGTATTGGCGATTTCAAACTCTGAGAAGTCCAAAAGTTCCATGTTCTCCTGCATACAGTAGTACTACAAGAAAATTTGTCAGGTTTAGGTTTCCTCACAGCGTTTTCCTTCACCATCAGCCAATAGTGTTAACTTAAATCGAAAAATTCGTTGATACATGCCGGAGTGCGAACCTGAGGACATCGAATTGGAATTCCACCGGTCACATCTCTAGACCCCCATTACTTAATGGGTAATATGCTTTGAGACTTTACTGTAAACCCTAACAATATTTCCTAAAAAACTGTAACTGGTTTTACTGAATCTGAAACATGGGACGACCAGAAGACGACCGAACGGACAGATTAATGCTTAGTAGTTCAGTTTCCATTTCGTTTCATTAAATGGTCCTACGGTAAAGGACAGTTTTGGGTGCATTATCTTGGTTAGAACAGTCATACGAAACCCGATCGGTCAGCTAGTAAAAATAGTATTCAAGTGTCAAATAACTCTTTATTTGGAGTTTTTGGCGGGATCTCGAAATGTATTATTATTGCCTCTATATTATAATATTGGTGGTGTATTACGTAGTTCGGTTATCGTACACAAATGAAGTGGATACGAAATAACGCCACGGAGCATGGATTCTGACGTGTCATAATAACACCCGGAAAGTTCTATCAAGAAGGCCGCGTTCTTGTTAGTTTATTGAAATGATCGGAACAAACTTGTAATATCACCTACTCGACAATGGCAGTAATAATCTACTAAAAGATTGGTTGCAAAATAAAAAGCTCTTTAATTATGTTTATGAATCCAGCAAATTTTCAATTAAAATAATTGCGTCAAAAGTCTTCTATCTGGAACTTTTGTTCAGTGGAATGCTACATCTAATTTATCTTACACTCTTGTATATACAGAAAAATAAATCCACGTCGGAACTGAAGAGTGGTTCTCCCAAAAGTTACGGTTCTTCGCATACGTCGGGAACGAGAAGTGAAGATGAAGTGGTGCATGGTTCTCCTAGACATAGGTAAATAGTTTAGTGTTACTTACACTTCAATTTTTAATAATGGAGTCTCGGAGATTCAAATTCTGCCAGTGTCAAGTTGGTTTCTTATACTGCCAAGCGATGTACATATCCACATCATTTACAATGCCCGATACAAAATACATATGCGAGTTATTGAGGTATACATGCTTGGTACACATATATATTTCACTAACTCATAAGTATGAATATGTAGCTTAGCTTAGATTAGCTCGGATACCGCGCAGCACATTCATATAGAGTGTGCTGCGTGGGAGGAGCAGCGTCGCACTCTGGCTGCGGCAGTAGGACAGGATCTGTCGCTGCCGAGCGTGATTGCGGCCATGCTCGGCAGCGAAGATGTATGGAATATTGTGGCCTCCTTCTGCGAGGAAGTCGACTCGCCGAAGGAGGCGGCGGAGAGGGTCCGCGAAGAGGACCCTCTAAGCGGCCGTCTCCGCCAACGGAGGACCGGCAAGAGGAGGTGGCAGTTCAACCGCCTCCTCCCGCCACCGTAGTCGGGCCTAGGGAAGATGGGCCGGTAGAGGGGGCCCATCTTCACTTGCACAGGTTCGGCGGACGGAGGAGACGGCCGGTTTTTGTATGGCAATGGCGACTGCGCATCCTGACGCCGGGCCAACCACTTTGGGGCGACACGATGAAATCCATTGAGATCTCGTGTCGCCCCAAGTATAGCGGTAGGAAAGAATTAAAAAAATAAATTAAGTCGCGAATTGCATGAACTAGGCAAGAGCCCAAGCCGTGGTGTGCCGTGCACCTTTGAGCTACTTGTCAAAATAAAATCGGCTGAGTGCCTTAAGCGCTCGCCGCGAGCAGTCCCGTGAAGCTGTTAAGGCCTTGCTAGGCCAATAAAAAAAACATAATTTACAATTTCATTAGAATCTCCTTTCTTGTTGTTTATACTAGCAATCTATCATATTATTTATTATATATTATCATATTGAAGCAATGATAGCTTAGTTGATAGTATGTTCGGACACTGCGTAAATAGACGTAGGTATGAATCTTAGCAACTTAGTCGGAGCTTTCGGTGAACCATTACATTGTGATGAGACCATAGCATGGTGGTAGGGTTTTTCTAAGACCGCCTCGCTAGCTACCACATTCAAGTTAAAAGATCTCCCATCAAGCACATGTTAGTGTGATCCGGCACACGCATTTGGTAGTCAGTCTCAGGCTAGCGTGTTTGCCGTATTAGAGCACATCGTAATTTAACATTAGATGAGATTCTGGTCAAACGCTAAACCTATAAAAAAACCTATAATGTATAAAAAATATAATTATGTCAAAATTATAAAAAAAAATTACACAGACAGAACTATCTTAATATATATATTTCTTGTGTGCGTGTGTATGTGACTGAACTCCTCCTAAACGACTGGACCGATTTTGATGAAATTTTTTGTGTGTGTTCGTGGAGATTCGAGAATGGTTTAGATTGACAATTGGACTCGGTAGGTGGCGCTGCAGTTGAATTATCAAGGCAGGACAACGTCCGCCCGGTCCGCTAGTAGATTTATAAAAGTAGGCCAGCTGTGCAAGCGACGTCGTCCGTGTGAAATCTTATCTAAAAAAATAGCGATGAATAAAATCGTCTGAATGTATTAAGTCCTTTTACTTATCTACTTTTCTCTCGTACTTAAGTCGCGTCTTCATTAAAATTACAATAACTTCTGATAGAGTGAACCAATTTCAATGAAACCAGGATTTTCTTGAAGAGGTTTTATCATGAACGCAGTATTTTAACAGTGATACGTGTTCATACAAACAGACAGACAGACATTTCTAAAATTGATTGAATTGTATTTTATTAATTATTCCTAGACACTTGCAACATTTTTTTTTACAAAAATCAAAAAAAGTACAGACACGTTGGATTTACATTCTTATTATATGTATAGAAAGGGTTCTAAGACTGACATTGCTAGTATTGATATTATCTTGTAGTGAGACAACTACAGTTGATATTCTGCCTCTAACAGTCATCACCATACCTTCGCACCACGGCACAGCAGCCTCACGAATGCTGCGACAAGCATCATGGCCGGATCACCAAACAGAAGCAGGTAAGAATGAGGCTAAAGTTAATTTATTTTATCAAGTAGACCTGATAATTTGTTTGTTCACAAATAGACAAAGCTGTTAAAAAGTGTGTGCACATATACAAGTTAATAACTTTGATTGTGTGAGTTAAGAAAGTAATATGTAAATAGTACTAAAACATGCTGTACCTATACATTTAACATTACTAAGTTTTACAAACAAATGGATGTAATATCTGAATTAAATCATTACATAGTATAAAACAAAGTCCCCTACCGCGTCTGTCTGTCTGTCTGTTCGCGATAAACTCAAAAACTACTGAACGGATCTTTATGCGGTTTTCACCAGTGGATAAAGTGATGCACGAGGAACGTTTTGGTATATAATTTGTCCAGGATTTTTTTTATAATAAGGGCGGGACATCGTCCGCCGGGCCCGCTAGTAAATTATAATTATTATTAATTATTACTCTTGAGGTTAAACTTATCATCATGTAAGAAAACCACTGCAGGGCCATAGGCTTTTTCCCGAAGGAAGGTGAAGGCATAATCACCACCAGCCCAAAACGTATTAGCGATTTCAAACTCCGAGATATCCACAGTTCTATATTGCTCCCACCTGCGGTGGCACTACGAGAACATTTCTCAGGTCCACATTTCCTCACGATTTTCCTTCACCGTCAACCTATAGTGTCACCGATTGAAATATTTATAATTAAATTTTTTTTTTTTTTTTATTTAAAAAAAAATTTAATTTTTTTTTTTTTTTTTTTTTAATTTAATATTTAATTTTTTTTTATTTTATTTTTTTTATTTTTTTTTTGTTGTTTTTTTTTTTTTCCTCTTTAATTTAATATTATTTTTTTTTTTTCTTGTTGTGGGTATAGGGGGGGGGGGGGGATTTTTTTTTTTTACCCGCCCCTGGTGTGCCCCCCCCCCCCCCTGGGGGTTTTTGGGGCGGGGGGTTTTTTCTCTTTTTCCCCCCACCCCCCCCCCCCCCCCCCCCCCCTGGCCTGCTCCTTTTTTTTTTTTTTTTTTTTTTTTCTTTTTTTTTTTTTATTTTTTCCTTTTTTAAAAATTTATACCCCAATTTATTTTTTTTTTTTATGTAAATTAACTTGAACTCCCAGAAATCCTTGGTACACGCCGGGGTTCGAACCAGCTATCATAGAATACATATTCCACCGGTCGAATTATTCGACCACCACGACAAAGAGAATATTCTTTTGAAACGAAGATCCTTATCGCGTCTTGCGATAGGAGTTGACGTATAAAAATCGTCACGTAAGGAAAAAGCGTTACGCTCGTCTGTCTTTTTCTGTCGCTCCGATTTTCTCTCTCTCCGTCTTTTTCTTTTGTAGTATGGGTATTCAGTCCTTATGACTGCCTCGACTTTTTTATTTATTTAATACTAGCGGGCCCGGCGGACGTTGTCCTGCCCTAATCATTAAAGAAGTATAGACACGTCATATATCTAAACTTTCCTCGTGAATCACTCTATCTACTGGTGAATACCGCATGAAAGTCCGTTCAGTAGTTTTTGAGTTTATCGCGAACAGACAGACAGACGCGGCAGAGGACTTTGTTTTATACTGTGTAATGTAATGATGATATTAATTCATAATTTACTTTTCAGTTTGAGAAGATTGGAGACGAGCGAACGGTTCTGGGAGAATTTGAAGCACTTACGAACCGGCTCAGTGGGGTATGACACTCAGCTCGACTTCATGGACTTTGTCAGTTTATTTCGGAGTTTCAGGTGAGTTTTTTCATAACTCTACATATCCCTGGTGTAAGTAGAATATACATAAAATGTACGGACATACATAAGAAGAAAAAGAAAAGTGTAATATCTGCGATTGAATTTTACAAAGGGTGTGTAGCCAATGATATTAGTAAAAAGATAAGTAAAAAGCTGTAGATATTTTAACAAAACAAATGCCACGATAGCGCACACATACGTAAAGTCATACTTTAACGCTACTATCATTACATAGTATAAAACAAAGTCCCCTACCACACCTGTCTGTCTGTCTGTTCGCGATAAACTCAAAAACTACTGAACGGATCTTTCTTGTCTATATTTTTTAATTATAGAGGGCAGCACAACGTCCGCCGGGCCCGCTAGTCTTAGATAAAACGTGGAAGTAAGATGGCATATTCTCAACATCGGTAATGTAAAAGAAATATTTATATGTTGCTTAGATATGGGCGGAATGACGGGCATTGTCAGGCTTTCATTGACGCTGACACGACAGTGATATCACGTTTGCTAGCTAGCCAAGTTTTAATTAGGCCCTATAAGAGCGCTTATGACGTAACTACAGGTTTTTCAGCTTTTTGGTTACAGTATCATTAGGTATAGCGAATTTTTTAAGCAATGACGCCTGAAGAAATTTTGTCACAGTTTCCAAGAAGGCAACCGTGGTCGTAAAGCTTTTTCCTACTACCCGCTTCGCTAGTTACCACCGTCAAGTTGAAAATTTATAGTGAAAGCGATGGTGGTTCAGTTGTTAGGGCGTCAGAGCACCGCCTCGCTCGATGTAGGCTCGCATCCTTGTAAACGAACCGGAGCTTTCGGTAAAAGAAAAAAACATGTTGAGTTTTTAGCGGTATCTTAGATTGACATGTAGTGGCTTTTATATTTTATTAATAATCTTGTGTTATCTGACAGTATATTTTGTAATATTAATGGCTTTTATTTTTCTTTTTTTTTGGAACTGGCTACGCTTTTGACCTAGCAAGGTCTTAACAGCTTCAGCGGACTACTAAGGCGAGCGCTTAAGACACTCAGGCCGATTTTATTTGACAACTAGCTCAAGGGTGCATGGCACACCTCGGCTTGGGCTGCCTTGCCTGATACATGCAATTCGCGACCTATCTGAGCTAACCTAAGCTAAGCTAACTATTCATACATATATAAGTTGTTGAAACATATATATGTACCAAGCATACATACCTCAACAACTCTTATATATATTTTGTATCGGATAATTTTCTAAACTATTTCAGTTTGATAAGGGAAAAAAAATAAAACCCTTCCACTTTCATGTGTAAGCGTGATGCGTGCACGTGTGTGGAGGTGATACGTGTAATGTTGTCGCATTGATGTAAGATTTTGTGTCACTGTATCGCGCGAGCAGCGCACTCAAGGGCTCCACGCCGAGGGAACGGACCTAGGCTTGAGCCGCTGCCGGGGGCGGCCTAATCTGGTGTGCGGGAGCGAAATTGATTCCCAGACCACGGCGGCGTGATCTGTGCTTACGTGTGGCTGTTTAGGGAGACAGGCTGGTACTGATCGTTCACTGTCGTTATTTCATCGGGTGGGACAATAATGTTAGTGGCATTGTACGTAATATACCTAGTTCGGTTATTGTTCACAAGTGAAGTGGATGGAAAATAATACCGCAGGGCATAAATTCTGAGATTCCACAAACACTCCCTGGAAAGTTCTAACAAATAGGCGCTTGTAATATATTATTACCAACTCAACAATGGCAGTACTAACCTGGGTGATTAATTGCCAAAACAAAATAATAACAACGTGATGTAACCATAGGACTGTGGTGGGGTTTTCTCAAAACCGTTGAAAAATCTTACGCTAAACACCTGTTGGTGTGTTCCTAGAACATTTAAGAGCCAGTCCCCTCTAGGTTTAGCGTGTTTACCATCCTAAACTACATCGCCATTTAACATCAGCTTGTAGGTAGAACCACGCTGAACCTATTACTGGTTTCAGCATGAATGTGTCGGCTTGCCCGCGGTACTACCACCCGACACACAGAAACACCCACCTCAACTAACAGTGCACGCATTGTTGCGTTTCGTTGTAGGTGGTAGAGCCACGCTGAAGCTATTACTGGTTTCAGCTTGAATGTGTCGGCTCGCCCGCGGTACTACCACCCGACACACAGAAACACCCACCTCAACTAACAGTGCACGCATTGTTGCGTTTCGTTGTAGGTGCTAGAGGCACGCTGAACCTATTACTGGTTTCAGCATGAATGTGTCGGCTTGCCCGCGGTACTACCACCCGACACACAGAAACACCCACCTCAACTGACAGTGCACGCATTGTTGCGTTTCGTTGTAGGTGCTAGAGGCACGCTGAAGCTATTACTGGTTTCAGCATGAATGTGTCGGCTCGCCCGCGGTACTACCACCCGACACACAGAAACACCCACCTCAACTAACAGTGTACGCATTGTTGCGTTTCGTTGTAGGTGGTAGAGCCACGCTGAAGCTATTACTGGTTTCAGCATGAATGTGTCGGCTCGCCCGCGGTACTACCACCCGACACACAGAAACACCCACCTCAACTAACAGTGCACGCATTGTTGCGTTTCGTTGTAGGTTGGTAGAGGCACGCTGAAGCTATTACTGGTTTCAGCTTGAATGTGTTGGCTCGCCCGCGGTACTACCACCCGACACACAGAAACACCCACCTCAACTAACAGTGCACGCATTGTTGCGTTTCGTTGTAGGTTGGTAGAGGCACGCTGAAGCTATTACTGGTTTCAGCTTGAATGTGTTGGCTCGCCCGCGGTACTACCACCCGACACACAGAAACACCCACCTCAACTAACAGTGCACGCATTGTTGCGTTTCGTTGTAGGTGGTAGAGCCACGCTGAAGCTATTACTGGTTTCAGCATGAATGTGTCGGCTCGCCCGCGGTACTGCCACCCGACACACAGAAACACCCACATCAAGTAACAGTGCTTGTAGAGGCCCACTTCCCTCCTCTCTCCCATCCCCTTCCCGCCTCTCCCCCGGTGTTGCTAGTGTCTATGGACGGCGGTGATCACTTAAGATCAAGTGATCCGCCTGTTCGTTGGCCTCCTTTAATATTAAAAAAGCTGAGATTGTGGACAGAGACAAGTGTGTTCCGACAGCTGCATTTGACGGGCAATTCTCTAAGCGTCTCCTCCTATTGAAGCCAAATCGTCATTTAATATCTATCGTATGTGTTTATCCACAGTCTAGTGATGCGGTCAGAACTGAGGGACGTGTTCGAACAGCTTGCCGTTCCAAGGAATCGTTCCTCATTCTTAGGTGCTGAGAAGAGTAGAAGTTCACCCGAATTGTTTCGAAGCAGAACACTATTCAGAACTGGTGAGTATAACCTACATACGTACATATAACAAATGTACATTTAATGTGTATGTACGTCTCAGACTTTTGGGGCAAAAAATCTGAGCCTAAGGAATTAGATGCATTTAAGTCACCTTTAGATTTGTATGTATATCTTATCTTTATAAATAAATTAGCGGGCCCGGCAGACGTTGCCCCGCCCTGATTAAAAATAAAGCCTTGACAAATTATATACAAAAATGTTCCTCATGAATCACTTTATCCACTGGTGAAAACCGCATGAAAATCCGTTCAGTAGTTTTTGAGTTTATCGCGAACAGACAGACAGACAGACAGACGCGGTAGGGGACTGTATGTATGTATGTCACTGAATCCCTTCTAAATGGCTGTCCGATTTTGATGGCATTTTGTGTGCGTGTTTCAGTGGATGCGAGAATGGTTTAGATTCACAATTGGACCCGGTAGGTGGTGCTGCGGTTGCCTTTTAGGATTTTTATTTTTTATTACCAAGGCAGGACAAAGTCCGCCAGGTCCGCTAGTATTTGTAATAAAATACTACCCCGGACGAAAACAATATTTATACTTAAAATAAGTTGTGCCGGCGATTTCGTTCGCGTGGAACATGATCTACAAAACAGTGACTAATAAAGTCACCTGAAGGTATTAAGTAAATAAAATGTAAAAAGTGACAAAAAAATGATAATGACCTCCAGATATCATTTATTTTTATCATTTTTTTTGTCACCTTTTACAAAAATATACATTTATTTCTAATTTACACTATTCTTAATCCAAATTTATTAAATTTTATTTTCTGTTTTTTAGTTGGATTTTTTATGAAAGCGTGTTTTTTTAGTTTTTTTAAAATATTATTTATTTTTCATTTTTTAGTTAAATTTTTTGAATTTTTTTTTTAGTTAAAATTTTTTAACTTTTTTTTTCGGATTATTGCATTGTCATCGACCTTTGACAGGTGTGCAAAGTTTGAATTAAATCTGATCGTTCAAAGTAGGACAAAATCGAGCTCAAAGGGGTCGGTTACATACATACATACAACCATACAGGTGAAGCTAATAAAAGCGTGATAAAAAAAAAACAAAGATTAAACGTTAATGCGATATTTTGAAGAGATTATATCACGAACGCAGTACTTTAGGAGTGATACGTGTTCATACGAACAGACAGACATTTCTAAATATAATTAAAATGTATTTTATTATTCATTCCTAGACACCGGTTTTTTTTTTCAAACTCGTCAGATTTACATTCTTATTATGAATATGTATTGAATCTAAATTATTACATTATTACATAGTATAAAACAAAGTCCCCAACCGCGTCTGTCTGTCTGTCTGTTCGCGATAAACTCAAAAACTACTGAACGGATTTTCAAGCGGTTTTCACCAGTGGATAAAGTGATTCACGAGGAATATTTTAGTATATAATTTGTCGAGGATTTTTTTATAATCAGTGCGGGACAACGTCTTCCGAGCCCGCTAGTAATTTATAATTCATCCATCATATTTTATCTTACCAAGTACTTTTAATTGAAAATAATAACGATATTTTTTTTTCATGACTAGATAGATGTCGCTAAATTTGTACTTATCCAAGGGTATTAACAGGGAGAATAGAGGTATACTACGGAGCGCTAGTCTGACGCAAGCGAAATACGTCACGAGCGAGTCGACGCCATCAGTGACTCGAACCTATAAGTTTCTCCCACGTTGAGCGACTTTTCAAAAATCTGTTTATTATAATACTTCAATACTAATATTATGAAGCCGAAGAGTTTGTTTGCTTGAACGCACTAATCTAAGGAACTACTGGTCCGATTTGAAATTCTTTCAGTGTTAGATAGTTCATTTATCGAGGAAGGCTATAGGCTATATATCATCACGCTATGACTAATAGAAGCGGAGCACCAATGAAGAAAGTTTCAAAATCGGGTTTTTTTAGCGTTACCTAAAGTAAATATTCCACGCAGACGAAGTCGTGGGCAGCAGTCAAATTCTGTACGAAAATTTTGTTTCCAGGCCTATTGACGAGAAATGGCTCGTTGGACCTCGAACCTCCGAGTGATAAAGTTGGAAGAAAGAAGGCTTTCGACCTTCTGGCAGCAGCTGCTCTCCCTGGTAATTCTCATTTATTCATATCCCAAACAGAGAACAAGCTTCTTCAATTGCCTCTAGGGCTTACAATTATAAAATAGATTACACAAAAAATGATTTTTAGACGATAACGTATATTGTATACTAATATTATAAACGTGGAGGGTTTGTTTGTTTGCTGCTGGTCTGATTTGAAAAATTCTTTCAGTATTAGATAGCTCATTTATCAATGAAGGCTATAGGCTATATATAATCACGCTAAGACCTATAGGAACGGAGCAACAATGAATCGGTTTTTTTGTTGTTTTGAGACCTTCTGCTGCGTGTTAGCGTTAGCCCAAAGTAACTATTCCACGCAGACGAAGTCGCGGGCCGAAGCTAGTATGTTGTAAGCTTTGAGGACACCGGTTGATCTATGTGAGTTATTTCAAAACTCAAATGCTTAACGCTAAGGTTTAAGGAAACCTTGATCAAAACAATGGCTAAGTTAGGATATCGCGTCGAGTGACGTAGGTACGAACGCCTACATTGAACCTGATTTCGATGAAGGAAAAGATTTATTATAAAACCGTAGCATGATGAAAGAGTATTTTCTGATAACCGTTTGGATAGCTATGATAAAATAAGACACTTCTCTGCACTTTAAGGTTTTATTTATATACTACTAGCGGGCCTGGCAAACGATGTCACGCTCTGATAATAGAAAAAACGTAGACAAATTATATACCAAAACCATGTAATTGTGATTGTGATTAAAACAAGACTGCAAAAGAATTAAAAAAATCAGGAGCAACGACGCCAACAACAAACCAAACAAAAAAAAAAGATTTAAATTTCCAATTTTTAAATTGAAATTATAAACATTAATGTCCATGTTCACATTAGTCAGATTCACATCTTTCCAAGCATTCAACCCGTTTCATTAATTCTACGCGATTCATTATAACCAAATAACATCCACAAATTTTTACTTTCGTGAAAATTTTCACTTTTCCCCCCAAATTATTTTTCAATTTTTTCAATTTTTTTTCCGGTTATGAATTTAACAAAAACGCTTAATTAAATCCGTTGAGTAGTTTTTGAGAAATTGATCGCGAACTTTTTTTCAAACTTTTGTAAAGAGTTCGAAAAAATTGAAAAACGTGGCAGAGATACTTTGTTTTATACTATGTAATGATTATTAAAGAATACACGAAACACACTATCATTTGAGACGTAACGATAGCAAGATTATAAAAAACTTTTGTTGAATTGCCTTGTTATGTTTTTTTTATTTCATCGCAAACCGCGATTAAGTTGAAAAATAAAATTTTATTGGGTCAAATTGTCGCCAAGAATTGTTATTTAAAAAAAAATTTTTTCTCTCATTGACGTTATTTTTTTAAGCTCATATTTTTTTTTGGTACTGAAATATGACAACTTCAAAAATACAATGGGTTTAAAAATCACTTTATGATAAATAATAGGTCCTTTATTTAGCAATACTAAGTCTACGTGACATGATGAACAAATGACAATGTAACTATTCTAAAACATAACCTCCATATTATTTAAATGAAATGCAGATGATATCTTTTTTACCGACAATCATAGCTACTTAAATTAGCACATTGTATCAACTGGAGGTAACTTTTAAACCCATTTATTTTTAAGTTGTCATATTTCAACCAAAAAAAAACGCCAAAGAGTAAAAAAATAACGTCAATGAAGAAAAAAAAAATTCTTTTTTTTAAAATAACAATTTCTTGGTCGCAATCACTTGAAATTCTCCAATAAAATTTTATTTTTCAACTTTAGGCCGGGAAAAAAAAAAATTTCAAACAAAGTATATAAAATCAGCAAAAATTCAACAAGTTTATAATCAAAAAAATTAGAAGCGAGCGCACATCTTTTATAACCATTCAAATTATAAGTATTTTTAAAAAAAGAAAAAAAAAAACGATCGGACTTTAGAGAATTACGGTTTTTTCAAAAAAACTAAAATATTTCATATATCTGGGACTCTGAAAATTTTTTCATATTTTTTTTCGAAAACTACATTTAAAAACAGAAATTTTGAAAAAAAAATTTCCCAAACGGTCAATTTTCGCAAAAGTTCTGGCAATTTAAAAATAAAAGAGCGGTTTTTTCAAAAATTCATAACTTTTTTTGATTTTGACATAAATTAAAATTTTCTAAAAATATCTTTCGGGGGGTAGAAAAAGATAGAAATTTTTCAGCGAAATCAAAGGGGGTCAGGTAAAAAATTTGTCGATTTGACATGGAATGACCCATATTATTTACATTTATTTGACCGACGAAAGTTGTTCTGTACACACGGTAATATTCTAAAGTGTAATTCAATCCCCATATATAATATTGATTTATTTTAGGAACAATAATTATGTACATTGTATACAGTTTATAATTAACTAGCGAGCCCGGCGGACGATGTTCCGCCCTGATACTAAAAAAAACCTTGACAAATTATATACCTCTTGAATCTCTTTATCTTTTCGTCAAAACATCATGAAAATCCGTTTAGTAGTTTTGGAGTTTATCGCGAAGAGACAGACAGACGTGGCAGAGGACTTTTTTAAACTATGTAATGATGTACGAGGATAATAAACTGCACAATCTCAATACAAAATATCAATATTTCATGTACACAGACCCCTATACTACGCGTCACTAGTCTAAAGCAAGCCGTGTAAGCGCAATACAATGGGTCACACTTACTGGCATGTCATGACGTGAAATTATAAATTTAACTCCTGCCAAAAATACCGTTACCGTATACCGTAAAAAAATAACATAGTATGTAAATATCCAGTTGTATAAGAAAATAACACGAGGTTATCTTATCGACAGGAGCATGTCCTGACGTCAGTGGAAGAGTTCTATCCTTACCCACCCTTGGAAAGTTCTGCGAGACCAGACAGAACGAACCAAAGACTGAGCAACAACTGAGAGACATCATTCAGGTGATTTATATCTTATTGTAGGTGGTAGAGCCACGCTGAAGCTATTACTGGTTTCAGCATGAATGGGTCGGCTCGCTCGGGATACTACCATTCTCGCATAGAAAACCGACGTGAAGTAACAGTGCTTGCATTGTTGCATTTCGTTCGGTCAGTGAGAGCGCCGGAGGACCACTTCCCTTTCCCCCTCCCCCCAAACACAGGCTGGCAGCGCACTTGGGACTCTCCTGATGTTGCAAGTATCTATGGACGATGGTGATCACTTAACATCAGGTGACCCGCCTGTTCGTTTGCTGCCTATGATATAAAAAAAAATCTAATTTAGATTTAAAAAGCAGCGCGTGTAACTCACTACACGTGAAAGAAGTGTAGCTTTTGGAACATTCGAATATGAAAGAAAATGCCTCATATGTGTGTGTGTACCTCATAATATGGAAGCGGTGATTATTACCCCGAGCTAACAATTTATTATATTTAAGTTATATAATTAAAAAGTACATACAGTAGTAGTGCTCTTAACAGATAACACATAGGAAACAAACAAAGAGCGCGTATCCATACGTAACAAGCGTCTAGCTATCGCGGGCTCTCTAGGCAGACTAGCGATTGGCACGAGGACGCGGCTTCTAAAGCAACTCCCAGACTAATCCTAAAAGAATTCCTTCTTTCAGAGACATGAACCAGATCCCACTCTACGAGCAGAGAACTGCCTCTCTTTCGAAGGTTTTGTTCGCTTTCTGACTGACAAAGATAATTATGCCTTCGTTCCTGAACAGAGGAGAGCAAATAACTTCTCAAGGTAAGGGCACTTTGAGAATATTCCACTAGTCCACATCTATGGAGCCTACTAACGAATGTTCTAAGCTAACTTTGGAAATAATTTAGCATTGTATATTTATATCAAATAAGATCAAAAATTCTTCATTCAATTTAAGCTCTGTGAAGGCACTTATTTACGTCAAAGTACCACCGGTTCGGAAAACAACCCAGTCATCGAGAAGAACCGAAAAGAAAATCGATCTAGTATATCTTTTCATTATACACTAGCCTCTGCTCGCGACTTCGTTCGCGTGGAATAGTTACTTTGGGCTAACGCTAACACGCAGCCGAAACTCTGAAGAGGAAAAAAATCCCGATTTTGAAACATTCTTCACTGGTGCTCTGCTCCTATTGGTCTTAGCGTGATGATATATAGCCTATAATATTCCTCGATAAATGAACTATCTAACACTGAAAGAATTTCAAATCGGACCAGTAGTTTCTTTTTTTTTATATTAACGTGGGGCAATCCCTTATGGATACGCCCCCCCCTTCCGGCGGAGAGAGTGGGTTATGTCCGACTCGCACGGACTAAAACCCCACGGTATACCTTCCGCCGCATAGTAGGGGCGGCCAGGGACCGGTCTGGCTCTCTCCTGAGAGGACCAGTAGTTCCTGAGATTACAACGTCACAAACTCACAAACTTTACCTCTTTATAATATTAGTATAGATAACATAGCACAACATATTTTTATAGCCATAAACAGTTACATTCGTTTTCGGTGGATGCACAGAGAGAGGCGTCATTTCCAGACGTCACCATCGTTCACATATTGATCCACCCTATAAAAGCTTTTATGCATTAAGGCCCGCTTGATATGGTACTTGACCTTACTATCTGGCAAATCGGTAATGTGCGTTGGAACTTTGTTATAAATCGAACACTATTATTTTAAAATTTTATATTTTATTCATAACTAGCTGTGCCCGCGACTTCGTCCACGTGGAACCTGATGTTCAAAACAGTGACTAATAAAGCCATCTGAATGTATTTAGTCCATATGCGGCTGCGTCGTCATTAAAATTACAATAACTTTTGATAGAGTGGACCGATTTTAATGAAACAAAGACTAAGTTACTCTCGAGAATATGCTTTATGATTTTCTTAGTGAGGTTTTATTGTGAACCCTGTACTTTAGCAGTGATAATTGAAATGTATTTTATTACTTATTCCAATAGACACCCGCAATAAATATTTTCACGAAAATCTAAAAAGTACAGACACGTTAGATTTACATTCTTATTATATGTATAGATTTGGTGTTATTTGGCTCTATATTTTGTAATATCGATGGTGTTTTACGTAATATAGTTTGGTTATTGTACACAAGTGGAGTGAACGGGAAATAATACCACGGAGTATGGATTCGACCTTGCCACAAAAACTCCCTCGAAAGTTCTAACAAGACAGCCGCCATCTTGTTAGTTCATTGAAATGATCGCTAGAGACATGTAATATTGTTAACAAAACTCCTTTCACATAAAGGAGGTATGAATGCTGCAACATTACGTTCATAATTCAAACGTAAAACAAAAGACGATTTTTTCTTCACATTCTATTTTATTCCATTTATTCTATTGTCACCCGTTTAATTGTAAATACGTAAATACATTAAACAATTCCATTATAAGTTTTCTACAATTATTTCATTCAAAGTCCGTCTCCTGTAATAATTAACAATATCATTACCTACTGGACAATAAAAATCTACTGAAAGATTGGTTGTCAAAAATAAAATAAACAAAATTAACTCGAGATCACAATCTGACCTCAATTCAAATCTATACTATACTAATAGAATAAAGCTGGAGGGTTTGTTTGTTTGGTAGAACGCGATAATCCCAGAAACTACTTGTCCAAAAAATCCTTCAGTATTAGGAAGAGCATTTATCGAGGAAGGCTATAGGCTATGCATCATCACGCTAGAATCAATAGGAGCGGAGCACTAATGAAGAATGTTTCAAAATCGGGATTTTTTCCCTTTGAGAGCTTTCGCTGCGTGTTAGCGTTAGCCCAAAGTAACTATTCCAAACGGACGTAGTCGCGGGAACAGCTAGTGGTGTATATGCGTTCAAAGATGATACACCCAATTCAGAAGGAGCTTACATTACGTTACTTAACCCGATATAAAAGAACAGCACAGAAGAATCTCACTAGTAAGGGTTTACAGCAGTTACAGGTATTTACTACCCCGAAAACGATTTACTATGCTGTATATTCCATTTCAAAAGCAATTGTGAAAGGCCCTGTTCTGACCTTTTAATTCCTCCTCCAGCAACACCATAACAGAGGATGAAGAGGTCCAAAGAAGCATCAGCAAAGACATGACCGGTCCTCTAAGCCAGTACTATATAGCCAGCAGCCACAACACTTACCTCACAGGGCACCAATTGAAAGGAGAATCCTCCGTCGAATTATACAGTCAGGTA
Organism: Antheraea yamamai; assembly: GCA_036509395.1. Classification (NCBI taxonomy): domain Eukaryota; kingdom Metazoa; phylum Arthropoda; class Insecta; order Lepidoptera; family Saturniidae; genus Antheraea; species Antheraea yamamai. The sequence goes on from AP028454.1 coordinate 4,113,316, forward strand.
TGTCAAAAATATTCGTTACTAGCTGCTTTTATCAAACGTTACAAGTTTTCTATTTCGAGTGTTATCTTTTATAGATCAGTGCAAATACAATAATGCGTTTATCAAAACCACACGTGTATTCTACAAGTTACAAGTGGAATTATATGTAATACAAGTCCTTTAATTGTATTTTTGTTTATCACAAATGCCTTTGTAGTTTGTAACTCGTTACGAAAAGTTGGAGAGCTCCCGTTGACTCTAAAATTGATTATTAACGCACAAAATCAAATTATTTGATAAAAGTTTTATTTTTAACACTAACCTGACTAGCTATTGTACAGCGTAGGCCGTAGTCCGTTGACGCTGTTAAGGCCTGGCCAGGCCAATAGCGTAGTCAGTTCGAGAAAAAAAAGCTATTCTACAGTATTTTCGATTTTATCGACATATAATACGGTGCAAAAGTCATTTTGCAATTTAGCAATAAAGTGTTGTAAATTAAAAAAAAGTGTGTGTGTACTAGTATGTACACGCGTTAGAAGTTATACTTCTTTGGCGTAACAAGATTTCAAATTTTTTTATCTTTCGCCTTATTCTACGTTTGTAGAAAAAACGACACTGACAATAGAAAAAAGGTATTTAATACGTTGAAAGTTTTAATACAAAGAAATACAAACAACAAATACAAAGAAACAAAATGTTGACTATAGCTAACTTCAGGGTCGTGACGGTGTGCGCGCGCATCGTAATAACTTCAGGGTGTCGGTTTGTCGTGACGGTGTGCGCGCGCATCGTAATAACTTCAGGGTGTCGGTTTGTCGCGACGGTGTACGCGCTCATCGTAATAACTTCAGGGTGTCGGTTTGTCGTGACGGTGTGCGCCCGCATCGTAATAACTTCAGGGTGTCGGTTTTTCGTGACGGTGTGCGCGCGCATCGTAATAACTTCAGGGTATCGGTTTTTCGTGACGGTGTGCGCGCGCATCGTAATAACTTCAGGGTATCGGCTTTTCGTGACGGTGTGAGCGCGCATCGTAAAAATTTACTCTCATCATTTTTCCCTAACGCGTCAAAAGAAGTATAACTTCAAAAAGTCAAGGCAGTCTTATATATAAATCATAAGGACTGTCGACAGAAATAAAAACTCAAATCAATGAAATAAATGTTTCTCTTTTGAATTTTCATATTTATTACAGCGTGAATGACAACATTTGAATATCAGAATTTGTTAATTGAAATTACTAACATTAGTGTGGTACTCATATCTATTGGCACTCGGTGCGTTAATTATATACATTTTTATAAAGTCTATTAATCAATCAAACGTATGATGAACTGCAATATATTAATATTACATCGCAATATGGTCAGACATGCTGTCATGACGCGAAATTACAAATTTATTCGCTGTCAAAAATACCGCTCTACATAACTAAAGAAGTTATCACTTCAAAAACACAATTTCACATAAACTTGTATGAGATTTCCTTCTGTCTTGTAACTTCGGAGTTTGTAGACTCGTATTTTTTTATAAATGTAATTTATAACTACTCGTAAATGAGTTCTTGTCACACGTGAGCTTGTTGACTTATAGATATGGCAAAAATGTTCCATTTACAGAACGACGAATGCCTAGTTTCTGAGATACTCGGTTAAGCTACCAATAGTTATTGGCTCAACGACATTATCCATAAGATAAACTGTCAAATGGCCCGTTGAGTTTTATGAACTTCGTATACTGTGTGTTCAGAAACGCAATTCGACAGGTTATCGAACCGATAACGCTATGGAACAGATAAACTAACAGTTAACATACCTCAGAAACCGGGCATAAGCGATATAATGAAACAAAATGGCGACTGGACAACTTAATGATAATCTGACAATTACGCCAGTATTATTAAAGTTCTATCTACTAGCTTCTGCCTCACTCACTCGCTCACTTTAATTTTTGTATGAAGGCTATTGAAGTAAAACTTCTTTACGCAGGCTTGACTTAGGGAGTACGCTGGTGAATGCGTCACGAGAGCGTTACGAAAACGTGTGATCGGGCGAATCGGAAGTTGAGAGGGAGATATAAGTTACTGAAGATAGAAAGAGAGAATTATATTTCGAACATAGCGTAAAATATTAGAAGGACACGATTATACTACGGTTACATTCACACCTTACAATTGCTTTGGTAAACTTTGTACTTACATCACATATCCTTGGGTAAAGGCGTGATGTATTGTTCACGTATTATATATACAGAACTAACGGGCCCAGAGGACGTTGTCTCGTCCTGACAATAAAAAAAACCTCGAAATTTATATACCTTCCTCATGGATCACTTTATCTACTGGTGAAAACTGCACGAAAATTCGTTCAGTAGTTTTCAAGTTTATCGCGAACAGACAGACAGACGTGGTAGAGGGCTTTATTTTATATGTAGTGATAGTAATGTTATCAACACACGTTCATTTTTTTAGGAGCTTTGCACATTGAACGATAGTGAAGCGTTACGCACGAGTCACGTCGAAGAACTTCAGTCGTTATGCGATACATTTACTATCTAACGGAGAGTGCATCATTCCAATAATTACGTATTATAGTAAAAAATAATATTATATGTGTTTGTATATACTCAGTACATTATTTCAAGTGTATATTGTTCGTATAGACTTTGTATGTTATTTAAAAGTTTTCACTTCTATCGTGTGGTCATACGTACACTACACATTCTACCCACTTTTTACGATTTAAAAAACAAAGACATTTTCGAATAAAACTCATTTATTATTCAATTCGAATCAAAATTGAGAGTTATAATTAAAAACAGCATAGGAATTAAACAGCTATTTTAGTGCGTGTTACGTCGATACCAAAAACGTGCCCTGTAGTCATCACTGCACGTGAGGAAAGCCGGGGCCGTACCCGAGTGTACTATGAACCTGAAATGTAGAATGTATGCAAATATAAGATAATATATAGATAGAGACGAGACGAACTTCTTAGCCTTCCATGGATTCACCGTGCGGGTGCCGGGTCCATCGTGTGGCAGAGGGAGAAACTCAGAGCAGTTCCCAGGACTTGCGACCCAGGTGTAGGTTTAAGGAGGCCCCCTTTGAGATGCGCATCAACGCTCACCTTCACTGCTCGAGTTTCCCGCCCTGCCTAGCCAAATTTGGTAGGAACCTGTTAGTGCAGCCTTTGATACTCGTTCTAAAATAGAACTTACTGCAGTTCTCGACAGGCCAAGGTCCTTCAGAAGGTTGTAGAGAGATTTTGCTGGTATACCTCTCGCTCCTACTTCTACCGCGTATAACTTAACCACATAGCCATTTTTACTTAGTTCATTTGTTAGTTCGTAATATTTATTTAATTTAGTTGTGTCGTCTTTAGGAATGTTGGTTTCCCACGGTACAGTAAGCTCTACTAGTATTATTATAAAAAAAATCAATGATATTATAACTATACTAGCGGGCCCGACAGACGTTGTCCCGCCTTGATTATAAAAAAAAAACCTTGACAAATTATATACCAAAACGTTCCTCATAAATCACTTTATCGGCTGGTGAAAACCGCTTGAAAATCCGTTCTGTAGTTTTTGAGTTTATCGCGAACAGACAGACAGACAGACGCGGTAGGGGACTTTGTTTTATACTATGTAATTATAACTATATAGATACGTCATTAGCGCTTCGATAGCGCCTTGTTAAAACTTGGCTGGCTAACTTATTTTTGACGGCTGTCCCGTCAATTCGCCCGTATCTAATCAATATATATATATATTCCTCCTAAAAAAAAAATTCTAAAATCTCTCCCCCCCCCCCCCCCCCTTCCTTTTTAATTTTAACCCTTTCCATCCCCTCCACACCCAAAAAATTTTTTCAAAATCTTCCCCTCTTTTTGAGGAGTTCAGTCACATATATATATTAAGATATATATATATCTATTTCTTTTTCACCGCTTTATCATCTTACTTCCCGATTACCGAATCACAACACAATATAGTTACAACGAATTAACCGTAGCTCCGAGTACCAAACTGTCTGAGCGAGGATGCCCAGTGTATAGTCGTCGATCGCCTATTAAGGTATTAAACCAAAGGTCACAGCCAATAATAATCAAGATACTTGAACAACCGAAACTTCCAACCAATGGCGTTTGAGGTCATTAGTAACTCTTGAGGTCATTAGTAAATCCCCCGGTATAGTCAATAGTAAAGACGCAGGTCAATAGTAGCTACCCCAAATATATATTTTACGATAGTAAATCAAATCAAATCACGAATATCAGCTAGTTATATAAATATATCTCTTACCGGACGGCGCCATTATGTCCCAAGGACATGAGTTGACATCTACTAGCGCTTCGCGAATGCCAAGTGCATAGAGAAGTCGTTGCCTCGTCCGGGAACAGAACGTAGTCCTCCGTGTGGTTGAAAATCGCTTGAGCGTGGTGCTCTTGTTTACCTGAACACCCAATTTTCATCTCGTCAAAACATTTTTTTTCCAACTATAAAGCACAAATAGGCAGACGACACATTTAATGGTAAATGGTTAACAACGGCTATGGACAACCGCAACACCGTCACTCACAAAGCACTTTATACAGAGCGACTGTTTAGTCGCTAGCAATATTTTTACAGGATAATTACTAGTCGACTCACGTTCTAAATCAATTAAAAAAATAGGTGCTCAATATTTGACCTAATTATGTCGAGAAATGCAAAACTGATATACACTCAACATCAGATAATTTACGCAAAACGAACTGGTGTAATAAATGAGTGACGGCATGTTGCGCAGTTCGGCCTGCGTTTCATTGTTCGACCGTGCAACATTCCCACGATAAGCAGTTACCTAATGATTAACCTTAAAAAGCGCCAGTTTAAAATTGTTCATTGAAACCAGGCCTGATTTTTTTACGTTTAAAAGTATCGTTCCCATACTTTCCAAAGTTTTAGAACAAAGTTTAACTAAGGTTCTCTTTGTTGTTTATTAGTATTTATTTTGATATTATTATTTTATATGTTAAATGTAACCATGAACTACCACAGGATTGAAGGATGTGACCCGTTAAACATTCACTTGGTATATAGATAATTAGGTCAAATATTAAGCACTTATTTTTTAAATTGATTTAGAACATGAATCGAGTGCAGAATACCCTCCATAAATATTACTACTGTCTAAGCTTTCACCTGGTATAGTAAAGGTATATATTTATATGAAATAATACTAGAGTACAATTCTAACATCTCTAGACGCCGAAATATTTGTTTGCCGAAAAATAAAAACAAATAACCCAAAAATTACATAACATCGCCATCTAGTGATAAATGTCGTAATAAAGAACTCAAAAATTACAAAATAGTGGCATCTAGTGATATATGTCATAATAAAGGACCTAAAATTACATAACAGCACCATCTACTGATATACGTCATAATCAAGGACCCAAAATTACATAACAGTGCCAACTAGTGATAAATGTCATAATAAAGAACTCAAAAATTACATAACAGTGCCATCTAGTGATAAATGTCGTAATAAAGAACTCAAAAATTACAAAATAGTGGCATCTAGTGATATATGTCATAATAAAGGACCTAAAATTACATAACAGCACCATCTACTGATATACGTCATAATCAAGGACCCAAAATTACATAACAGTGCCAACTAGTGATAAATGTCATAATAAAGAACTCAAAAATTACATAACAGTGCCATCTAGTGATAAATGTCATAATAAAGAACTCAAAAATTACAAAATAGTGGCATCTAGTGATATATGTCATAATAAAGGACCTAAAATTACATAACAGCACCATCTACTGATATACGTCATAATCAAGGACCCAAAATTACATAACAGTGCCAACTAGTGATAAATGTCATAATAAAGAACTCAAAAATTACATAACAGTGCCATCTAGTGATAAATGTCATAATAAAGAACTCAAAAATTACAAAATAGTGGCATCTAGTGATATATGTCATAATAAAGGACCTAAAATTACATAACAGCACCATCTACTGATATACGTCATAATCAAGGACCCAAAATTACATAACAGCGCCAACTAGTGATAAATGTCATAATAAAGAACTCAAAAATTACATAACAGTGCCATCTAGTGATAAATGTCATAATAAAGAACTCAAAAATTACAAAATAGTGGCATCTAGTGATATATGTCATAATAAAGGACCTAAAATTACATAACAGCACCATCTACTGATATACGTCATAATCAAGGACCCAAAATTACATAACAGCGCCAACTAGTGATAAATGTCATAATAAAGAACTCAAAAATTACATAACAGTGCCATCTAGTGATATATGTCATAATAAAGGACCTCGAATTACATAACAGCGCCATCTACTGATATATGTCGTAATCAAGGACGCAAAATTACATAACAGCGCCATCTAGTGATAAGTGTCATAACAATAAAAAACATAAAATTGCTTCGAAATAGAAAGACCGCGGTATAAAAATAATAATAATTACCCGTTGTCCCGGCGCCCGTATACTGTATAAGACATCTGCTGCTAGCCAACTCCCATAGTTTTATCGACGAGTCCAATCCCGATGTGAGGAGATACTGCAATTGTGTCGTTACATTTGAAAATGAGCTAAATCCAATTTTAATCGTTGGTACAATTTTAATGGTTTAATTTTCCTAGATTCCCTGTTTTGATGTGAAACAAAACCTGATTGTTGGCGTGGCGAGTGTGTAAGACGTGGCGACGCGATGTCATGCGCAAGCGATTGTGAGCAATCTCTCTTGCCGCACTGAGCTCGCATGTCTATAGTATACACAGTGTTGCTTACTACGTTACACATATTGTGTTTCACATCGGCCAGGCGTCCCGTGACGGCTCAATGTTTTTTATACGGCTAAAATTGTAACTCATTTTGGAATGTAAGTGACTCGAATAGTTTTCGCGGTACTACTCGCACTTAGCTGACTTCGGTAAAGCGTAAACGAGAGAAATATATTGAGATATATCCGCAGTAACTACAAATTGAACAAAGCTTCCTTTTATAGTACCACAGTGTATTTAAATGAAATGGGAACGGTTTTTTGAAAGTCTCCCTTCTAAAACTCCTTCTTTATCACTCACTCACTTTTATGTGGACATTTTTTAAGCCAAAATTTTCCATTTTTCGATATTTTATCAAACATTTTCTTTCGAACAAACTTTGTTCTGACAATTGCAAACACGACAAAAAAAGAATTACCCAAATAGCACAAGCCTTTCTGATGTGATACGCTTACGTACACTCGGCAAATGATATTTATTTATATACTAGCTGTGCCCGCGACTCCGTCCGCGTGGAACTTAATGAAAAAAAAAAATACTAATAAAATAATCTGAACATATTAAGCCCATTAGCTTATCTACTTTTCTTACGTACTTAAGTTGCGTCGTCATTAAAATTACAATAACTTTTTATAGAGTGAACCGATTTTAATTAAACCAAGACTTAATATTACTCGAGGGGTATGCTTTATGATTTGTTTGGTGAGGTTTTATCGTGAACAGACAGACACACTGACATTTCTAACAATGATTGAAACGTATTTTATTATTAGACAGCTGCAACAATTTTTTTCACAAACATTTAAAAAGTACAGACACGTTAGATTTACATTCTTATTATACGTATAGAAATATAAATTGTTTTCTAAGAAGATAGGAAATAAATACTTAAAATCCCAATTTTGTACTTAAAGTTCCAGGAGCCTTACTGAAAAACCAATCCCACATTTTCCATGTGAAATGTCTTCAATCTATAAAAAATTAAGGGATAGGGAAGGGAAGAAAGGAAGGGGAAAGATGACCCTTACTATTCCTGGCGAAAGCAGGAAGGGAAGAAAGGAACGGGAAAAATTACCCTTACCTTACTGTTTCTGGTGAAAGCGACCGAACAAACTTCCGAACCGTCGTGGGCGTTCACGAATGTATTGAAACATCTATTAGACACAGTGTCCCACAATTTCACGGAACCGTCGGCACTGCCGCTCGCGAAATATTTACCATTCGGTGAGAATCTGGCACAAAAACACCGGTATAAATGTATATCGATTCAAGGCATATATATATTTTTATACTTCACAGATTTTAGCGTTTAACACGTCCCATGCCATGTGCTCCATGGTACGCGTTAGACTTGATCTTTAGGCCACGTGTACCATTGGTGGTACACGTTAGACTTGATCTTTAGGCCACGTGTACCATTGGTGGTACACGTTAGACTTGATCTTTAGGCCACGTGTACCATTGGTGGTACACGTTAGACTTGATCTTTAGGCCACGTGTACCATTGGTGGTACACGTTAGACTTGATCTTTAGGCCACGTGTACCATTGGTGGTACACGTTAGACTTGATCTTTAGGCCACGTGTACCATTGGTGGTACACGTTAGACTTGATCTTTAGGCCACGTGTACCATTGGTGGTACACGTTAGACTTGATCTTTAGGCCACGTGTACCATTGGTGGTACACGTTAGACTTGATCTTTAGGCCACGAGTACCATTGGTGGTACACGTTAGACTTGATCTTTAGGCCACGTGTACCACCGATGGTTCACGTTCGACTTCATCTTTAGGCCATGTGTTGTACCTCCCGTGATACACGATTTGATAACTACAGAAAACGAAAGCATTACTTACGTCATGTTGTGTATGACATTGCAATGTAATATTGTATGATAATACACCTATTTTTTGTCAAAATATCAAATGGCCGGAGGGACATGTAATGCGAAAATGGCTTGGCACGGAACGTGTTAACCACAATCCAATTTAATGTCAAATGACGATAAAAAATAAATGTAGAGACGAAACCTCAGCTTAATAAATCAAAACGATACATATTTTTTTTACTACCAATCTTCTAGATTATTACTGCCATTATCGAGTATGTAATAATATTACAAGTTTTTTGCGATCATTACAATGAACTAACAAAATGACACCTCCCCTCGTTAGAACTTTCCAGATAGTTTTTGTTGCATATCAGAACTCATCAGAACCCACGAGGTGGTGGAGCCACGCTGAAGCTATTACTGGTTTCAGCTTGAATGTGTCGGCTCGCCCGCGGCACTACCACCCAACACACAGAAACACCCACCTCAACTAACAGTGCACGCATTGTTGCGTTTCGTTGTAGGTGGTAGAGGCACGCTGAAGCTATTACTGGTTTCAGCTTGAATGTGTCGGCTCGCCCGCGGCACTACCACCCAACACACAGAAACACCCACCTCAACTAACAGTGCACGCATTGTTGCGTTTCGTTGTAGGTGGTAGAGGCACGCTGAAGCTATTACTGGTTTCAGCTTGAATGTGTCGGCTCGCCCGCGGTACTACCACCCGACACACAGAAACACCCACCTCAACTAACAGTGCACGCATTGTTGCGTTTCGTTGTAGGTGGTAGAGGCACACTGAAGCTATTACTGGTTTCAGCATGAATGTGTCGGCTCGACGGCGGTACTAGCACCCGACACACAGAAACACCCACCTCAACTAACAGTGCACGCATTGTTGCGTTTCGTTGTAGGTGGTAGAGGCACGCTGAAGCTATTACTGGTTTCAGCTTGAATGTGTCGGCTCGCCCGCGGTACTACCACCCGACACACAGATACAACCACCTCAACTAACAGTGCACGCATTGTTGCGTTTCGTTCGGTCAGTGAGAGCGCCGGATAACCCACCTCCCCTCCCCCCTTCTTCCTCCCCCTCCCCCTCCCCCAAACACAGGGTGGCAACGCACTTGCGACTCTTCTGGTGTTGCAAGTATCTATGGACGGTGGTGATCACTTAACATCAGGTGACCCACCTGTTCGTTTGCCTCCTATGATATAAAAAACAATGTATTCCGTGGTATTCATTTCCTATTCTCTTCACTCGTATACAACAACCCAATTATATTACACAGAGCACCACCAATATTACAAAATATGGAACCGAATAACACAAGATTACGAAAAAAATATAAAAACCACTAAATGACATTCCGAGGTCCAGATTTTTTAAAGTCGACTAAGTATTAGTCTAGAAGTATATATAAAAAAGGGTACTTACTTTATCGAATTGACTTGTTTCTTGTGATGGTGCGACGGTATCGGGCAGACGAAGCACTGGCTCGTCGTGACGTCATACAGTCTGATCACGGGATGCGACGTGGACGCTATTATGTGATCGCCCAGAGGGTGGAAAGCCACACAGAGCACTGGCTCCGCGTCCTGGTGACACAATTAGTTTATATACAGCATTTTTGTTCCATATCTATTACTAACAACCGTAACGTGGAGGGAAATCTTACAAGTTTTTTATTTCGACCTGGCTTGGACAGGTCTTAACACCTTCACCGGACTACTAAGACGAGCGCTTAAGGCACTCAGCCGATTTTATTTGGGCAACTAGCTCAAGGGTGCACGGCACACCTCGGCTTGGGCTGTTGCCTGATACATGCAAATTCGCGATCTACCTGAGCTAAGCTAAGCTACATATTCATACTTATATGAGTTATTGAAACATATATGTGTACCAATCGTTACATGGGGTGTTTTTCGACTGATCTTCGCCAGTCATGTAGTGGCTTTTTTCACACTTTCCACATTTATCGTTATATTTTAACCAATTTACAAAAGAAATCTTAACAACTCATAAACTTAAACTTTTGTCGTGAATCACGGTATCCACTGGTCAAAACCGCAAGGAAATCAGTTCAGTAGTTTTTGTTTATCGCGAACAGACAGACAGGCAGACACGGTAGGGGACTTTGTTTTATACTATGTAATGATTAGTAATTTACAGTATACGGCTACTGTTAGGCGGCCTCTTGTTTAGAGCGATTCCTTACAGGCGAAGCTTAGGACACATTTAATTTTAGAAGTACTTGGTGGCTATATAAAATACATACAAAATATAAAAAGTACGGATAAGAATACATATAATTACATATTATAAAACAAAGTCCTCTGCCACGTCTGTCTGTCTGTCTGTTCGCGATAACCTCAAAAACGACTCGACGGATTTTCATGAGAATTTCACCGGTAGATAAAGTGACTCATGAGGAAGCTTTACGTTTAGGTAATTTGTCAAGGTTTTTTATGATCACGGCGGGGTAACGTCCACCGGGTCCGCTAGTGGTTCTATAAAATATGGGAAGATTAGATAAAATGTTCTGTAGCTTAAAGTTTGGGAACCACTGTCTTTATGTACTTGGGTCCGATGAAATATCCAAGTGTATAGATTCAGATGCATTAACTGCTTCATTACCGTGATAGATTTGTAGGCTTTCTTCGCTGATGCCTTCGTTATGTCGAAGAGTTTGATGCAGTTATCTCTAGAAGCCGAGACGAGGATCTGCTCCCGGGGGTGGAAATCGAGGGCTGTTATCTCATCGGTATGATCGTACCTTAAAAACATTTATTCCATTGACGGAAAGCATTATTTCAACACTTGGTCTATTTCACGTGAAGCGGATAACGAAAATACACAACGTTCCGAAATTCGTTCATGTTCAGCCTAAATGGACTTCTAGTAGTTGTGAATATGAATACACAAAATATTTTTTCTATCACGATTTTTTGGCAAGTTATGGGCTTCTAAAGAACAGTCATATGTGAAATTCGGATTTTTTGGAAGTAGTTTTTCAAATTGAACAAACTTACAATAAGATATTGTATGTAGTGACTTAAATAGAAAACTAATTGCTCTTTTCAAGAATAAAATGAAAATTGAAAAAACCTTTTTTTTATGTACAAAACCGGAAGTCAATTCTTCTGAAAGGAATTTTAATAACTTGGTATTTTTTTTAAATCCTACTTTATATCAAAACGTAGCTTAAAACACATATAGTATATATTATATCTTTTAAAATGGGCACTGCAATGGTTAAGAAGATATATCGATTTATGTTCACACACATCACAACGTGCTGAGGTCTGGCGCTTGCCTTAACAGCCGATTCCAATAACCTATCTATCTATAACTGGTAGTTAAAACAACTACCTCAGCTAACTATTGGCCCGTTTCTGCGTTTCAATAAACACAGATAGATAAAGAATTCTATCTTTCCTTATAAACTACCTGCCGGAGGGTCTATCCGTTACCCTAGTTGTATAAGTTCATAGAAAAAGAAAGTAAAGCGTTTCAATAACATTTTTACGGTTAAGTTTCCTTTGTTCACACTATCCTTTGTCTGATCTTCGTCTATCGCCCGATTTTGGAGGATAATGCGTTATTGAAGGATTCTTAAATAATATCTATTCTATATATATATATATATAAGAGATTCCCACCTATATATTGACTCATCACGATATCTCTGGAACCATAAGGCGTAGCGACTTGAAATATGGTAGGAATATTCCTTTCGCCGAGTAGAGGTCAGCTAAGAACGGATTTTACGAAATTCCACCCACAAGGGGGGTTGCGGGGGGGTAATCAGGGCGGGACAACGTCAGCCGGGCCCGCTAGTATTTTAATAAAAAACCATGGATTTGTTTTGCGATATTAATGTTAATGAATTGTATGAAGCCGGTGTATGTAATTGAGTCTCAGATGATGGGAATTTCAAGATTATAGTTTTGATACTCGAATAAACTACGAAATAGAATTTGCAGAATCTGAACCTATATATTTATAATATGTAAACGTAAACAATATTAAGACACTATATTCTTAGAAAAAGCACAAACAGCGGCGACACAAATCACGGCGACTTTTTTTACGTCAAGTCAATAATAGCGTTTTATTATTTTACGTTTCGAATTTTAAGTAGATTGTAAAATGACAAAAGCAAACAGTGTTCAATAAATATTACTTATCAATAATAATTATTTTAAAATGTAGTTTTTAGCGAATCATAATAATTTTAGTAAATATAAATATTAAATATACTTATAATGTTCATCGTAAGGGGGCGTCCGTAAATTACGAGAGTCAAAATAAAGGCACTTTTAATAAGAAATGATTTAATATCCCTCCCCCCCCCCCTAGTGAGATGTCGTGAGATTTTATTCACCCCCTCCCCCATCCCCCAATAAAAGAATACACTTTAATTATACTAAACTATTACGTTACCTAAGATGAAGTTACTACCGTTAAAAGTCAAAACCGAGTAGTGTTTCAACCTAATCTAGAACCTAACCTAAGAGATGTGACTACCGCTCGAAGTCTGAACGAATAGTGTCTTCAACTCCGATACAATGTATGAGGTGAGCCTCACGATCCCAGGGTGGTGACGAGGGTCCGATTCCCCGTACTTGTCGCCTCATGTCGCGTGATGTGCAGGTGGCCGATGTGTCGCAATGGTTACAAGTAAACGGTGAATATTATGTCGCAACTTGGCTGTTACTGTGTGGTATGATGGAGTAACATACTTATAATGTTCATCGTAAACATGATACTAAATATTTTAAACGCAGAAACAAAACGTATCTGAGGGACGTTCTTAACTGGAGTTAGAAGATCCTATCTATCTGTGACCTTATCAGAGCTTGAGGGAATACTGTTATTGAAACACCAGTCATAGATAGATTAGAAGACACGATCTATCTCAGATAGCTCCTTACATTCGACTAGAGTTAGATTATTGAGACCGGCCGTTAGTTGTTAGATTACGCAATAAAATACCTCAATATTAATATCTATCGTCCTGTTTAAGCGCATGTAAGATATATATATATGATTTAGGGTTAGTACTATTGGAATAAATATATTTTTTTTTTTTTTTTTTTTTTTTTTTTTTTTCTCTTTCTTTCCTTCTCTTCCTTTTTTTTTTTTTTTTTTTTTTTTTTTTTTTTTTTTTTTTTTTTATTTTATTTTTATTATAATATTTTTTTTTTTTATTATTTTTTTTTTTTCTTTATTTTTTCTTAAATTATTAAATATAATTATAATAAAAATAAATATATTTATTTTAATATTTATATTATTTTATTTTTTTTTTTATTTACTTTTAATTCCCTCTTTTAATTTAATTTTATTTATTCTTTTTTTTAAAATTTCCTTATAAATTTGTTTTGAAAAATTAATTTATTTTACCGGAAGTATGGACAGGACAGCAAAGAATAAGATTATTAGAAGAGCGAAGGTTAAGGTCATGATTAGAGCATAAGAACTGAAAATGTGGAGTTAAGTAAGAGGAGGAGATATAATATTAATAAATAAGTATACATCTGAATAGAAATATTAAGAAATAAGAATTTTGTGACAATCTAGTAGCACCATTATTAAATTGACTGACAAATGACTTCTATGTCAAATTAAATCAGTGGCATTTACTAGAAGGAGATAGGAATACATAGAAAATTCATAGATATATAATTACATATTTTTCGTACTATTTTAGGTTTTATTCTGACCTCTCGGTGATAATGTGAACATTCCAGGTTATTTATAAGTATATACTTAGTCGATTATATATAAATAGTCTCATTTCATTAGTTTCTAGTCAATTAAGTTCAAAACCATCCACCAAATTATGCATCAGAACATCGTTGCCCATAATTAAGTTTTTTTATAATATCATAGGAGGCAAATTAACAGGTGGGTCACCTGATATTAAGTGATAATAGACACCAGCAACACCAGGGGAGTAAAAAAATATCCCCATTGCATTAAAAAACAAAATCCAAATCAGTTTATAAATAAATATTTTTAAAAATACAATCTTTGTAGGTGGTAGAGCCACGCTGAAACTATTACTGGTTTCAGCATAAATGGGTCTGCTCGTCCGGGGTAGTACCACCCTCTCACAGAAAACCGACGTGAAGTAACAGTGCTTGCATTGTTGCGTTTCGTTCGGTCAGTGAGAGCACCGGAGACCCACCTCCCCTCCCCTTCCACTTTCCTCTTCCCTTCCTCCTCCCCCCCCCCCCTCCCTACACAGGCTGGCAACGCACTTGCGACTCCCCTGGTGGTGCAAGTGTCTATGGACGGTGGTGATCACTTACATCAGGTGACCCACCTGTTCGTTTGCCTCCTATGATATAAAAAAAAAAAAAAAAAAAAAAAAAACAATCCAAATTATTAAAAACTCACAATGTTCTGATGACCGGGTGACCTTGCTGTTCTCTTCCGGGATCTACTTCCTCTGGTGCCGACTTAGCCAACATACGTTCCACATCCAAAATCTAATTATACAGACAGACAAACATCACAATATAAACATATTCGAGAATAACTTAACCCCTCGGCTTCGGAATTATGACTGAAATCTCAAAATGCCGGATGCTATGTATTTTAATTTTTGAAGTTATACTTCTTTAGGCGCGTTATGAAAAAATGATGAGAGTGAAATTTTAATTTTTGTGACACAAAATTAACAGTATGAAGCTGTCTGCTTAACCGCTCATTAAGTCTCGAAAAAAAAGCTACCAACAAAATAGAAATTGAACCTCGATATTAGTCGCGCATGTTGGTACGCTCGTCGTTTTTTTTTTTTTTTTTTTTTCTACAAACGTAGATTAATGCGAAAGATAAAATTTTTGAACAGATTGTTATCTTGTTACGCCAAAGAAGTATAACTTCTAACGCGTGTACATAAGTACACACACACTTTTTATTTTTCTATCCTACATAAAATAATAAACCAATAGATATATTGTAGATTTCATGATTTAGTAAAAAAAAGTTCTTAGAAATGAATACACAATTTAATAATACATTTTATATAAACATTGTAATTTTACATTACATCATTTGTTAAAATTAATTCGGCATACATTAAAACCCTTGAGATACCTCAGCACAGATCTACATTATATACAAACTCCTTCACAGTAAATGCCATTCGATTATGGAACGCGTTACCACGTCGACTTCAAGATATTGAAACGATCCATAACTTCAGAATCCAACTACACCGCTATTTATTTGACAAACAGGAGGCAGAGTGTCTGTGATTTTACAGTTTGTATTTATAATTAATTTTTGCTGTGTATATATGTATTATCTTTGTTTATTGTATCGCTGAAGCTATTAATGGTTTCAGCATGAATGGGTCGGCTCGACCGGGTTAGTACTAGGGTGGAGTGAAAAAAACAAAATTTTTTTTTTTCTTAGCCTGGGGGTCAAATTTGTAGCTTATAAAAAACAAAAATTTTTGAAAAAAAAAAAAAAATTTTACTCAACATCTTGAGCCAGCCCACTCATTTTTAAAACTAATTACGAGTAAAAATATTTGGTTGCAAAAAAAAAATTTTTGAAGGCGTTCTAGAAACTTCAGAGTATCCTCTTTTATGCCAATTAAAAATCACAAGTTAAAAAAAAATTTTTGTGACTATTGTTTTAATTTAAAAAAAAAATCCCAAAAAGTACCATTCCTCTTTAGGGCACTAGAATAAAATTTGAGTTGGAAATGATCATAATTGCCAGTTCTTAGATGTTTTAAGAGATTCAAAGACAAAAAAAAATTTTTTTTTTGCAACCAAATATTTTTACTCGTAATTAATTTTAAAAATGAGTGGGCTGGCTCAAGATGTTGAGTAAAATTTTTTTTTTTTTTTTAAAAAATTTTTGTTTTTTATAAGCTACAAATTTGACCCCCAGGCTAAGAAAAAAAAAAAAAATTGTTTTTTTCACTCCACCCTAGTTAGTACCACCCTCTCACAGAAAACCGACGTGAAGTAACAGTGCTTGTTTGCATTGTTGCGTTTCGTTCGGTCAGTGAGAGCGCCGGAGGTCCCATCTCCCCTCCCCTTCCCCCTTCCCTTACTCCCCCTCTCCCCCAAGACAGGTTGGCAACGCACTTGCGACTCCCCTGCTGTTGCAAGTGTCTATGGACGGTGGTGATCACTTAACATCAGGTGACCCACATGTCCGTTTGCCTCCTATGATATAAAAAAAAAAAAAAAATATTTGTATGTAAGTTTGTATATATGTTTTATCGTGTATTGACAATGTTTTTTTTTTTTTATTGTAGCTCGGCAAAGTGACTGTACTGTGCCTGATGGTAAGCACAGTACAATCCAAAAACAATGGCGACCACCGAAAGACATACTATCCATCGCCGGTCGCCGCTGTCATGCCGGCCTGAAAGCGACCCAGTCAGGGACAGCCGGCTGATCCCGGAACGCGACACGCCCAAACGTGCCACTATGGCGGGTGTTCCACCTGGTGTACGATGGTCGCGATCCAGTCGGGTACAGACACCCGACATAACATATGTAACATATGTATTGACAACAATACCGCTGGTTAGCTGGAAGAAAATGCTTTATAGCATTAAGCTCGCCAGTGTACAAACAAAAAGTGAAATAAAGTATTCATTCAAAACTTACGTCGTTAAGTTGTCTGTTGACACGTGCTTTATAAGGTCTACATTCGTTTGTATGGCGTTAATCCATTATGGTTCTAGAGGACTTGAGGGGTTAATTTATTAATTTCACCATTAACTACCGGCCTACCTTGATACTGGCATCCACACTACCGGTCGCAACGAGTTGACCGCACGCACTGAACGCGCCCGCACGGCACGACATCTTGTGTGACGTCACGTACGCGGTCTCATACGTCGCCGGCTCCGGGGCCAATGAGGACGCGTCCATTTCGTACTCAAGATCTGTCATTATGAAATTACCATAGAATCTACGCCACGGTACAAGTTCGAATAACTCGGGTAGTTTAGTTTATCCGAGTTGACAGATACAAAATACAGGTTTGAGTTTGTGGTGTACACATGTTACACATGGTCTTCGGACAGCAGAATGGTTTGTTAAAATGTGTTTCACTGTTTTAATTAAGGCGCAGAGCACGCTGTATATTAGAGTGGGTCAAAAAAATCGACTATCTTTTTTTTTTAACTTTATACTCTGAAAAGTAGGTTGGTGGACACGTCAAAAAAATTATCTCCAAGTATGAGCTCTTAATGTTATTATGATGATATTAAAAAAAAGAAATCTGCCTGAAAATAACCAAACTTCAACCTTTAATAACTTTTAAACGGTGAGGTTTACAAAAAAATTGTAAGAGACCTTTTTTGTAGAAAATTCAATTACCTACAAATATTTTTTTCAAGTAGTGAATACTGAGATATGAATTTTTCTTTCTAATAATAAGGAAAAAATAAAAAAACTGAAAGGCGAAAGATTTTCCTATTAACATTAAGAGCTCACACATGGAGAGAATTATTTTGACCTAACCTAACCTATTTTTCAGAGTATAAAGTAAAAAATAGTCGATTTTTTTGGTCCACCCTACTGTATAGGATTACGTCGTATGATTTTTTTAAAACCACTGAATAACAAGCCCCAGGAACTTGGCACCTCATTTTTCGCGTAAAAACTTGAAAATTCCTAGAATTCCTTCCTTCCTAGAAAAACTTGAAAATTCCTAGAATTCCTATTTTTTCTTTTTCCTATATTTCCTTCCTATAAGAAGACATGCCCATCGGTTACCCATTATGTTTTGGGCCCAAGTTGCCCATTATTTAATTTCTTTTTTGCGTACCTGTATAAAAAAAAAGTTATTAAGGATTTAAAATGGGGGGGCCAACACCGAATTTTTTTTGAAAAATCGAAAATCTCAGGGTGGACTCTTAAAGTATGTCCTTTGCCACTGTTTGCCCGTACTTTACTTTTTTGATAACTCAACTCCTAAGGGGTGGAAATGGGGATTGAAAAAAAAGTTGAGAGATCTATATTTTGGTACATTGCCTTTGAATTTATTCCCCTTGCCCACGTCTGCCGATCTCTTACTTTTTTGAAAACCGAACTTCTAATTAAAATTCTCGATCTCTCAAATTGTTTTCCACCCCTTAGGAGTTGACTTAACAAAAAAATTAAGGATGGCCAACTTCAAGAAACCACCTTGAGATTTTAAATTTTTAAATTTTTTTAGACGCTGACCTACTCTTTTTAAATCGTTTATAAAAGTTACATTTTATAGATGTGGGCAAAAATTTGGTTTTTTTTTTGTTGTGGGCAAAAAGTTTTAAATGTTGGGCAAAAATTAGCAATCAATGTGCCTACTATCCACGAATTTTCGAATTCTTACATGAAACAATGCGGGCATACTTCCCAGAACTTGAATAACATCACTCTAATAGATTAGGTGGATAACCTAATCTAATCTAATATACCATCTTGTTAACACATTGTCGACCATTTGTGACAACTCAAAAGGCATTTTGTACACAGCAATCATATTATACAAAACGTTATAACTAATGCGGAATGTATTTAACAGTATTTGTTCACATATAATTAACAAATTTACCAAATCCTGTTGTTCCCAGTAAATGTTCAGCTCCACTAGAAGCAGCTAATCGGTCCTTACGATCTGGTTCATGCTGCAGCCCCACCATCATTAAGTTCAATAACCTAATATAACATATATTAACTGTCTTAATTATAACAATCATTAATTAATCTTATTAAATTATTGTCATTACATAGTATATAACAAAGTCCCCTACTGCGTCTGTCTGTCTGTTCGCGATAAACTCAAAAACTATAGAACGGATTTTCCATGCAGTTTTCACCAATGTATAAAGTGATTCACGATGGAGGATTTGGTATATAATTTGTCTAGGTTTTGTTTTATAATCAGGGCGGGACAATGTCTGCCGGGCCCACTACTTTCTTCAATAATTATATTCGTACAGTCATAGTTTACTACATACATCTGACTATATACTTTTTTTTTGTCATAGCAAGCAAACGAACAGGTGGGTCACGTGATGTTAAGTGATGACCACCGTCCATAGACACTAACACCAGGGGAGTCGAAAGTGCGTTGCCAGTCTGTATTTGCGGGAAAGGCTGGGAGGGGGAGAGGAGAGAGGTAGGCCTCCAGCGCTCTCGCTGACTGGTAAACCTGAGAAAAAGGCGCCAAATTACTTTATATTTACTTATTCATTCTTATTTTTTCCTTTAAGTATTAGTACTGTGTATAAATGATACATCATTCAGCCAATGTCACATAGATAAATATTGTGAGCTGTCTATGGTAGATAGGTAGTCAAACAAATTATAGATATACTTTAAAAATGTAAGTGATATGTAACAACTCACCTGTCACTAGGGGGACAGGGTGGATCAGCATGGACTGCTGCAGCGAGAGTAGCAGCTATTGGTTGAAATCCATCATAGTAGAGTTGACTGTAAAGAGAAATATGAAAGTAGAACAAAATTGACAGCTTCTTACTTTTTTATTATTTATTTTATACTAGCTGTGCCCGCGATTTCATCCTGTGGAACCCCATGTAAAATAACAATGATAAATAAAATCATTTGAATATATTAAGTCCATTTACTTATCTACTTTTCTTTCATACTTAACTCGACCTGTCATTCAAATTATAATAACTTATGATAGAGTGGATGGATTTTAATGAAACAAAGACTAAGTTACTCCCAAAGATATGATTTATGATAGTGATTTTATTGTGAACCCAGTACTTTAGCAGTGATGCGTGTTCATACAGACAGACAGACATTTCTAAAAATGATTGAAATGTATTCTATTACTTATTCCTAGATACCTGCAACAATTTTTTTCATGAAAATCGAAAAGTACAGACATGTTAGATTTACATTCTTATTATATGTATAGACTAGTGGGCCCGGCAGACGTTGTCCCGCTCTGATTATGAAAAAATCCTTGACAATCTATATACTAAAACATTCCTCATCAATCGCGCCGCATGAAAATCCGCTTGGTAGTTTTTGAGTTTATCGTGAAAAGACAGACAGACAGACACGGTAGACGACTTTGTTTTATACTATGTAATGAAGAAGACATATATGCACTTATAAAACCAATCTGTACCTACAGCATACAACTCTAGGGATCAGCAATTATCTGAAAAACCCTGACAAGGTCTTCTGCAGACTATTTTTTTTTTTTTTTTTTTTTTCTATTATTTTTTTTTCTTTCTTTGTTGTAACAAAACCCACCACAATCACGACCCCCCCCCAAACATACATCCCCCCCCCCCCCCCCCCCCCCCTCCCCCCCCCCCACCCCCCCCTCTTTGGCAGCCCCCCCCCCCCCCCCCCCTCCCTGGATATACACCCCCTCTCCCCGGAACGCGACACGCCCAAACGTGCCACTATGGCGGGTGTTCCACCTGGTGTATGGTGGTCGCGATCCAGTCGGGTACAGACACCCTACCACCCCGCAAATAAATATAGACCTGAACGAAACATAAATTACCTATTATTGGGTGTGTTATGATAGGACAGGATGATACCCCACACTAGCTACAAAACCTATGAATACAAATGGAGTCATATATATCTTGACTGCAAAGGATATGACTACTCTATATAATGAGAATATTAAGAGATAACATATCATAGAATGTGCACTCACAAGATATTATATGTTGAGAGCAAATCTGATTAAAGCCTTTAGGGTTGACTGCAGATTAAAATATATATCATTACATAGTATAAAACAAAGTCCCCTACCGCGTCTGTCTGTTCGCGATAAACTCAAAAACTACTGTATGGATCTTTGTGCGGTTTTCACCAGTGGATAAAGTGATTCACGAGGAACGTTTTGGTATATAATTTGTCCCGGATTTTTTTATAATCAGGGCGGGACAACGTCTGCCAGGCCCGCTAGTATTCTATATAAATAATTACAACCTATGTTTGTTGCACTGCATATAAGAAACATTATTTAATGAATGTTGTAGACTGTCATAGAAGAGTTAGTCCTGTAAATACACATATTATACTGTAAATTCTGTAAAAGTCCTGTAAATACATATATATAGATTATTGCTACAGGGCAAGTAACATACAAACATGAAGTAGTGTTTCTGTTGCTAGACAAACGACTTAGAATGTTTTTCCAGACGTTTGCTTTTTTGAGTTACTTGGTGTTCTATGTAACTCCAGAATGTCTGCTGTAAATGTTAAGTCGGCCACAAAATAGACCCTCATGGGATGTGCCACTGTATATACGACAAAATAAGCCTGTGTGCAATGTGTTAACTGCCAATGTTGTAAAATATAATAGAATTTGGACTGAAGACTCGAGTGATTCGAGATAAAATGAATCTGTGAACAAGAATGATTTTTACACATCTCTATGCATTAGATCATGAAATATGAGGAAGGAAAGTAATCATAAGTTATTTATTTATTTAATAGGATTTCCGACAAGAAATACACAGCAAAACCTGGTTGTTGACTGTTATTTTCTATAATTGTGAATGAAATAAAATAACCTTTAGATAACTTATTGCATATGTTTGTATGCATCGTGCTAAGATTGTACTGATGAGAAATTTATACCTAAAATGATGACATTGTTTGTGTCTTCTATATATATATTAATTTTTTGTGACAGGGAGATTGGTTCCTAGTTTTCGAGTCTCCTCTGCTGTGGTGGGCAGAGACTTTGTTATTCCAATTTATATCAGTTTTTGGTATAATCTTGTCACTTTTCTCTAGTTTTGTCATTTCCATTATGTTTTCTATTAACTTCAACTTTTAAATAATGGCGTCTCTTAGATACAAATTCTGCCAGTGTCAAGTTAGTCATGGGAGATTAGTTTCCTGGCGATTGATCCTTTTCTTGGTTATACTGTCTTTTCTTGTTTTTTTGTTTAAGTTCCTCGTTTGACACTTTTGTCTCCCTTCTATTCTTTACATACATGTTAATTTCTTTATTTAATACCATTCAAATTCAAATTCAAATTCAAAAACACTTTATTCAATTTAGGCCCTAAGAAGGCACTTATGAACGTCAAAACTACCACCGGTTCGGAAAACAACCCAGTCATCGAGAAGAACCGGCAAGAAACTCGATCTGGTTTATCTTTTTAACAAATATATATAATATTTAGAATAATAATATATTCTATACAATAGTAAATTTCACAAACGTTTTTAATGGATGCACAGAGATGAGTCAATTGCAGACATCAGCATCATTCACATATTGATCCACTCTATAATAGCCTTTTGTCTTTCTATATAAGAATATTGTTTGCTAAGTTTTTTGTTCTTTTTGATAATGTTACCCTTCATTTTCCCTTTGTGCTCATTTTCCTTTGTTTATTTCTTCTTTTCTTACCATTGGGTGTTTCTCATATGTGTCTAGTTGATTTTTATTGTTTCCTCTGATATTTTGCTTAGAACTTACACTACTTTTGATCCATTTTGGGTACTTTATGAATCCTCTTTTATTTTTGGCTCCCGGTGTTAGTTATGCGTCTTCTATATTACTGTTACATACTTAACTCTTTACATTTTTCTTTTTCTATTAGCGTGGTCAAATTCTCGTGAACATCCCACCCTCCCGAGGAAGAGAGTGCGTAGTGTGACACTCATACTCAGGAAGGACTTGTAGGAAGATAATAATAATGTAGCAAAGGCTCAAATGTATAGATGTAAACACTTACCCAAACATTTTATGAATAATCTTTGAAATAATATGATCTTACCTTATTATCATCCTGTACAGAAGTTCACGGTTTTTAACAACATTACGCGTGTCTACGTCACCGGTAGTTTCCTTCATATTTATACGTAAATTAATCAAGTTTCACGAGTACTTGTATCAGATTCCGGCAAAAGTTTGGTTATGTTTTGTCAACAACTTGACGTTTCGACAGTGATTCAAAGACTAATAGAAAAAAATGGTGTCTATGGTTGAACTTATTTTAGAAACGAATATATGAAATCAATCAACCAATTTATGTCTCGTGTTTTTT
Source organism: Antheraea yamamai (assembly GCA_036509395.1). Lineage (NCBI taxonomy): Eukaryota > Metazoa > Arthropoda > Insecta > Lepidoptera > Saturniidae > Antheraea > Antheraea yamamai. The sequence goes on from AP028454.1 coordinate 4,136,988, forward strand.
AGATCTAATAACATTATCTAGAATTAATCAACTAATCGCTAATACGTCTGGCGGAAAATGAAGCTCATTTAGACAGCTTATGTTGGAAAATCAATAAGTTGGAGCATGCGTTCTGTTAACTTTGTAGTTTATAGTCCGATAACTATTACGTTGCAAATTAATACACAACTGTGCAAATTATGTACTGCAATTAACGCCACGTTCTTTCAGTAACTACAAATGATATGGAGTCGAAAGATATAATTATTAAATGTAATTAAATTTGAGACGGCAATTGCCTTTCGGTCTTTCCGTAAATGAAAGTACAAAAATACTCTTATTATTTAAAATAGTTTATTCTCCGAATTTGAAAGTCAAGTTACCGTCTACGTGCAGTCACAACTCTAAATAAATTTACTCAGAACTTTAGCATTTGGACTATACAATTCCTTTCGTTTGATTTATCAATGATTTTCTACTGGTAATGTAAAAAAACATATTTTAATTTTTTGCAAGATAGGAACATTTTATGAAATGTTTAAAATTTCATGGTGTCGATGAAATATTACAAAAATGAGTTTTTTTTTAATTAAACTGGTTTTTTTCTTCATTTCAACCTTATTTATCCTTATAAAATAAAAAAAAATACTAATTTTGGCAATGTTTATTACATGCTACAACATACTTATTCATGAGAAAGTAATACTTTGAGGTGTTTTTTTTTAATGGAAAGCCCAATGACGACTTTCGTTGCGTGAAAACATTATAAATTTCGGCATGAGAAATGGTGTTGCCAATCTTTCAAGGATTGTAAAATATAAATGAATAGGCAGGCACTGTGAAACTAGATAGATCGTTTGGTTATTTAGACGATGTTACAGTTTACCGTAAAACGAAAGAAGAACATGATCAGAAGAAAAAAATCAGGAACACTGTTGAGAAATATACATTATCTTCGAACAATGAAAAGTTTTTTTTTTCGAACTGACTACGCTATTGACCTAGCAAGGTCTTAACAGCTTCACCGGACTACAACAATGAAAAGTATAATTTTGTCAACGACCAAATAAACTAACTGGATTACACTATTCAAAATAATTTAGTTAAACCTGATCGCGTAAATATATCAATGAAATTATCCGTTCTAAATGAACGACCCTTAAACGAACCTTTCGAATGTTTGGTTATATTCTAAATGGATACTAAATAAAAAAAAAACATATAAACATAGCTTACTATAATCTCGATTATTATACATATGTTCGCGTGCTTATTACATTTTTTAATGAAGTGTCAACATAAAAATGACAAAAGGCAAACAAGTAAGGACACAGTCATATTATTGTCGATCATTTATAATGCAGTATCAATATTAAGAAAATGACTGAAAGCAGACATAATGAGACTGAATTGGTATTATAATTGTATATTTTTATTTTACATTGGAGCTGAATTACACTTTCGAATATTACCGTGTGTACAGAACAACAACGTTTGTCGGTCAAGCGAAGGACATGTACATTTGGTCTGCCATTAAATCGAACGCCTTATAGAATTATAATAGCAACATCCAGCGCAAGGAATTGCGAATTATTTATGAGAGTTTTTGACGCAGCTTCAACAATAGAAGAACTAACAAAGACACAAGTAAGAAGACAGATTTAATAAAAATTAAATTGTTGTTCAAAGGTTTTGTTGACGGGATGCCGATGCGTCGAGCTAGACTGCTGGGATGGAGACGACGGCAGCCCGGTCATCTACCACGGGCACACGTTCACCACCAAAATACCATTCCGAAGAGTTGTCGAAACTATAGCAAGGTATGTTAAACTCGATTGGTACTTGTTGCATGTATTGTGATCATGATAAGGAATGGGTATATCAGATTTCTTTTTAAATTCATTTTGGGGGCGTTAATGGCTATATCAGCCCTATAGTAGCCATAACTTAATTTATAGGATCCATAACTTTTTTAGATTATTAAAGCTAACATTAGACAATGTAGCGTCACTAATGACGACTCAACAACTTAAATAAACACAGTGCTTCAACACTGTTAGGTTTGGATAATAACCCATAAAACATTCCAATATCCTGTAAGTTCAAATTGAGAGTCGACATCAGTAACTGTCTACCGGTTCGGAACCGAATACATTTTGTTAATGCATGACGTACGTCTTGTACAACCCCATACACTTTGCAGTTTCGTGTAGGTTTTTTTTATTAAATATTTCTATTTATTAGATGGAATGTGTCCGAATCTTATCCTAAAAGCGTTAACAATATTCTCTCTACAATAATTGTTATTTGTCAACCAAGGGTAACGAGCGTATATCAAAGTTTAAAAATAGCACGAGTGAGAGACGAGTTTAGGAGTAATAAGTTAGCATGGTGTGGGCATGTTATGAACAGACAGATGTCAGTCATATAGTCATAAGAGTCAACACGTTGGCTGCTACAAAAATGGTAATTATTGCAAATATTAATAATCAAGAAGTTAAAAAAATGTTGTCAAGCTGTTCGAATACACCAACAAGTGCTTGGAGATAAATTATCAACTTCAGAGTGGTGGCTAGTTAGACGGGCTTAGAAAAGGATCTATCACCATGCTATAATTTCCTCATGACGTTTCCCTTCATTAGAACCTACGTTGATCGACCAGTTAACCCAAAACACTATTATTTGAACTATCATTGCTTGTTTTCGAATTGCACTATGGTCACCGTTAGGAACAGTCCAATCACTTTGTCGAGTTTAAGTAGACAATTTTTTTTAGCAAACCTTACAAATTAAGAATGCGATGTGGAAGTTATTCCATAGTTTATATTGGTATACAGGAGTGCCTTCATCGCGTCTCCATACCCGCTGATCCTCAGCATAGAGAATCACTGCAGCGTACAACAACAACAAGTCATGGCCAGTACGTTCGAGGTCAGATTTTGTAAAAATTTTAATAAACAATTCTTGTTTATGTATAAATTTATTTTGTGTATCTCAGAAACCACTCTAACGATTTGGATAAAATTGTATGTCTTAATAAGGTTATGCATTATAAGTTTACCTATAAAGGTTTAATGCCGTGAAAAAATAAGTGTGGTTTTATAAAACCACGATGCAAGTGAAACTCTTTTCGGGTCGTATGCATTTACCTGAAAATGTTCGGAAAATTATTCGATTTAAAGTACTAAAATCGCGCTTTTTTATTTTTATCTTAATAAACGGAAGATGGAAACGATAACAGGAAATCAATAATAGACAAGATATCCAACTATAAATTTTATAATACATATATAGATACCCCCCGCAATCCCCTTGTGGGTGGATATCATAAATCCGTTCATATGCTTAATCGGCGAACTAGCACAATATTTATTTAACATATTTGAAATGCTACGCCTTATGGGTCAACGCCATATTGTGCATGAGTCAATATATAGCTGGGAACCTTTCACTATACTACTATAAGAAGATAGCCGGCTAGATAATTTAAAATACATAGATAAGGATAGAATCATTGATATCATGAAAAATATCTACTTTAAAAAATAGCATAATATTTATTTAAATCATTTGGAATATGTAGCCTAAGGGCATTGAAAAGTTGAAAGCCATGACTATTCTGCCGAGCACCTTTCACTGTACTACTCCTCTGCAGCCGTGCGCATAACCAATTGAAGAATCTGATTGACAACCCTAATTTCGAGTGTAGTTTTAATACATACCTCGTATTCATCCAGGCAGTGTTTGGAGACCAGCTCGTGACGTCATTTCTCTTCGAAGTCGACTATACGGACGAACCGAGGTTACCTAGTCCAGAACAACTTAAGTATAAGGTAAATTATGACGAACTTTCAGTTTCCCGTCCGCTTTGTTGGTCATTAAAAATAGGAAAAGGTCAATGGAATCCAAATTAAATTTTTGACGCCCATATCAAAATTTATCCATTCCAAAGGATCACAGTAGATGGAGAATTAATAATATTTGATAAGCAATTTATTAAAACAAACAAGATAAATATTAATTTCTGAAAAGTGAAAAAGCCCCATATTAAATCAATAGGAAAGTATCGTCGTTTAGGCACGATTAAACGGCATCGGATTTTTTTTCTTAAATGTTTTTAGACTATAACTGTTAAAATAATATACTTCTCTGCACTTTATGGTTTTATTTATGTATATTTATTAAATAATACACGGAGCAATTGTGACCCAACACATAACGACAGCATGAGAGAAAGCCTTGCCATTTTTACATAGCAAAGTCGGGGTTCAGTTGTTTGCTATAACATTTCTATCAGGCGCATAATATATTTAGTTTGCGCTCATAATTCCATCAATAACTGACGATATGACAATAATCAAGTAAAAAAATCCAACTTGGTAAATAACAGACAGCCAATGTACACACTGTGGTAATTCAGTCACAGTGACTCAATTTTGTCGCGTTTCTAGACCAGTCTCTCAGGTCGGTATGACGACGGTGACAGTCAGTTTACCGTTACCGCAAATTAAAAATATTAATTTTTCAAGACGAAAGACAGACTATTACTTTTTAGACAGATTTAAATTCAATATTGGTATTAATTATCTTCATAATTATTTTATTTGTTTTTCATAAATTTTGAACTCACACTATTATTTAAGTTTATGTTATTATAGTCTATAGTCTGACCGCAACCGCTGTACCGCGCAATAGGTATGCAAGCGGCGAGACGGGAGGGGCAAAACGATTATTACGGACTGTGTCAGACGCACATGAGATTAAATATCTAAAGATGGGTTGTGGTTTTTTTTTTTTATTTTTATTTTAATAATTTTTTTTTTTTTTTTTTTTTATTATAGAATATTTATGGGTGGAGGAGAGAAGAAAATAAAAGTGTTGAGTATTGTGGGTTAATAGAGAAGAAAAAAGATGGATTAATTGTTTGATATAATATTTGTAAGTGAATATTAAATTATTTTGTGGTGGAAAAAAAAAATTTTTTCCCCCCCTTTTTTGGGTAGGGATTTTTGTTTATTTCCCTTTTTCCAAGGAAAAATTTTTATTTTTTTATTAAATTTTTTTATTTTTTTTTTTCTTTTTTTTTTTTTCTAAAACCCTTTTTGGGAAAAACGGTGTTTATTTAATTATAATTTAATTCATTTTTTTTTTTTTTTTTTTTTTTCAGGAAGAAATTTGCGTCTGAAATAGAGGCTCGGTCAAGTTCAGGAGGATGTTTAGAATAGATGTTTAGCAATATTGTATGTCGTAAGATAAACCTTTTATATTATAGTGTATACTAGCTGTCCCCGCGACTTCGTACGTGTGAGACCTTATGTAAAAAAAACAGCGATTAATAATATACCTGAATGTTTTAAGTCCATTTACTTATTTACTTTTCTCTCGTACTTAAGTCGCGTCGTCATTACAATTACAATATATTTTGATAGAATGAACCGATTTTAATGAAACAAAGACTAAACATTACTCGAAGATAGGCTTTATGATTTCAATTCAGATTTTATCATGAACGCAGTACTTTAGCAGTGATGCGTGTTCATACAAACAGACAGACATTTCTAAAAATGATTGAAATGTATTTTGTTATTTATGCTAAGACACCTGCATTTTTTTTTACGAAATTGTAAAAGGTACACACGTTACATAATTTATTATATGTTTAGATTATTCAACTAACGTTTTTTTTTTTTAAATAAAATGTTGCAGGTGTTGATTAAAAATAAGAAGTTGCTACAAGTGGAATCCAGCCCAACGGTGGGATTGACCGGTGCCAGTTCGGCCCAGGGTTATGGAAGCGTTCTGTCGACTGCTTTTAGGTGAGTGAGTGAATGAATGTAACATTTGTGCTTATCCTATAAGGACAGACCCTTAAGATGTTCAAATAGAGCACGTTACGCTATTAATGGAGACATTATTTGATATCCAGTGACAGTGACTATTCCGGTGAAGCTGTTATGGCCGTGCTGGTCCAATAGCGTAGTCAGTTCAAGAAAAAAAAACAGCGAAATTGTGATCAAACACTGAGAAATAAAAAGTAGGTGTGTGCGTGTGACCACACGATAGAAGTGAAAGATTATAAATAAATGTATATTAAAATTCGTATAGATTTATCGATATTTATTTGTAAACAAATGATAGTATTAATTAAAATACACACAACATATACATTTGAAATTAATATTATATACTAAACATACGTCGTGACGTGCTCGATGACGACTGAAGCCGAGTATACACAATTCAGTGCGTCACCGACCCGAGCGTGACGGTTTACTTTCGTTTACTATTCGATGCGTCTAAACAAGATATCACTACAAAAATCAATTTTCCTAGATCAAACGGGGCACGGCAAACGAGCTCTTCGCTCCCTGAACAAGGCATAAGGACCAGTTCAGTGATGTCACATCAGTCAGGAGGCAGTTCCCTTGCAGAGTACTTCTCTGACGAAGATTATGATGAAGATGACGATGAATTCGATGGTAACATATTCCATTATATACATTACTATCGCCTATTGTAATAGAACACTGTATGCGAACTCATTATAAAAAACCATAGGATGACTCAACGATCGTGGGAACGGAATACAATGATCGTTTCAAAATCAAAAACACTTTATTCAATTTAAGCCCTAAGTCGACGCTTACGAACATTAGAACTACCACCGGTTCGGACACACAACCCAGTCATCGAGAAGAACCGACAAGAAACTCGATCTGGCTTATCTTTTTAACATACACATATTTAGAATACATTACACGTCCACAATCTTTTTTAGTGGATGCACAGAGAGGAGTCAATTCCAGACATCACCATCGTTCACATATTGATCCACTCTATAATAGTCTTTTGACACCAAAACCCACTTGACATGACGCTTAGACTTACAGTCCGGCAAATCGGTAATATACTTTGTGACTTGGTTGTAAAACCTAACACTATTAACTAAATTTACTAATTACTAAGTCTGAAACATGGGACGACCAGTTTGTCACAGTTTCTAGTACTTAGATCTTGCCGATATTTTACGAAATTCAGCTTTTCAAGCGTTCCTTGTTCAGCCTTTCCAATCGTTGTCATATCGTTCGAGTATTGATATCAGCTTTCTAGATACTAGAAACTGTGATAAACTGGTGATCCCATGTTTCAGACTTAGCAAAACCAGTAATAGTTTTTTAGGTAATAGTGTTAGGTTCTATAATAAAGTCCCAAAGCATGTTACCGATTTGCCGGACTGTAAATTTAAGCGCCACGTCAAACGGGTTTTAGTTTCAAAAGGATATTATAGAGTGGATCAGTATGTGAATGATAGTGATGTCTGGAATTGACTCCTCTCTGTGCATCCACTAAAAGCATTGTATGATGTATTGGAAATATATGTTAAAAAAAATGTACCCGATCGAGTTTCTTGCCGGTTCTTCTCGATGACTGGGTTGTTTTCCGAACCGGTGGTAGTACTTGACGTTCATAAGTGCCTTATTAGGGCCTAAACTGAATAAAGTATTTTTGATTTGATTTGATTAGAGTCTTCCATCCTCATTAATTGGAAGGTATATATAAGCGAATCGCGGTGCTTCCAAGTACATTTCTATTCTAGACTTTACCTACCTTAAAGCGATGGTAGCGTATGTGGAGAATGCCTTCGTCAATATAGGTTCGACTCCCTTCAGATAAGTAGTGTCGACACAACATGTTTTCCTCTTCCACTGTCAGATGTCATCTCAGTATTCACACCTTTTATACATATGTCACCTTACACGCAATCTATCCCCACATTTTTCGGTCTCCCTCTACTCCTACCATCGTATTTAATACTTTTTTAGTTACAAGACTTTCATCTCTCCTCATGACATGCCCGTCCCATGCTAAGCTATTACTCGTCGACTTCTTTGTCACTGGTGCTATTTTCATACTTACTGGGAAGTTGCTGAACTTTTTACAGAGAAGGAGTTGCACAAAATATTGAGTTCGATGGAGGACAAGGGCGGTCGCACGTCCCTTTCACTCTATCAGAGCTACAGACGGATCGAGGGAGATGGAGAAGTTGCAAGCGTGAAACACTCTACGAGGAAGAGAAGTAACCAGATAGCGAGGGAACTCAGCGACATAGTCACTTATGTACAGGTGAGATGGAGCTTCAGTCCTTTTATAGTATTCGTTGCTGTGGCTCAGTTATTACAAGGTAAATTAAAGTTATGATAAAGTATTTGGTATTATATGGTAACGAGTCTGCCTAAAAACTTGATACAGTAATAGCGAGGTTACGTAATAAATAGATTAACAGAACATGTGCAGCATAAAATAAACTGGAGTTGTAAAAGAAATTCAAAAATAAAACATGGCCCCATCTATGACATATATATAACAGTCCGTCCTACAGTTTTCTGACAACAAACTAATGTAAAACGCCATCTGTTCGAAACTGATGAAACTTACAATTAATAGCAATAATCAACATTGACAATAGTTTAATTTGTAATTAAAAATAGCAAATTTAAATTATGGTATATCTGAAGTTGGACCTTATTATACATGAAGCCAACTTTCATGAAGATCGGTTGAGTAGTTTCGGAGTTCATCGTGGACAAACATAACACTCGATTTCCATATATTTAAATTTATAATTATGTTTAGGCTATAAAATTTCGCGGTCTGAATCCGATGTCACCGAGGAGTTCCATGAAGCAGACCAGCACCACTAAGGAGACAGTTCCCTGCAGCAGCTTTGAGTCTTCGGAGAGCAGTGACAGTACAAGTACGGTAAGAAGAAAAATCAATATATGAAACTTATAATTTGAAGAAATAAATAAAAAAAATTCAGCCGTCACGGGACGCCTGGCGGATGTGAAACATCGAAATTGTTTTGTATAAGCTATATGCATAAAAGAACATATTACAAGAGGAATCAGCTATGGCATAATGAAAAGATAAAGCATTACAAATTTGTTCCATAAAATAATGACTGTTTATTTATTTTGTTACATAAATATTCATTTTTAATAAATACAATAATTCAACTAGGCGCAGGCGCGGTGTGTTTGGCGGCATTTATCAAAGGGCGCTAGGTCGTCGGCGCGTACCACGTAACAATAGTATGACGAGTGGCCGACAAAACAATTTGAATATTATGTTTATACAAATAGGGTTGCAAATGTTTTTGAGTATTTCGTTAATGATGCAAAGTTCGTGTTTTGCGTCGCCACGTCGCGCCTAGCTAAAGTCAGGTTTACTCGCGTCTATAAATATTTCACAGCAAAATTGACTTTCGGCGGGATTTTGGAATAGAACATTGTGGATTTTAATCATAGTCTTGTGATATTTGATTCGCACATTCGAAGTCTAAAGACTTCATAACTGACTTTATCCTTTATAACGTTATTTAAAATAGGTAGACACAGCAAGAAGAATCTGACAGACTGCTTATAAAGAACATTCCATGAAGCATAGAATTTGTAGCTATTTTATATAACAGCTAAATCACATATTTTCATCACTGCTATTTCACAAGTGAATTGCTATAGTTAAGACATAAAAATTTGTTGTAGCAATTACACAATCATAGTCTGGAGGGAGTTGTAACTCACTTTCTCTATTATAATATTAGTCAGACAGCAAACAAAACTGTCTGACTGCTTATAAAGAAGATTCTATCACGCATAGAATTTGTAGCTGTTTTGTATAACAGTTTAAATCACATATTATCGTCACTGCTATTTCACAGGTCATAAATGAAAAATTCCTATAGTTACGTTGTGAAAATTTATTAAAGTAAAGCTTCTTTACGCACGCCTGACTTGGGGAGCAAGCTGGTGTATGCGTGACGAGAGCGTTACGAAATGTGTGATCGGTCGAGGCGAACGAAAGTTGAGAGGGAGATATAAGTTAGTGAAGATAGAGAGAGAATTATGTTTCGTATTATCAATAAAAACCCATAATCAATTTAAATATTTGTAGAAAATATGTATATATATATATATAAACATATATAATACTAGCGGACCCAGCAGTCGTTGTCGCGCCCTGATTATAAAAAAATCCTTGACAAATTATAGATATACTAAAACCTTCCTCAAGAATCACTTTATCCACTGGTGAAAACCGCACAAAAATCCGTTCAGTAGTTTTTGAGTTTATCGCGAACAGACAAACAGACAGACGCGGTAGCGGACTTTGTTTTATACTATGTAATGATGATATATATTATACATACATATATGGAGCTGAAGAAGTTTTATTTCAGTCGTGTGGTCTAAAGCACACTAGTTTTTTTGCAGCAAATAGCACAATCGCAGTCTAGAGGGCGTTGTCTCAACACGCCCGCAGTCCACCACCCATGCTACCGCTGTTCCTCTGTAAACGAAGCGATTGGGAAGAAGATCTGCAGGAAACACCCTCTCGCCCTCATAGCTCATACGGAGACACAGCTCGTCAGGACTTATCCCGCCGGGTGAGTAACACCTATACATATAATAACAATGTAAATCTAACGTGTCTGTACTCTTTAGACTTTTGTGAAAAAATTGTTGCAGATGTCTTGGAATAAGTAATAAAACACATTTCAATCATTTCTTTTTTAGAAATCTCTTTTTGTCTGTCTGACTGCTAAAATACTGCGTTCATGATAAAACCTCTTTAGGAAAATCATAAAGTATATCTACGAGTAACATTTAGTCTTTGTTTCATTAAAATCGGTTCACTCTATCAAAAGTTATTGTAATTTTAATGACGACGCGACTTAATTACGAGGGAAAAGTAGATAAGTAAATGCATCTAATACATTCAGATGACTTTATTAATCACTGTTCGTGTTATTACAAAAAAGTTAAATACGTATTAAATACTTGGTTTATAAAAGTTTCCTAATAAATGCACCGCACTCGCCCGAGGCAAGTTCGCGTTTTCCTTTCTCACAGGTCTAACCTAACGTAACCAAAGCGAGACAAAAGAGCAAGATGGCGAACATTCAGTGACCGCGGTACATTTAATATGAGACCTTTTTAAAGTCAGGGTTCAATACGTATTTAACTTTTTTGTTATAACACCGTGTCTGTTTACATAAGGTTCCAGGCGAACGAAGTCGCGGGCACAGCTAGTGTTATATATTCTGCACAGTTTAGTTAAAGTTACAGAGAGTCCAAAAAATTATTAGGCACACATATATTGAAAAATATCATATCATCGAGTAATTATCGTATCAGCCTAAGAATCGACTCTTCGAACTTCGACCCGGTGACCTTCTGGTCGTGCGGGGTCCAGCTGGTCGCTCTCAATTACCAGACCGAGGACTCCGCGATGGCGGTGAACGCCGCCATGTTCGAGAGCAACGGCAGTATCGGTTACGTCAGGAAGCCGGCCGTGATGTGGGACACAACACATATCGCTTACAGAAGGTAAGCTTCGTGGAAACCAGCTCGGTGGTTGTTTTCGAAGGGATGATGACGTCGGATAGAACGGTTCAGCTGTACTTTTTTTGCTATTTTAGCAGTAGGTAAACACACTAACTATGTAGAACTGGGTCCCAAATGCAACTGCAAAAAACACACCAGCAGGTACTTGGTGACGGAATTCGACTTGAGTAGTAGCTAACCAGAATTACTAAGAAAAAGCCCTACCATTCTATGCTTTCATTACGTTTTCTTCCTAGAAAGCTCCGGCATATGTGAAAGGATTCAAACCTACGGCGATCAACGCGTTCAGGTCTTCAATTATTGTGAGATTCCAGTGATTTGCGTTTTCTATAATTACAGTTTTAAAGTTTAAGTTCCCATAGAGGTTCTTCAACTCCTTAAAATTATATCTGATTCAATGTCAGGAGGGGGGGTTTTTCCCCATAGGCACTATATTATGCTTCGATCAGGCGAAAAATCTCAAAAAATAATTGTTCCTCCATATCGCCCTAGGCATAATACCTTATAGAAAGTATAGGATGGTCCAAAAATAATCGTTGTCATTATGCCAGCCTGCAGAAATGTCTCATTATGCATTGACCGAAGGACCCAATATTGTAGGAAGAGGGTATTTTCCCCATAGGTGCTATATTATCCTTGGATTTTAACATGCTTACCATCAGCCGGGAATCTCAAAGAACGCTTATTCCTCCATATCCCCCCAGATTCAATCCAATAGACAAGGAGTTTGATGGTATCCACGCCTCCCATCTGACTCTGGCAGTAATATCAGGCCAATATGTCGCCGAGAACGTGTACTCCTTCTACAACGCCTTCGTCGAGGTGGAGGTACTCGGTGTACCGGCCGATTATAAGAAGATAAGGACGAAAGTTGCCAGAAGAAACGCACTGAACCCGGCTTGGAATGAGACATTCTTGTTTAAGGTTAGTATTGAAATAGAATCGACACTTTTTTTTTAACTTTCCCCTTTATTTTTTCCCCCTTTTTTTATTTTTATTTTTTTTTTTTTCCTTTTTTCCCCCTCTTTTTTTTTTTCCCCCCTTTTCTTTTTTTTTTTTTTTTTTTTTATATTCATTCCTCTTTTTAGTTTTCCCTGTTTTTTTGCCTTCTAAATTTTTTTCCCGGTTTTTTTCCCTTCCTTCCTTATCCATAAACAACTATTTACATAAACCCCAAATTTTCCAATATTGATTTAAGTAACCAATATTATGAATAAAGAATAAAACCCACTACATGACAGACCAAAATCCCGCCAAAAACTCGGAATCGACACTTTAACACATGTCCTAGATTTTAAAATGAGTCTAAACTTTTATAGAAATCATTGCATTGTGGTGTGTGGAGTTTCATAGTGGTCTAGTAGTTTGACCGGTGGAATATTGTATTGTACTGCGTGTACCAATGAAATTTTTTGAAATTCGCCTTCATTTAGTCATTTAAATTGGTAACACTATCAGCTGACGGTGAAGAAGAATATCGTGAGGAAGCCTGAACCTGAGAAATATTCTTGTAATTTACTACTGTAAGTGGGAAAATATAGAACTGTGAATTTCTTATAGTTTGAAATCGGCTATACGTCTTGGATTGGGGTTTTGATTATGTCCATACCTTCAGGCTCATGGCCCTGCAGTGGGTCTCTTACAAGCTGCTGATGATTTTTTTTAATATCATAGGATGCAAACGAACAGGTAGGTCAGCTGATGTTAAGCGATAACCACCATCCATAGACACTTGCAACACCAGAAGAGCCACCAGGGGGAGAAGGGGAGTAAGGGAAGGGGGAAGGGAAGGGGAGGTGGGCCTCCGGCGCTCTCACTGCCCAAACGAAACACAACAATGCAAGCACTGTTACTTCACATGGGTGTTTCTGTGTGTTGGGTGATACTACCCCGGGCGAGCCGACCCATTCATGCTGAAAGCAGTAATAGCTACAGCGTGGCTCTACCACCTACACATTTCATTTTTTTTTATGAACTTCATCTTCTATACAAAATTTTAAGATCTTGAAGAATAACGTAAATTATTAGGAACGGTTAAAATTTGATATAACTCATTTTGAAATGTAAATACTTACTTAAATATTTTCTGCCGACGCTACTTGAGTGGAATAAGGGAAAGGTGATGGTTAAGTACTGATTATCAGGTGTGTATGGTAATGGGAATCTCTTCAGGTGAATTTCCCAGAGCTGGCCTTCGTGAGGTTTGAGATATACGATGCCGATACAAACTATATGCTGTCGCAGAGGGTGATACCGCTGCAGAGCCTCCGACCTGGTTACAGGCATGTAAGACTTAGGTAAGATACATTTGTACATACACTAGCCTCTCCCCGCGACTTCGTCCGAGTTTTAGTTACTTTGGGCTAACGCTAACACGCAGTTAAATACTAAATCGTATGAAGTATAAAAAAGCTTTACACGTCATATAGAAGCAGTTTAGGTCAACATTCTCACATCTACTGAGTCTTTTTGTAAATAGTTTAAAAACTGGGTGTGTACTTACGACCACTCGATAGAAGTGAAAACTATAAATAAATATTACGTTTATAAAGATTTATAATTTTTTTGTAATAATACGCACAATATATAGATATACGTTTGAAATATTGCAATGATTATGTATAAAATTGATATAATATTGAAGTGATTTTTTTTTATGTGAGTGCTTTACAATTTTTGTCTGCAACCGTTTTGTGTGACGATGCCGTGTTGGAAGTAAACACTGTGTCCGTTAGAGTGGGGGCAGTGTCTCGCTTACTTTCGGGTATTGGTGGACAGTGAGACGTACACTCTTTCGTTTCGAAGGTTTCCACTTCTAAGCACTGCTTATCAGATAGTAAACGAGTTTGAGGACACGAGTGTGCACGATTCAGCGCATCACCGATCCGAGCGTGACGGTTCACTTTTGTTCACTATTACAGGTCCCCGACAAACCAGACACTGAACATGGCATCTTTGCTGATCTTCTCGAGATGCTCTGAGGAGCAGGCCGGTGAGAGCTGCAGGGCGGACATCGAACCTAGTTCCCCATTCGAACGGCGCAAAATCCATTTCCTGGTCGTGTACGCTGTGTCCAGGCACGAACCGTACTCTATACTGAAAGTGACTCAAGACACTACAGCCAATGAGGTGAGATTTTATACATACTAACTGTGCACGCGATTTCGCACGTGTAAGACCTTATGTAAAAAACAGCGATTAATAAAGTAATTTGAATGTATTAAGTCTATTTACTTATCTACTTTTCTCTCGTAGTTAAGTCGCGTCGTCATTCAAATTACAATAACTTTTGATAGACTGAACCGATTTTAATGAAACAAAGACTAAATGTTACTCGAAGTCGAAGATATGCTTTATGGTGCTTGAAAGGTGCAGTATTTTAGCAGTGTTCATACAAACAGACAGACAGACATTTCTAAAATTGATTGAAATGTATTTTATTACTAATTACAAGAAACTTGCAACAATTTTTGAAGTTATACTTCTTTTGGCGCGTTAGGGAAAAATGATGAGAGTAAATTTTGTTTCTTTGTATTTCTTTGTATTAAAACTTTCAATGTATTAAATACCTTTTTTCTGTTGTTAGTGTCGTTTTTTCTACAAACGTAAAATAAGGCGAAAGATAAAATTTTTGAAAAGATTTTTATCTTGTTACGTCAAAGAAGTATAACTTCTAACGCGTGCACATAAGTACACACACACTTTTTTTTTACAAAAGTCTAAAAATTACAGATACGTTAGATTTACATTCTTATTATATGTATAGATAAACTAGCCTGCGTTTTCGGTTTCGGCTTTGCAATTTTTGAAGTGAAAACTTTTTTCTTTTTGAACGATTTAAAAAAAAATTGGTTGGTGAAAAATTTATGGGTTCGCGTCACCAATGACCTCAACATGCTACATCGCATACAATGACGTGTTCTACATCTACCACACATTGTATATACACGACTACGTCATATGAGTGTTTGAGTTTCGGGGTGGATAAAATTTGGTGATTTTACGTCACTGATAATATCGACATGCTCGTGACGTATTGCGCTTGCGTTAGACTAGCAACGCGTAGTATAGCGGCCTTTGTACATGTTATATTGATAGTTTGTATTGAGCTTATGCAAGCCTGGTATGAGTCGTTAGATTTCAAAATGAGCTAAATTCTTTTTTTTTCTCGAACTGACTACGCTATTTTCCTAGCAAGGTCTTAACAGCTCCACCGGACTACGAACCAAATCCATTATTAGCCGTTTCTAATATTTTACGTTATTGTCTTACCCTTATCCCACCTAAGTAGGGTCGGCACAACATGTTTTCCTTTTCCACGCTCGCCTATCAGATGTCATCTCAGTATTCACACCTTTTACACACACATCATTTCTCACACAATCCATCCACACCTTTTTCGGTCTTCCTATACTCTTATATCCATCGACGATCATACTCAAAGCTTTTCTAGTTACATGGCCTTCATCTCTCCTCATGACATGCCCCGTACCTATTACTCCTTAACCTCTCTGTCACTGGTGCTACTTTCAAACTTCCTCTGATATATTCATTCCTAACCTTATCCATTCTAGTTACACCACACACCCACTGTAACATATTTGCCACATGTAGTTTTCTCTCAACCGTCTCTCTCGTCGCCCAGCACTCAAATGCGTACAACACTGCGACTGTCTTATCTATACTAATATTATAAAGAGGTAAAGTTTGTGACGTTGTGAGTTTGTGACGTTGTGGCGTTGTAAGGGGTAATCTCAGGAACTACTGGTCCGATTTGAATAATTCTTTCAGCGTTATATAGTTCATTCATCGAGAATGGTTATAGGCTATATATCATCACGCTAAGGCCAATAGGAGCGGAGCACAGATGAAAAATGTTTTAAAATCGGGTATTTTTTCCTTTTGAGAGCTTCCGCTGCGTCTTAGCCCAAAATAACTATTCCACACGTGCAAAGTCGCGAGCAGAAGCTATTAACTAATTATATTATCTATAATCTATACTAATATTATAAAGAGGTAAAGTTTGTGAGGTTGTAGGGGGAGTCGGAGAAAATTGGTCGAACGAAAACGTTTCTTACGAACGCTGCCTTAATTATGAGATATATATGATTGAGTTCTAGAGAAAAGTTGTAGCTTGATAATGCTTATTACCGCCCAACATAGTGGGCACGGGTCGGCTAGTAATAGAATATAATGACTGGTCTATTTTTTTTTTCTCGAACTGACTATAGGGCGGTAATAGGCATTATCAAGCTATTACTCCCTACAACCTCACAAACTTTACCTCTTTATAATATTAGTATAGATTATAGATAATATAATTAATTAATAGCTTCTGCCCACGACTTCGTACGCGTGGAATAGTTATTTTGGGCTAAGACGCAGCGGAAGCTCTCAAAAGGAAAAAATACCCCGATTATAAATATTTTTCATTGTTGCTCCGCTCCTATTGGCCTTAGCGTGATGATATATAGCCTATGACACTCATAAATAACGTGGCTATTTATATAGCCTATAACCATTCTCGATGAATGAGCTATATAACACTGAAAGAATTATTCAAATCGGACCAGTAGTTCCTGAGATTACCCCTTACAACGCCACAAACTCACAAACTCACAAATTTTACCTCTTTATAATATTAGTATAGATGACAATATGGAGATCATAAAAAAAAAACTAAAAATCTTATGGACGTCAAAACTTAAACTTCCTTCTCTGTGTATAAAAACTTAAAAAAATTAAACATATTATATGAACGATGACAATTGGATTTAACTCATTTTGGAATGTAACGACACAGTTGTAAAAAGTATGACGTCATACTATATCGACGTCATCTTATCATTATTAAATCGATCAATATATCCAAGAGTAATAAAATATTAGTAATGAAACTAAACTTTAGTAAAAGATACAGTAACTAACCTAACCGAAACTACTCCCGAGGGACTGGTCAAATCTAAAGTAATGCGAGCGAAACCATGAACATAAACTAGCGTATGCCATGTTCTTCCAGGCGATAGCGCAGTGCCTGACTAAGGCCGGGGTGTGCCGTTCGTCAAGAGGCAGTTACGTACTAGTGGAAGAGTCCCCGGCAAGGACCCCCACACAGCGGGTGCTCGGGCCCCACGAGCGAGTACTGCGTACATCCGGTGCGAGGCTGCTGCTCAAGAGGGTCGGAGACGACCCCAGCAGCAGGGCATGGCTCACCAGCATCAGGTATACCCCCTCAACTATTTTTTTTTTATATCATAGGGGGCAAGGGAACAGGTGGGTCACCTGAGGTTAAGTGATCACCGCCGTCCATAGACACTTGCAACACCAGAAGAGTCGCAAGTGCTTTGCCACCCTGTGTTTGGAGGAAGGGGAGTGAGGATGAAGGTGAGGAAGGGGGAGGAGAGGTGGATTATCCGACGCTATCACTGACCGGACGAAACGCAGCAATGCAAGCACTGTTATTTCACGTCGGCTTTCTGTGGGTCGGGTGGTACTACTCCGGGCGAGACAACACATTCATGCTGAAACCAGTAATAGCTTCAGCGTGCCTCAACCACCTCTGTAATTTCTTTCCAACCAACCCACCAACCAATTTCAAATCGGTGCTGATCTTGCAAAACAAAGGGCAAAGGGATACAAATACACGATAGCCTTTCACATGCTATAGTAGCAATATCCAGACACATCAACACCTGTGTCTACTATACCGACGTAACTGACGACGCAATTAGTAGGTTCATCCAACAAGCCGTGGAAGCTCCGGCGCGGGACATTATGGATTTAGTCCGGCGAAGCTGTTAAAGCTTTGCTAGGCCAATAGCGTAGTCAGTTCAAAAAAAAGGCATAGTGGATTATCTATATATATATAAGAGATTCCCACCTATATATTGACTCATCACGATATCTCTGGAACCATAAGGCATAGCGACTTGAAATATGGTAGGAATATTCCTTTCGCCGAGTAGAGGTCAGCTAAGAACGGATTTTACGAAATTCCACCCACAAGGGGAGTTGCGGGGGCGTTAACAATAGAGTTTATTTTACTTTTCATAATCAGGGCGGAACAACGTCTGCCGGGCCCGCTAGTAATTTATAAAGCTATAAAATATGACAATGAAGCCACCATAAAGGCAATAATCTCAGTTAAAAAACCGATCTATAATTATTTTACACTATTTTATATTTTACGCTCACGATTATAACGGTTTTTGACACAACTAATAAAATAAACGAAAGCAGAAAAAGAAACACCAACCAACCAATTTTTCAACAAAAAAAAAACGAGGCGTTTGAATTTTTTATTGAATTTATAAATTATACTAGCATCTCGCTCCAATTTCGCGCGGATATAGTAAAGAAGAAAATGAAACTAAATTTTCCTTTTACTGTATGACCATGTAATAAAATAAAATGACATATGAACGACTTAATGTCACCACAAGTTATCCACAGAAAATGATCGTAATGGCATTTATGAGGTGGTAGAGGCACGCTGAAGCTATTACCGGTTTCAGCATGAATCAGTCGGCTCGCCCGGAGTAGTACCACCCTCTCACTGTACACCGTCGTGAAGTAACAGTGCTTGCATTGTTGCGTTTCGTTCGGTCAGTGAGAACGCCGGAGGCTCACTCCCCTCCTCCTCCCATTCCCTATCCTCCCCAAATTCCCCACTCCCATCCCCTCTCCTCGTCCCGTCCCTCAAACACAGGCTGGCAACGCATTAGCGACTCCCCTGGTATTGTTAGTGTCTATGGATGGCGATGGTCACTTACCATCAGGTGAACCGCCTGTTCGTTTGCCTCCTATGGTATAAAAAAAAATGTATTTTTACTAATTCCGCCGACAATTGGTGTGTTCGGGCAAAGCACTTGAGAGCCAATTCCTCTCTAGGTCATTTAACATCATATACGATTGTATTCACTAAACCTGTGCGGTGTTATTACAAAAAAGTTAAATACGTATTGAATACTTGCTTTAAAAAGGTTTCGAATTAAATGCACCGCGCTCGCCCGAGGCGAGTTCGCGTTATCCTTTTTCGCAAGTCTAACCTAACGTAACCAAAGCGAGACAAAAGAGCAAGATAGCAAACATCCAGCGACCGCGATGCATTTAATTCGAAACCTTTTTAAAGCAAGTATTCAATACGTATTTATCTTTTTTGTAAAAACACCGATAAAGTATTTTTTATTGTATAATCTTGTAGATTATTACTGTATTCGTCGAGAAGGTTGTAATATTACACGTGTCATGCGTTAATTTTAATTTTCTACAAAGATGGTGGCCCTCTTGTTAGAACTGTTCAGGGAGTTTTTGTAGCAAGTCAGAATTCATGCTCCGTGGCGTTATTTTCCACCCGCTACACTTATGCACAGTAACCGAACTATATTACATAAAATGCCACCAATATTACAAAATATAGAGTCGAATAACACAACATGAATAAAATATAAAAGTCACGACATGACAGGCTAAGATCCTGTCAAAAACTCCCTATAGAGTATTAGTTCTTCAAGTCAGAATTCATGCTCCGTGGCGTTATTTTCCACCCGCTACACTTATGCACAGTAACCGAACTATATTACATAAAATGCCACCAATATTACAAAATATAGAGTCGAATAACACAACATGAATAAAATATAAAAGTCACGACATGACAGGCTAAGATCCTGTCAAAAACTCCCTATAGAGTATTAGTTCTTCAAGTCAGAATTCATGCTCCGTGGCGTTATTTTCCACCCGCTACACTTATGCACAGTAACCGAACTATATTACATAAAATGCCACCAATATTACAAAATATAGAGTCGAATAACACAACATGAATAAAATATAAAAGTCACGACATGACAGGCTAAGATCCTGTCAAAAACTCCCTATAGAGTATTAGTTCTTCCCATGAAAAGACTGAATCCAATTGTCTCCAGGTCAGCATCAGCAGATCGACCCCGGGATAAGTCGCTACCATCGGATGAAGAGTCCAGCGCTCATGAAGACGAGCCCAGAAGACCGACAGACACGTACCTGGTGTGCGTTCACAACGTCTCACATGAGATACCATATGCTATACTCAAGGTCGGTGAATCTATTATATATTTGTTTTTTAATTTTTTTTTTGTATATTTTTGAATTTTTTAAAAGAATGGCTCATTTTCCCAAAAAAACGCAAAGAGCTCAGTTATAGGATTTTAAATTATCTATAAAATATACCTAATTGTTATACCGTTAAAATGCATAGTTTTGAAGAAATGAGCAGTTGAATATTTTATACTGTCTTCTTTGTCACTCACTCAATAACTATTCTTTTCGATTTCTTAAACATTTTTCATATAAACTTCGTCTTGACCAACACGACAAAGAACGAATTAGCCAAATAAGTGCAGCTATTGTGAAGTGATGCGCACACATACATTCGGCAATCGATTTTTATTTATATATATTTATTTCGATTATCTTGAAAATGGCTCTAAGGAGTCGCATCAAATTTTGTATTTAGATGAAGTTTTCATTTATAAGTTTATCTATATAGGTATCTTCCTTGAAAAAACGTTATGTATTTTTTTTCATAACTAATTATTACTGACGATACCATATACCGCCATCTCGTATGTTTTTATGATACTTGCTTTGTTACCAGTGGATGATAAAACATTAAGAATATCAGTTTTTTATTCGAATACAATTTTTTCAGGTGCCATTGAATGCGACCGCTTCGTTTGTCGTACATCAGGCTCTGACGAAGGCGCGATGCCAAGACGATCCAAAGCGGTGAGTTATTTCAATAGAACAATACTGTAATATATTACCTCCAGTTTACAGCTCCTTCAAATTTGTCGAAGTTTATCTTTCTTTCTAATGTAAAAAAATAAAGACGCATATTACAAGATAAATATTAAAACACACACACTCTCACACACACACGCACGCGCGCACACACACACATACACACACGCACGCGCTCACACACGCACACACAACACACACACATATATATAAACACAAGAGGCACTGCTTTTTTATGTTTCATCGTCAGCCATCATCACTGCAGGGTCATAGGCCTCTTCCCGAAGGAAGGCATGGGCATAATCAGCCCCGCGACAGCACACGACACACTGCCGATTTCAAACTCAGAGAACTCCACATTTCTATATTGTTCCCACATACGGCGATACTACAAGAACATTCCTCAGGTTCAGGTTTCCTCGCGATGTTTTCCTTCAGTGTCACCCGATAGTGTTACCAATTTTAATTAGTAAAATTAGTTGGTCCATGCCGGGGTTCGAACATGCGGACATCGAATCTTGATCGCCACGTTGTCGTTTAAAATCAGACGAAACTAATGTCACGTTTTTAAAACCTAATAGTACCAAAAGTAGTGAGAACATTTAACACAAAAATGAGCCTATAGTCGTAGACATCCAAGATAAGACTAGAGTTTTCTTACCTCGTTGGAGAATGAAGGATAAAAAAACCTCCAAAACTGTTTCCAGGTTTGTACTCGTAGAAGAATTAGAGTGGGGAGGCAGAGCTGGCGCTGGGCCCCAGCAGAGGGCACTGGCTGATGACGAAGTAGTCTACGCGGCTCAGGTTCAGTATTTCTAATCCACTTCACTTCCCTTTTCACCATCATCAATGGTGTAACTATAACTTAAGGTAATTATTCTTGTCTATTCCTTAACGGATTTTAGGGCGAAAACTTAGTCGTACTCATTCGCCATTACCCCTCCGTCATCGCCTCCTATTTCTCCTTACCTCTCCTGTGTTTCCCCTTGTCTTATTACTGTTTCCCGTCCCCTCATACCTGTTTCTCCTCACCTCGCCCTATTTATCCGTCGCTTCATTTGATTTCCCCCCTTCCTGTTACCCGATTTTCCGTCATGTAGTATTAAAATGCCAATTGACGATGACAGGCTGGATGGAAAACCCTGGGCAGGTTCGTGCTCCAGGAGAAGGGTACGACGGCAGCAGTACCACGCCACAGAGCCGCCATAGCGAAGATACAGCGCGGGCTCAGCATAACCAAAGGAGCTTTTACCGGTAAATTATTATTCATTTTGTGGGGTTCGTATTCATGGATAGATGGGGAATACGTGTATTTTATAATGTCTTTTTAATATTATCCAAAAACTATGTTAAGCTTTTCTTGCAATTCTCTAGATAATCACATTTTAAGATTAAGAATGAGTGTCAAGGGAAGTTTTATAATGGCACCAGTTAAACAGAGAAGTTGAAGAGTATTAGGTTAGCATGGTACGGGCATGTCATGAGGAGAGATGAAGGTCATGTAACTAGGAAAGTTTAAAGTATGGAGGTGGACGGATATAGGATTAGAAGAAGACTGAATAAGGTGTGGGTAGATTGTGTGGAAAATGATATGTGTATAAAAGGTGTGAATACTGAGATGACATCTGATAGGGATAAGTGGAAGAGGAAACATGTGCCGACACTACTTAGCTGGGATAAGAGTAAGAAGATGGTATGATGTAAGAATTACTTTGCATCTCATTTTATATATTGCAGGTAATACGGGCTTCCCACTTGGAAGTTTCAGCGTATCGGATAACGTGAGCGAAGGCAAGTCTCCTGTACAAGCGGTTCACAGCGATCCAACGCATTGCAGGTGTGGAAAAAAGATATATAATAGAAATTTTAAAATTATTTGTTTTTAATATTATTACTAGCCTCCCGCCCCGACTTCGCACAGTAATGAGAATTTTATTCATTAATTTTACGAGTATACGATAATAAAGACTTTTATTCCCCACTACGCCCCTTATCATCATTACCTAGTATAAAAGAAAGTCCCCTACCGCGTCTGTCTGTTCGCGATAAACTCAAAAAAAAAACTACTGAACGGATTTTCATACAGTTTTCACCATTGGATAAAGGGATTCGTGAGGAACGTTTTGGTATATAATTTGTCAAATATTTTTTTTTTATAATCGGTTCAGGACAACGTCTGCGTGGCCCGCTAGTATATAATAGTTCAACGAATTTCAATATCACATGTTAAAACAATGTATTCCATCAACTCTTATACTACCTTAACTATTATTTGGAACTGCATTTATTTGTCCCCAGGCGTGTCTCCAACACTCCTTTAGGCAAAGGTATCGGCAGAGCGAAAGGTCATTCCGACAAAGACATCAGGACTTACATGCAGAAAAGGACAGGAAATAGAGAGGTAAGTTGTCTTTAAAAAAATTGGTATGCGTGTGCCTTATAAAATGGTTCTCAATCTTTTATACACGCAGTAACATTCTTTATAAATTCGTGACACCCATACACGAACATGCATACAAAATATTTGATAGTATAAAGTGAACGAAGGTGAGAGTTCGTAAATTTATTTATTTATTTTTTTTTTTATTGTAGCTCGGCAAAGTGACTGTACTGTGCCTGATGGTAAGCACAGTACAATCCAAAAACAATGGCGACCGCCGAAAGACATACTATCCATCGCCGATCGCCGCTGTCATGCCGGCCTGAAAGCGACCCAGTTAGGGACAGCCCCCCCCCCCCCCGGTTGCTGGATATACACCGGCTGATCCCGGAACGCGACACGCCCAAACGTGCCACTATGGCGGGTGTTCCACCTGGTGTACGGTGGTCGCGATCCAGTCGGGTACAGACACCCTACCACCCCGCAAATCTCGTAACACGCCAATATGTCGACACGATGGTTGAGAACCGCTACTCTAATAGGCTAATATAATTGTGTGTCCAATAAATTATTCACAGCTTACTAAAATTGTTCTAACTTAACAAAGGTAACGATTTTCAAAATGCTTTAGTTAGAGGAATTACCCTAAAAATCGGGAGGTCGACTTGGGAATTTGGGTAACTGAGATATGTGGACGGATTAATAATTTGATAATATTTAAAGTTCTCTGTAGTAACTGTTTACACATAAATCTTCAGCGCAGTATCAGACAGTACTCTTATTGACCATCCATCCATTCAAGATTATTTAGGGCACTCGATCATTACATTCTTAGTATTCAAAACAGCTTCAAAAAAATCAGTGACATATGCTCTACATAGAATGTTTATCGCATTTATACAGGGTCCTAAAAATACTCAATTCGTTACCATATCTTTGGAAAAATTTATATCAACAATTTACATACCTTTAATAAATCGACTTTGATAAACTGTGTGGTGGTTTTTAAACGAATTTGTTGTCAGTGGAAATTATAATCGCAATAAATGTGTCTATCGTCTTTATAATATTTAAAATAAAAAGTGAGGAAAAATATGGGCTAATCGAAGTTATTAGTAAATGTTATTAACGATTAATCATACCCCAATGATGGACCCAAATATATTTATAGGTTCATTGACAAATTGCCACATCTTTGTTGGTCCATAAACATCATGGCACTAAAGCCACTCGTTTATTCTGTAAGCGTAGTTTCTGATTAAGTAATTCATATTTAGTCCATCATCTATGGAAGATTCTCAGCAAATATAATACCGTTTTTTTAAATATTCAATGTATGGTATAGGTACATTCGGAAGGTGAAATTGGTGGCTCGCTTGGAGCGGAGGCGTTGGCAGCTCAAGTGGCACGTTTCAAGCGAGTCTCTTTACGGAAACTAAGGGCTTGGCGCTCCTGAGTGTGGCAGGTATTACATAACTCAATATCTATCACCAGAAACATTACTTAATACTTTCATTATAAAACATGCTTAAATAATTCCAGGTCATTCGTCGGTTGGGCACAAGCTTGGCCAACCACCGAGCCTCCCTCTCTTCAGAGCTAGGCTCAGTCTGGGACTTCTTCAAGATGGATAGAGATCGAAGGCGTTCTACTACTTTAGGCACTGCCTATGAACCGATTCAAACTGAGTCAAAATCCCCAGTCAGATTAGCCCGAGACCTACTACAAGTAGTTCAAGAAACGGTGTTCTCCAAGAAATTTGAGGAACCGAAAAAATGTCCGCTTGTGAAAGAAGAATCAGATCTGAGTGAAGAAGAGGAAGGAACAGAGAAACGTATCGCAAATTTAATCGATTTCTTCTTCACTATAGTGAAGAGCCAAAAGGAAGATCGCAAAGGCAGTGGGGGAAGTTGTTTCAAGGCAGAGATCAGTCCAGAAGAAGAAACTAAAGAGATACCAAACAAAGTGAACAAAGAATTAGAAGAAAAACTAGAAACTCTAATGGAATTCCTGGCTACGACCGGCTGTATGGAAGATGGAGAGGATGACAGGAAGGATGGTAAAAAGATCACTCTTATGGAATTTCTCTTCGGTCCAGACGATATAAAAGCAATGGTGGAAATTAAGGAACCAGATAAAGGGATAAGCCTTTCAGAGTCTAAAGTAAATGTTAAACTCTCCTATATAGATGAAACACCGGAGGAAGAGAGAACGGAAACCTTAGTTGAAATGCTTTTGGAGTACATGGAAAATTATAATCAAAAAGATAAATATGACCAGATCAAATCCATATCAATAACACCTTCGCTATCAGAAAAGAGTAAATCGGATATAACTATAAGTAAATTAGAAACGATTAGTGACTTTAGCAAAACGAAATCGGATTCAACATTAACGCAAACCCAAGACACCGTTATAGACAGATGTGACGATCTCAAATCTGATAAGTCTAGTCGGCGTATTTCTGAAACGGTCATAGATCTGAGTAACATTAAAGATGATCTGGAGAGTATATTTGAAGAAGCTGTTCGTAGGATTGAAGAGATAAAGCAGTTCTTCAATGATACTATGTCTGAGCAGGAGGATATGGAAAATTTTAATTGTTACACCAAACCTCCTGAACTGCAATATTTGCCTTATAGCGTCGATCTTTCCGACATCATGGAAGAAGATGAACCCTCGTCTCGAGATAGGAAATCATCCGAAGACCATCTTGCTTTAGTGAGACAATGCGCCGAAGAACTGCTCCAATACATAGAGGAGAAAGTCGAGAAACATTTCGACGATTCTGAATTCGATATAAGCCCGTGCTTAAAACGATCATCGATAAGCCTTATCGATTTACGATCGATACCGGACTTACCACCAAGCATGATAGTAAAGCCTAAGGTTAAAAGAGTCGATAAATCGACATCGACTTCTGAAATATTCGATTCCCTATCAGACTTGTCGAAACGAATCGATTCGGCTTGTATGACAGAAGATACCACACTAACAACGAGTTCAGAGCGAAGTGAGAGAGCTTTGGATAAATTGGAATCGTTGCATAAATTCTTTTCAAGATCGAGATTGGAGATAATAGATGAGAGTATAGAAGATATAGGCGAGAAAGTAAAGAGTCCAAATGAAGAATTAGTGAAATCTATTGGAAATAATACGAATTATAAAGTAGGTCAGACAAGTTTAGACGACGTTGAAGATTTACTAGATGATAATGATTTGGATAGAATTGAAACTTGCAATACTGATGAGGCATCTGATATGGATGCAAATGATATTAAAAAAATCGATGGCAACCTTCGAATAGCTAAACTTGATGAAGATTTTGAAAACAAGGAACTTGATAAAAATGTTGAAGTCATATCAGAGACTAGCGCAATCGAAAAAATCGAAGCAGAAGTGCACACTGTTGATGTACAAAAGTTGATTTGAAATAAGTAAACTACTGGAAATTATGTGATACAAAGAAGAATCGCAAGAAATGTTGAGTTTGTAGCGGAAATAAAAGCTAATCCAAGATATGAATTAGTCGACCGCATTCATCCAATTTGGATGTATATTTTTGGAATCATGTAACCAATAGAGGAAGACGCCGCCGTTGGTCATTACGGACGACTTGACTTAAGAATTGTCCTTTCATAAGTTTTTCATTTTCATTGTGCAATTAACATAATATACTAATATGACGTCATGAATCAAAAGAGGAGGAATAAAATTAAGTTTTTTGCGTAAAATACTCAGAAAAATTAGTTTCGTTAATTAGAATAATTTAAAAACGGATTTTCAGTTTTTTTATTTAGTTTTAATTTTAATTTAGTTTTAATAATAATTATAATCTTTATTATTGTAATATCATTTTAAAAGACACTCGACTGACTTTACCCGGAAGTGACGTCATGACTATTTAAACGTGTAGCCGTTCGAAATGCTTTTAAATACGACGGGAGCTCGGTGACGTAATCATTGTAATTCTGTAATCGACACGATCATTACTCTTGTCAATGTAATTAATTATTACGTGATATGTTCATCATTAGTTGGTTATGTCTCTTAATAATAAAGGGTGTAATCTTATTGGAATTTATGTCAAATACTTAATTACAATATAAAGGCTTATCGACGTATCGATTTATGTTTGCAAAACGCGAATTGATACTTGATCATCTGTGCTTCGGGACTGGACATCAATTATATACAGAATGTCATAAAAGTAGGTCAAAACAACCATACAAAGTTTGTCACATATATGAGCCGTATATGTGTCAAGTCCGTAGATGTGTCATAGAGCGTGGGAAAAAATGTTCTGTGTAATTTGTAGTGTACGAAGTTTTGAGTGGTTTCTACTTAGAGCAGGTTTTAGATTCCATATCCTAAATATAAAAAAGTAAAATAGTCGTATAAAATGAAAACGGGCAAAATAGAGATCTGACAAGAATGAGATAAAATGTTGACATAGAACCTTATTTGTAGAAGTAATCTTACGGAATACAATATAAGCACATCACTATAGAACGGCTGCACTTATTTACCAAATTTTTTTTATGTGAACCATATAGGCGCGGGTAAACCTGATTGTTGGCGTGATTAGACGTGGCGACGCAACACACGAACTTTGTACTATTGACGAAATACTCAAAAACATTTGCAACCCTATCTGTATAGACATAAGATTCAAATTGTTTTGTCGACCACTCGTTATACTAGTGTTACGCGGCACGCGCCGATGACATAGCGCCCTTTGATAAATACCGCCAAAAACACCGCGCCTGCGCCTCATTGAATTTTTGTATTTAATAAAAATGAATATTTATATACTAAAATAAATAAACAGTCATTATTTTACGGAACAAATTTGTAATGCTTTATCTTTTCATTATGCCATAGCTGATTCCTGTCGTAATCTGTTTTTTATGCATATACACAATTTAATTTTGATTTAAACAATTTTGATGTTTCACATCTGCCAGGCGTCCCGTGACGGCTCAATTTTTTTGTTTGTAATTATCAGGACAAGATATGTATGTAAGAAAATGTTTGAAGATTCACGGAGAAAAGTCAAATTTCGCGTCTCTTTCTCTCTATCTAAAAATCTCTATATAAGTGAGCAAGACAGAAGACGGTAGAGAGTTGTTCAAAAGTATTGACTAGTGTCCCAGTTGATATTTCATTTCATTACATTGCTCTACGTAAAGGGAAGATTTCGACTCTTTGTTAGTACACTCCTGCAAAGCAGAGTTTATCAGCTATTTACATGCTATTTATATTTACAGCTATGTACATATATATATACTAGCGGGCTGGGCGGACGTTGTTCTGCATTGATGATAATAAAAAAATCAACCGCAGCGCCACCTATCGGCTCCAATTGCGAATCTAAATCATTCTCGGATCCAATGGAACACGCACACAAAATTTCCTCAAAATCGGCCCAGCCGTTTAGGAGGAGTTCAGTGACACACACGAATAGAAGAAATTTATATATAAAGATAAGGGGTTTCCTTTTATGAAAAATAGAATTACTCGTATACCCGAAAGCCACCATTATTGGTGCTTTAGTCCGAGATCTTTATTATATAATCTATCGGGTCGCATGGTTATAAATACAATGTAAATTTTTCAATATTTTTTCCAATATCTATCAAATCTATTTTGCTATTTTTGATATTATGCGACTTATAAATTACTAGTTCATGGTATAAATATATCGTATTCATTGGCTGTAGTACAAACTAAAATTAAAAACATCCTAGATAACAAATGTGGTATATCCCGGTAAATAACAATTTAGGGTGCTCCGACCACAGTATGCAAAATTTGACTAGACTATAAATCTCTACAAGACTTGATGGATTTTAATGTGCTCGGAAATTAATGGGTTATCTTTGGTAATTACAAGAATAAATATTCAAACACTTATTTCCAGTGACACGAAACATATAGTGAGATTTTTAATAATAATAAAATATATTTAATGTATTAGTGTTACGAAATATTTAATGGTTGAAATACGTTATACAACAGGAGTATGTTTATTTTATGCAATAATTTTAATTATAGAAATTTTGAATTGGCTGTTTAGTGCGTATTCCATCGCCTTTTGTTTTATTTAAAAAAAGTGATTTTTGGCAATAATAATTTTAATCATATGTATTTCAATTTGGCTGTTCGGTAAGTATTCCATAGCCTCTTTATTTTACTTTTTAAAAAGTAATTCTCGGCGCCCATTAAAAACCCAATATCATTTAGTTTTAGCTTTGTTATATGTGTATATTGCAGCTAGGAGTCTGCCAGTTCGACATAAAATTTCATATTGTTATTGACAATGCCATTAACGATTTGATATCAAATATATTTTAAACTATTGTCAAAAATTAAGATTAAATTGACAAAATAGCTGCAAGCAAATTGCTATTAAATCGGACACAGCCATTGCTATTAACCCTCACGTAAACAAGTAGATATGTCCTGTGGTATATACTTAATGGTATAATACTATAAAAGTTAACATACAACAAATAATAATTTTTTGGAGTATTTCAGTTTTTTTGCTATCACAGAATAAAAAAGATCGCTTTCATAGGAAATATACAAAAAATAGTATAATTAAAAAAATATTGCTTTTTAATTTTCGGTGGCAATTTGATGTAAATTCCTTAATTAATAATTCAATTAATATAATAGAAAATTAAAAAAAAAAACTTGAAATCTCATATGCTTCAAACTCCCTATTGCCGCGACATCTAAGTTATAACTGTGATTTGAAATAGGTTTTCGAATATATTGCCAGTTATTTATGAAAAAAGAAGATAAATTTAATAATGAACCAATTGTTGTTATTAATTGAAATTAAGATATAAATTCATATGTTTCTAGTTCTATAATTTATGTTATTTAATAGATTAACATAAATTTTCTACGTTATAATACGTTGGGGAATCTCGTTTATCCTATTTCAACCATAAGATTATATCACGTATTCATATGTTTAAGTAGGTAAATACATGTTTATCAAAAGTTGAATTTATAATACTAATATATGTATGATAATTATAAAATGATATACTATCAAATACTACGTATGTGTTTATCCTGAATTATGGTGTTTAAAATAATTGTGTGTGAAGTGTAAATACGGGATCTTAATTGATTCTGACTTATTTTTCATACTGTAATGTTAGTTTTATTCAAATATATAAATGAGATATTAAATCTTAATCTAAATTAAAGGCGAAATTGGAGGATTATTTTCATTTATTTTGACGAATTTAGCGTGTATCCGAACGTTTTCAAAATGGCGGCAATTTGATTGACAGTTCGTAATAAGATTTTCATAATCATTCTCCCATATTCATTAAAGTATTTGACAAGGTAAAAAGTACCGATATGGCTTAAAAATATGTAAGCCAGAATGTTTGAATTATGGTTGTTATATAATCTGAGTTTGCTATTTCGAATTCGATACTTAACAATTTCTGCTTACCTTTACTGCATACGTAATTAATACGTAAAAGCGACATTTTTCCTTTTTTTTCCTCTTATGATTGCTTCGTTTTTGGTAGATATTGTAATATAGCATAAAATATTATTTTTTTACACATACTACTACATCCACTAAAATCATTACATAGTATAAAACAAAGTCCCCTTCCGCGTCTGTCTGTCTGTCTGTTCGCGATAAACTCAAAAACTACTGAACGGATCTTTATGCGGTTTCCACCATTGGATAAAGTGATTCACGAGGAACGTTTTGGTATATAAGTTTATCCAAGATTTTTTTATAATCAGGGCGGGACATCGTCTGCCGGGCCCGCTAGTATTAGATAAAATTAGAAAAGTAATCACCTGATTGTTTTTGGTTTTTATTCATGAATTACTGACGCTATTTGAGCCTATATTTCGTAATACTTGCAATATTTTACGTAATAAAGCTTGGTTAAGGGGATTGAAATGAAGAACACAGAACATGGAGATATCGTAAAAACTTTCTGAAAATTTCTAACAAAGTACAATATTTTATTAAAACATTGAAAGCATCAAGGTAAAACAGAATAAATGCTCACTTTATAAAAGCAGTAATGGATCTTCAATAGCGATGATTGGTCGCAATAAAAATATGTATTCGGATACACCCAATAATATTTTAAAAAAATAGAACTTAACAATATAAAAGTAGGAAATGTAACATACTTATAATGAAATTCTAAAATAATAGTAAGTACATAACGTTCATAATTAATTATTCTCTCGCCATATGACGTACAATCATATTTTCTACTACATTCAAAGGTTTATTAGTGAAATTTACATTTAAAGAAGTCGAAAACATGGCTTTGTATCGATTCTAAATCAAATGTAAATACTTTATTAAATTATATATACAGATAATAAATATACGTGTAACTTAAAATGGGCGGGAAGGATTACAATAAAAATATATAAAAGAAAGACAATAGTAGATTAAAATTTGTATTTATGTAATAAAAATATTATTGTACGAAAATATACCGCATTAATTCTGAACTGTTTACAAAGATGATGATAGAGTATTTGATTATTAAACTGAAAAATTTGTCGACTAATAAGAAATATAGATTATAAAACTCATTCTTATTTACTCACGACCCCTTAAATATTTTCTATAATCTGTTATCCTTCTCGCTTAAAAAAATATTCAAATAGACATAAGTCATAGATAATACATAATTATTGAAATTATGAGAATATTTATGAATTAATAATTATATTATTGTATATATATTTTGGACGTGTTAAAACTACACAGTGTTGCTATTGTAATAATGATACCAGCACGCGAACGTCAAATACCCGACTAAGGCCTTTTAGTGTTGTTATTAATAAATAATACATGTGAATGAATAAATTACTAATTTTGGTCTACTGTATCGTTATATTTTAAGAATCTAATATTTTTCAAAGTTTTACATTATGAATGTACTTAAAATTTATATGTCACGATGTAAAATTGTCTATGGTACGTTCTACGATCCACATATAATATATTTATGTATACAGTATGAGGCGTAAAGGTGTAAAAAAATCTATAATTAAGTAATTCCAACTTTTGTACGAATTATACCCAAGTTAATCGGTACAATCTAATACTATTCCTATTTTCTTTCTCCCAATACTTTTATGAATTTTATTAAGTTGTATATTTAACACGACCAAATACAACACCGTTGTATCTAAAAAGAAATACAATAAAATATATTTAACAAAAGATCTCGTTGCTTTTTTTTTTATTTGAAAGACCCTGAAACCCATTTGTATTGTTGGAAAATGGTGGCTCAATGGTGGCGTCTTAAAACGAATGTAAAATTTTATTGAAGGAAAACTTTATCGCGATAGCATATTATTTTCTGATGTTCATTTGAAATTTAGGTAGTCTGGTGAAGCTATTAAGACCTTACTAGGTCAATAGCGAAGTGAATTCGAAAAAAAATAGAAATTTAAATAACTACTAGCTGACCCGGGGCAGCATGACTGTGTAGGCTCGCCCGGGGTACTACCATCCGACCCACAGTCACACCCATCTCAACTAACAGTGCACACATTGTTGCGTTTCAGTGAGAGCGCCAGATAACACACCTCCTCTCCCTTTCCCCCGTCCCCCTCTTCCAAACACAGGGTGGCAACGCACTTGCGTTGCGTTGCAAGAGTCTATGGACGGTAGTGATCACTTAGCATCATGTGACCCACCTGTTCGTTTGCCTCCTATGATATAAAAAAGAAATTGCGATGTGGTCTAAGATAGTAAACAATCTAAACCTCGAAAAGGTCTGACCGTCAAGTTCAGTTGCTGGAACAGAGCAATAGGTGCTTGGTAAAAGATTTTCAATTCAACGGTGATAGCTAGCCAGACAGGCTTAGAAAAGGTCCTACCACCATTCTATTGGTATCTTCACGATGCTTTCCTTCACCTATAGGTCCAACTCTTTGACGACGAATGGAACCTACATTTACACTGTGCCTTTTGTGTAACTGCACTATGCCTGACAGTAAGATCAAAATCAAAATCAAAATACTCTTTATTCAATTTAGGCCCTGAGAAGGCACTTATGAACGTCAAATCTACCACCGGTTCGGAAAACAACCCAGTCATCGAGAAGAACCGGCAAGAAACTCGATCTGGTAAGCACAGTACAATCCAAAAACAATGGCGACCACCGAGAGATACGACATCCTTCGTCGGTCCCCGCTGACATATCGGCCTTCACGTTACGATTTAAGGACCCCATGTTATAGGAAGGAGGGAACACACTGACCGGAAGATTGCTGCACAGCTCCACGGTATATCACGGTAGCTACATCGAACAACGCAGTGTCCGAACACGCTAGTCTAGGAGCCATCATGGCTTCGATTCTTCTAAATTTAGCGTTACAATTATGGACCACATATTTATTGAGTCATCATATAAGATCATAATATCACGTCTATGTCCGTATTTTTTAGATTTTCGTGAAGAAAATTTGTTCCAGGTGTCTTGGAATAAGTAATAAAATATATTTCAATCATTTTCCTTCTTCATTTTCCCATTACTTTCTTATACAGTGTAGGTGAGGTCTGAGGTAGTTATGTGGTGGGTTAAAGTTTAAATATTCACGCTTTTAGTATTTACTAGAGGGCACGACAGACGTTGTCCTGCCCTGATATTAACAAAAACCTTGAAGTTAGACATATGCGGTGTTATTACAAAAAAGTTACATACTTGGTTTAGAAAGGTTTCGAATTAAATGCACCGCGCTAGCCCGAGGCAAGTTCGCGTTATCCTTTGTCGCAAGTCTAACCTAACGTAACTAAACCGAGACAAAAGTGCAAGATGGTGAACATTCAGTGACCGCGGTACATTAATTCGAAACCTTTTTAAAACAAGTATTCAATACGTATTTAACTTTTTTGTAATAACATCGATGCTGTCGCTGACTATTTTGTAAGCATTATCAAACTTTACAACTTTTCTCTGGAACTCAATCATATATCTCTACAAAAAAGTATTTTCATTTTCGGGTTAATATATAGCCTATGACACTCACAAATAACGTGGCTTTCTATCGGTAAAAGAATTTTCAAAATCGGTTTAGTAGATCCAGATATTACCCGCTACAACCTCGCAAACTTAATACCTTTTTATAATATTAGTATAGATATATCTAATGGGCATGTTACTGTAGGTGGCGTGCGTTTCATACTTACCATTGTCTTTGAAACAACATTCCGGTAATTGTACATGTTCTCACAACTTTATCTTTCTTTAATACAATTTAAAAAACGCGTGCGGAGCCGCGTGATATATAACGTGCTATACACGCTTCGTAAATGTGATGTTTGACCTCAGGAATAGTTACATTTAATTAATTGCGAATAGAGACTACAAATCACCGTAGCTAATTCAACCTCTCTGACATCGCGTGATTCTATCAGTCGACAGAGGTTATCAAACCTCGACATTTCTACCGGGTATTCTCACTAAAGACAATGTACTGTAATGATGAATTTATATGGACGTATCTATACCTATAAATTCTAATCGATAGCCTCTAAGCTCATATCACTATTCTGGAATAGTGATTTTAATAACTGAAATGAAGAAAAGCCGAGCCAGTCGTAAGGATTACTGTCAGAAGTGAAACTCAAAACAATGGAATTCAAACTGTCTTCTTTGTTGAATCTTTAAATTAATTATAGTGTGACGTTATTTGAATTTCATAATTTGTAAATTGAAATTATTATACAGTTATTTATATACTTTATTAATTCATCATACGTATGATGGACTGCACAATGTTAATAAAAAATATCAATATTAGATATACACAGGCTCTTATACTACGCGCCGCTAGACTGACGCAAGCCGCGCAAGCGCAATACGGTCGGTCACGCTTACTGGCACGTCATGACGCGAAATTATAAGTTTATACTGCCAAAAAAATACCTGTCAATTCGCCTGGAAAAGCTTTCTTTTCTAAAATTTAAAATAAAATAAAAATTGCCCTATGTAATAGAGCCCATAATTTCAGATCGGTATAGCCTATTTCGTTTTTTTTTTTAAGTAAAATTTCTTATGGCATGATAGGGAAAAATTTGCGTTACGCATTAAACGTAAAGTCGGTATGTATTTATGTGTACGTGGGTGTATACGTGCCTGTGTGGGTTTAATAGTAAATGTATAGTTAAGTATTTATACTACGGGATTCCGTATAGTAATTCTCATATGTACATAATTTAATACATATAAGCCAAAGAATTTTAACTTCTTTCGCGTGTGCACACTGGCAACACCATGGGAATCGCAAGTGCGTTGCCAGCCTGTGTTTGGGGGGAGGATGGAGAGGGGATGGGGAGGAGGAAGGGGAGGTGCGCCTCCGGCCCTCTCACTGACCGAACGAAACGCAACAATGCGTGTACTGTTAGTTTACGTGGGTGTTTCTGTGGGTCGGGTGGTAGTACCCCGGTCGAGCTGACCCATTAATGCTCAAACCAGTAATAGCTTCAGCGTGGCTCTACCACCTACAGAATACACTGAACTGATACACTCGTTTTTTTTTAAAGTGAAACTTCTAATGCAACTTCTAACAAGATTGCGTTAAACGTTTAACGCTACCATGAGTGGGTATGAAAACACTGTTGCATTAAACGTTCAACGCTTCTGGCATTCATAAGGCACTAAAAAGCGGAAAATAAATAGTTTATCAAATTAACCAAATTAAATAAAACATATGAATATGTGTGCTACCTAGAGATGTTTTGGAAGTCGGTGCGAACCGAAAATCATATCATCTACATAGGTACAAAGTTTAAGTCCACTCTCGCGTCTCTGTAATACATTTCTACCTGGAACAAATTTGAAATTTCGGTTGGCACCGACTTCCAATACATCTCTAGGTAGCACACATATTCATATGTTTTATTTAATTTGGTTAATTTGATAAACTATTTATTTTCCGCTTTTTAGTGCCTTATGGGTTTTTGATTGATATTGAAGTCGGTTAATACTTTTTTTTGAAAATTTACTGTTTTGAAGTCGGTTAATAATAAAGTTTGTCTTAAAGAAACAATAGGATTTCACTAAAAATCAATTTCTACCCCTTCCTATTTTCATTTCCACATTACGAAGTTTCACTTTTTCCGCGCGGAGGGACTCCACGCACTATTTTTTAACCGACTTCAAAAAAAGGAGGAGGTTATCAATTCGACTGTATTTTTTTTTTAATGTTTGTTATCTCATAACTTTGGACTGGGTGAACCGATTTTGATTATTCTTTTTTTATTTGAAAGCTGGTACTTCCCGTGTGGTCCCATTTCAATTTGGCCCAGTTCTGACAACGGCATCCAGTGCAAAACCGTATAAGTTTTAAATTTGCATTAAGTATGTACACGACAAATAGACGAATAACTCAATATCACGCTAACCGATTTCGATGATTCATTTTTTATTGGAAAGGATGTACTTCAAGGGTAGTTTGATGAGAGTTTGGTTAGGTTCTGATCATGGGATCCGTGACAAAGTAAGAAAACTTTCAAGAAACGAGCCTACTCCTTTCTTAATGGCCGGCAACGCATCTGTGTTTCCTATCGTGTCGCAGGTGTCCATGGGCGGCCGTGATCACTTACCATCAGGTGACCCGTATGTTCGTTTGCCACCAATATTATAAAAAAAACTCTTCAATTCTTAGGAGCCTATTGTGCTTATGTTCGTTACTGTGTTGCAACATGACGCAAGCATTGTAATTACATTACTTAAGGTGTATTATGTGTGAAGCGATGGTAGCCGAGTTGGTGGTAGAAACTATCGCGGATTATTGATAAGGTTGCGTTCGTACCAAACGTTACTTACTGTACAACCAATTGAAACCATATCGCATACCATACCGATAGATACCATACTGCAAAAATGCGCATATTTTAATATACTTTAGGCGGAACGGAGTTCGCGGGCACTGCTAGTAAAATATATTTATGTACACTAAAAATGGAAAAATAAAGTAAATTTTCAAAAAAAAGTATTAACCGACTTCAATATCAATCAAAAACCCATAAGGCACTAAAAAGCGGAAAATAAATAGTTTATCAAATTAACCAAATTAAATAAAACATATGAATATGTGTGCTACCTAGAGATGTATTGGAAGTCGGTGCGAACCGACAATCATATCATCTACATAGGTACAAAGTTTAAGTCCACTCTCGCGTCTCTGTAATACATTTCTACCTGGAACAAATTTGAAATTTCGGTTGGCACCGACTTCCAATACATCTCTAGGTAGCACACATATTCATATGTTTTATTTAATTTGGTTAATTTGATAAACTATTTATTTTCCGCTTTTTAGTGCCTTATGGGTTTTTGATTGATATTGAAGTCGGTTAATACTTTTTTTTGAAAATTTACTTTATTTTCTGTTAAATATGATGTTATTAATTATAAATTTCATCAGTCTCACACAGATGGCGCTTTAACTAGTTTGTTGACGGAAAACTGTGGGACCGACTGTTATAAATCATTACATAGTATAAAACAAAGTCCCCTACCGCGTCTGTCTGTTCGCGATAAACTCAAAAACTACCGATCGGATTTTCATGCGGTTTTCATCAGTGGATAGGGTTATTCATGAGGAACGTTTTAGTATATAATTTGTCAAAGATTTTTTCATAATCAGGGCGGAACAACGTCTGCCGGGCCTGCTAGTATCTCATATATGACACCAAGTTTAAAATTTGAACTTCTTTTTCAACTCTAGTTCATTATATGGTACACATGTTCTGTTAATCTATTTATTACGTAACCTCGCTTTTTCTGTATCCAGTTTTTATGCAGACTCATTACCCCATAATACCAAATAGTTTATCATAATTTGAATTCAACATGTGATAATTGAGCCACAGCAACGCGTGGCCGGGACAGCTATGAATTTATAAAAGACTATCCTCTTTCCGTGACTTCGTTTACTTAGAAGGTGAACATATTTTTAAGTAATACGTACGTTAACACCGATTTCGAAACATTCTTCATTAGTGCTCAGCTCCTATTGGTCTGGTGTTAATATATTTTATAGCCTATGATATATATGATAATAGATTATAGCCTATGGCCTACGGCCTTCCTCGATAAATGAGCTATCTAACACTGAAATAATTTTTCAAATCGGACCAGTAATTCCTGAGATTCACGCGTTCAACCAAACAAACTCTTCAACTTTATAATATTAGTATAGATAGATTAATAACGTCTCGATTCACGCGCGTCATCTGATCACGACGTTCATTTAAATATATCTTTTCTAGAACGTACTGCACTACAGACCCCTTAATTGCATTCAATTTGGCAACGTTGCGAGATCGAGTCGTTTTAGAATACCCTGACAATGACCGTTTTAAAATATATTTTCGAATGGGGATACGTAATAATAACTATTTCCGATAATCATTTTAATTATGTGACCTTGAATCATTTAACTCAGCTATTCATCTGAACGTATTAAAATTGAGTCGTATTGTACAAACATTTTAAATTGTACTATAAAAATTCAATTTTACACATATTACTTGGGTAACTGTTAGATGGTTTCCTCAGTAGTTATAATATTTCGACTGTTCTAACCATGACCAGACAAACATAACGTTGGTGTAGGTGCGAGCGCGAGGCAATAATAGCGAGGAGTAGTATTCAGAGTTTTGCAGAGAGATGCAATAATTAAACCCTAATAATCCTAATCAAATACAGTTTTTTTTAAATTGTAACAAGTGTGCTTTATGACAGAGATAATCGATTATACCCTATCTAATTAACATGTAGAGTCGATTGTTTATGGTTTGGTCGTGAAAGGGCTCGAAAGTACTTCCCTAGTATGTCGTGAGTTACAACCAAATATATTCGTTTCGTATGAATTTACTGATAAACGCTGATTGCGAAGGGATTACTTTTTGTCACACAAGAAATAAAACAAAGTAATACGAATTATAAAACAAAAAATTTATTACAAAATCTCTTTGATTACAATACACGGAAAAATCCGTCACAAAGTGTTTTTCGTACAAAAAATCGTATAATCAACATTCGTTACATATATCCATTTGATAAATCTATTAAAACTAATAGTTTTACAATCATCATATTATAATTAATCAGTTCTTTCGTATAATAAAATAATATTATTTTAATTAATATTCATAATATAATCAAACTTCTCACGTTACTGCCAAAAGATGGCGTAATTCAAAGTTTATTGAACCGAAATATTTGTCACAAAAATAACCTCTTTTAAATTCAGCTGCGTCTGCAACGCTTGCCAAGATAAAAATATGAATAAAAATAATGTCTTAGGGTTAAATATGTACAATTTTTTTTACATAATTTTACATTTCCTATAACTTTCACATTAAAAACGATTACAAAAGATGGTAATTTTTGGAACAAATATATGTATAATTGCAAATAATTAATAATAAAGCACATTTACATAACACTGGCATAAATTCTCTTAAAATGGGTATTATATCAGAACAAAATATTCGAATTATCATATAGTCTTTAACTAGACTACACCTTATTTGTCTACGTCTTGTTCAAACATTGACATAATTATGATCGACCAATATTTTCTAGTAATCTTTGCTTTCTAATTCAATGTTTGTATTCTTATACTCGACTTTTAAACAAGAAATTTTAATATTTAACACCGTGTAGGGCAATTTTCTTGAAACTTTAAAAGGTATAAGTGTGTGGACAAATATAACCTATATCACATAAATACAAGACCAAATACTCCCAAATTTTTAAGGTTATGTTTCGAAGCAAATGAGGATTTTGTTCTTAACTTATTGCTCTGTATTCAATTCATATTCACACTAAATAATTTACATTCATTCATTTTATAAAATATATAAATTCTTTTTCGTTGTAATATAGAAGTCATAGATACTAGAGTACTGCAATACAAACATCAGAGGGCCGGTTCACGTGCCATAGATAACACATAAAAATAAATAATAACTCATATCTGATTTGTTAGTCTGTGGCACGGAAAGCGTAGTTCTTGCTCGCCTTTACAGAATATCCCAGAAGTCACTTATCTGTACGTTTTGAACTAACTTAAACAACTCTATAGCTGCCTTATATTGTTTTTATAGCAGGTTTAACAAATCTTATAGTATTTCCACATTAAGAATCTACAATAGCATTTAACAACAGTCTAAATTATTATCCCTTTTGTCTGCCATTAAAGTAGTTGAGCAATCTAGAACTATAAAATATTATGATTAATCAACATTCATTCTGTGTTTGTAAAGTACACCATTATAAAAATAAGAACATAAAATATATAACTATCTCTCTATCTGTCACCTTGGTTTGGAATTTATTTGGTAAATACCAAGTTCGGATAAACCCAATCCCTTGATTTATAATATTTAATGACACAGTACCAAAATGATTAGAGGCTTAATTAAAGAGTATATCTCACAATTTTGTAGCAACTACTACGTACTAATATACAATTTATGTTTCTTCTTTGTAATTATTATTTGTTCACATATAATAACAATAATTTCATCACAGATCTTTTTCATATATAATTTGTTAAGATAAATCATGCATGAATCGAATTTTATACATAATGATGCATTATGAATTGTATTTAAAATAAGCGCCGAGTGTTGCTAGCGCACAAAATATTTTTTTTTGTTTCGACCAAAAGAAAACTTGTGCGCGTGCCTTACTATTGCATCATTGAAATTTGTGATAATTTCAAGAAAATCAAGCGATTATTTTTGGATGTAAAATGATTTTGTGTCATAAACAAGCCGCAACAATTTTTACTTTATTTAGCAAAGATCTTTTAACGAAAATATTGAAATATTCTGTGAAATGATTTAATACTTTGTTAAAAATTGTAAGAATAATATACTAAACTCTAATGAGCCAGAAAAAAACTAACTACACGTCGGTTCTTAAAAATTCTGCAACTCTTCAAGTCTGGAAATAATCAAACAAGGAGGTTAGCAGCGAAGTTGTTAATAGTAAGTGCTAATATCTTTATTCGCACGACTTTGTCTCACCTACTTTCCTAATATAAGCAAACGTATAGATAATGTCATTCGCTCCTTGTTTCTCTCTATTAATTATCACTATTAAAGCGAGACGACACTATTCATATACCATAGGTTACGGCAGAGGTTCTCAAAGTGTGCACCGGACAACGTAAAAAAGGGCGCAGCGAGGCACTCCTCTTGACATTTCTCCAGCAATTTAACTTAGTTATCCGTGGGTACAACGTAAACCATAAAATTCCCAGCACGCACAGAACCATGTTGTGGATGTTTTAATACTTGTGTCTAGCTAACTAGTATCATTGTACACATTGCTATGGACTGTATCTGTTTCGACTAGCTAGCTAGGTTAGGGCGCCGTGACAAAATACCAAACTTGAAAGCGCCCCGCGGACTGAAAAAGTTTGGGAACCCCTGCGTTACGCAGAAACAATTTGCAAATAAAAGACTTCATACACATTTATTTGACTTTGTACATCCTCTCCTTTCTAATTCCGAAACATGCCAATGTTCAAATTTGCAACTTCCTTATAACATTACAAATTTGATTTCAGTCATGATTATTGTGAAATAAACGGGGTTTATTACTTTCTGCTTTGCTTTTTGCAACTGATATCGGTTACAAATGATTTTTTTTTAATTACCGTCTTTTGTCTAACAGAGGTCGTAAAGTGAAGCTAGTAATTACTAGGTAAGGTTATGAACTCATATATCAAAATACTAAGACTTAGTTTCAAGATGTGGTTATATTCTAAATTTGACGAGTTTTTTTTTTGGTTCTTCAAAATTATTGTAGTGATAGAAAGTCTTCCTTTATCACACACTAATATTATTAAACATTCTAAAGTAACTGTCCTTTTGTTATTTCATAAACCTTTTAACCAATTGTAATGAAATTTAAAACATAAAAGAACAATGACAGTATTAGGAATAAATTGAAAAAGACGAAAACATAGTCGACGGAAAAAGTTAATCTTATATATATGATACACTCGGACAAACAGACAGATTCACATCTATACAATTCAAATCGCATAAATTCATAATTATCATGAGTAATTGTAACGGATCTACAAAAAAAAATAATGGTTTTAGCCACCAATTATGGCGCTAAACGAAATAGACTGCACACATTGAAGGAGATATTATTTTTTTCTCACCTGCTTTCTTTTAGGATTGCCTCCATTTGGACGTAATATTTACAACATATTTAAATAAAATTTAATAATGGACACGGGCAGAGTTCGTATTTACGAGACGTCATTAAAAAAAGTTGTAATTGGATATAACATGTTATCTATACATGCATTTCCTTATCAATATGACAGACAGCGCTCTGCGAAGTATGGGAACGGTTTGGAATTTCTCCAAAGGACAAAACCAGCAGAATTTTCTAATCAGACAACGTACTAAGGTTATCGGAGAAGCTCAAAGGATTAACTCACTGGAGTGTTACCGAGTAGCAAATACATTAAAATTATCAAGTCTCCACCAATCCCTTAGTAACATAATGAGTATAGAGACAAAGTAGATACCTACAAACAGTCTTTCTTGATTATAAGGTCAAGCTATATGAGGAGGTCAGGTAAGATAGCCGAGAAATGGGCTGGCATTCAGTACATAACAACAAATTAATTGTATCAACTTGGTAACTTTAACGCAAAGGTGGTTGAAATAAAGTGGAGTAACATTGGGACGGGTAAAATGCCAGGGACCACCTGGCTGGCTGAATCCGTTGACTTATGAGGTCAGCCAAAACAGTAGAATCCTAATATCGATCCGAAGTATATGAAATATATTGATTGGAAATATATCTCGCCTCATTTTATAAAGTTTACCCAATCAAAGATTTTTTTTAGATTATGGATAGATCCCCTGGTTGACTCTTATCTATATTTGACCAGTTAGAAGATACTATTGTCGGAATATGTTTTTTTTATGTTTTTCCGATCAAATACGTTATTTCCAATTTTCCACATACAGTTCAGGCATGTGGCAAGACGACGTCTTATCAGGTCAGATAGTTTAATAGAAAAAAAGTAAATACTTATTTAAGAAATTCTGTGTGACAAAAGATATTATTAAGTTATTATCAATGATTATACCAACCAACCAACAATGTGGAAAAAGAGACTGTATGATTAAAATGTCGTTATTCGAACCCAATACCCTC
Organism: Antheraea yamamai; assembly: GCA_036509395.1. Classification (NCBI taxonomy): domain Eukaryota; kingdom Metazoa; phylum Arthropoda; class Insecta; order Lepidoptera; family Saturniidae; genus Antheraea; species Antheraea yamamai. The sequence continues at coordinate 4,180,778 of AP028454.1, forward strand.
TTTATTTACTGGAATATCAACGACAAATACTTGAACGCTAATTATAGTAGTCTTTGTACGTAGTGATTTATATTAAGGAGCTACAAAACTGATTGAACTTTAGATTCAAGCAGTCCAAGATTGCATAGTTACTTAGTATAAAACAAAGTCCCCTACCGCGTCTGTCTGTCTGTCTGTTCGCGATAAACTCAAAAACTAGTGAACGGATTTTCATGTGGTTTTCACCAGTGGATAAAGTGATTCACGAAGAACATTTTGGTATACAATTTGTCGTGGATTTTTTTTATAATCAGGGCAATCAGGACGGGACAACGTCAGCTGGGCCCGCTAGTTTTATTATAAAACTCAGCGGTATAGTTACGCCACTTAGAAGAACATTTACTTTATAAATTGTAGAAAGAAGCTGGGAGAAGAAACATAGAAAGGGTTTTGAGAACAAATTGCCAACAAGGAGATGATGAAAAATTTCCTAAGAGTTTTGTTACTCAAAATTCGAAACTCATTGATTTTACGCGGCCACTGCACTACCACAGATTATTATAATCTTGAATAAATTACCGATATACAGTAAACATTATATGGAAAAACTTAAATATTATTTTTTATTTGAGCTTTACTAGAAAATTTCTAATCCAGTCAATTTTGTTTTGAAGAAAAAAATGTAGGTTTTGTTATTGTAATATTATTCGACAATAGTTTTAACAGATTTGTTGGCCGAGAAAAAATGCTACACTTGTTTACATCTTCGAGTCACTTAGCAACAAATGACTTTGTATTCTGACCTGTCTCACAAAATATACCTCAGAGATATGTTATATTTTTTATGTATATTATTAATATTTATTGTATTCTAGAGCCTTTTGTGAATATAAATTGTTTGTTAAAATCACCAACTGTGTAAATACACTGATGATGCAAACTGTACAATAGTCTAATACAATATATTCCAAGTATTGCAAAAATAAAGTAATTTCACGATTACAACAACCTCCTAAAACATTTTGGACAACTTTTTTACTACATATTTTTATTGTACCGTGTATTTTATAGATTTTAATTCATTCTGAATCAAAATTCCTATGCTTACAAAAAATTTTGGCACAAAAAAATATTTTTTTGACATTTAGCTGTCAAACCTAGTGTAATTGTCAAAATGACACGTCATTTGACATCGCCTGGGCAAAGGATAAAATGCAAACATCCTTTATACAAAAAAACCTCGAAATTACCATCGAAAAATGAAAACTTACTTCCAAAATCGAGGATTACTTCGAAGTGTGAGAATTCTTGGGCACTTTTGCACAAAAGACCACACATTTTCACCAGTACGGCGTGTTACCGTTCGTGTCCGACCTTGATGTCCAGGAATTCCCGTAATTTATCCTAGCACATGACACTCCGGGCGTGTTTCTAACTGAAGACTTCTCTATCGTGTAATTGCTGCCTTTATTGTTATCCCAATATTCATCCCCTTTACACCTGAAGCAAACACAGAAGTCCAGTCTTCGCGAGTGTACTGGAAGTTGCAGTCGGAATCCGAAGGTATCATACAATGATGTCCCATTCTGACTCAGGGGTCCCGATTCCACGAAAGCGCAATACGTGTCTTCACTCGTCGTCCAACCGTCAGAACTGGCACGTATGAACACTTCCTTGCAGAAGTCCAAGTTTTTCACTTTCACTGTACCATCTACCGCGCATTCGTCCTGTTTTATAATAACATTCTCTAATGACACGCAATCTTCCGTGACTTTTCGCCGGAATTCGACGTAATCAGACGCCGGCTGGAGGAACCTCGTCTCCCATAAGTCGAGCACTGGTTGGGGCGGCGGTTTCCGTTCGCGTGGTGGACTTGCTATGATCTTCAGCGCCCAATAGGGTGGCACGTGCGACGGTTCCGTCATAAACTTGACTTGTTCGAGTGCAAAGCCACGGTCATCGGCGAAGACAACACGTTTCTTCTTTTTCTCATTCGGTAACCTTATACAGGATCTGGGAGCCGATTTCAAAGTTAATTGCAGCGGTTTCAAAGTTGCAAAACATGGTGCCGAATATCCTCTAGTGGTGAGCTTTATAGGTCTTCGGACAGGTGGAGTGTAGTCGGTCAAGAACCCAGCTGGAGGGCTGTGCCCGTAGAATAACTGTTCCGAAGCGAGCATATCGATCGCGGCGCACATTGATTGTTATCTGAAACAAAATAATACGTGTTCACACTCCAACAGCTCGAGCGAAACTAAACTGAATTTATCGGCGATTTCGGTATTTATAGATGCGCGGGCGAAGCACGCGTTCGTTGCAGACGAGAGTACTGTGACAATGTTTTTAACGGAAAATTACGGACTGAAGTTTGTTGACACTGTGGACGTATTTAGGGAAATAGGTCAATGATGTGCGCGAAATTTAACTCAATTACGTATTTTTATATGCTGTAAGTTAAGCGTGACATTAAGCGCTTTATCCTTAACGAAAATAGGTTGTTATTTCATTTTCTCGGAATCGTGTAAAGTGCTTTTAACGTGTATCACATTTTTGAAGTATTTATTCTATACATTATAGGTAGTAACCTAGTAGCACCAAATGACGATGTGTTCTAAGGTAAACACACACACACACGCTAAACCTAGAGCGGCAGACCCTCAAGTGCAACTGTCAGGACACTCCTATAGATGCTTGACGATAGATTTTCAACTCGAGGGGATAGTTTTTTTTTTATTTATGACAAAAGAAAAGTTACATATATTTACAGTAGGACTCGCCTCAGGAAACCGCTATTACCGAGGAGTTAACCAAGAGAGCTTAGAGAACACCTTATCACCATGCTATAGTGACATAACGATGTTTTCCCTCACCTCTAGCGACAGCTATAATCGTTTCTATCGTTCTGATTTACACTCTACTCACTTCAGTTTCAATGAGACCAGCTATTGGTAAGGCACGGAAATTGTGCCCGACTAGATCGCTACCACCACACATTAGGTGTAAAAACAATAAAACCACGATTTAGCGTGTCCCATTCCTGGATCAGACAGCGTATATTCAAGTGAGATGATAGCGTGTTTTTATCTTAAAGAAGCGACATTCCTTTGCATATAGCGATAAATCCATCTCAGCGACATTCTTTTGATTTATCACGCTAAAGAGAGGCTTGTATTTTTTTTTCGAACTGACTATGCTATTGGCTTGACAGGCCTTCACAGCTTCACCGGACTGCAACGCAGCGATTACTTGCGAGTAACCGGAGATATCGCGGTGTTTTTGATAAGTACAGTGCTAATGAATATATATATTAGAGATTCCCACCTATATATTGACTCATCACGATATCTCTGGAACCATAAGGGGTAGCGACTTGAAATATGGTAGGAATATTCCTTTCGCCGAGTAGAGGTCAGCTAAGAACGGATTTTACGAAATTCCACCCACAAGGGGGGTTGCGGGGGGGTAATCAGGGCGGGACAACGTCAGCCGGGCCCGCTAGTCATCGAATATAATGTAGACAGTTTGTTGTATTGAGATAATAAAAAAAAATGTGTGCTATAGAAGTGAAACCTTCAAAAAATGATAACATATTCATATAAACGATACATGTGAACAATACACAATGTTAGTTATAAGTAATTTTCCAAGACTTCGTAATATGCAGGCGCATATACACGTGCAACGCTCGAACTGAAACAAGTATTAAGTATTCCCATATGTAATGAGGAGACCGCGAATATAAGGAACACTGTATAATGTATACTATCTCATTCTCTCCCATGTTAAATCCTATAGATCTATAATACGCAGGTGCACACACACGTATAATGCTCCAACTAGAACAATTATTACGTAATGCAATACACAATGAGGTGACCGCGAATGTAAGAAACACTGTTTAATATATTCTATCTCATTCTCTCGCACGACCAATCCTATACACTAAAGAAGTTTTCAATTCAAAAATACCTTGTTATTTTATACCAAGACAGTCCCATGTTTTTGAGAGATATACCTCGTTATTTATATCAAGAAAGTCCCACGTTACTGAGAGATATGGTGCGCCTAGTTAACACGCCTCCGCCACAACACTACGCCGACACAGCCGCGTGATCGTTCTACATGTTATGTTAATACCTATCACCAGCACAATACGTGGCGCGCGTTGTGCAAGGTTCTGTTCACGGTATCGGTAAATTTCGCTATGATGATGCACAGCAATTATACCTGAATTGCATTTAATCGCATATATTACATACGATTATGACCAGTATTTACATTTCGTCAAACAAAATGACATATCAAAGATGTGACGTCGAAAGAAGTACGCGATTCTACGTAAGCTACTACAATTTTTAATGTTTACACACAATGATTATTACGCTGGGAACGTAAAAACGGTACAGTGTTTAAGCGTACGTGCGATAGATGGCACTAAACACAAAAAATAAGTACGACAAGCTGTGTCCGCGATTTCGCCCGCGTGACGCCTTATGTAAAAGAATCAGCGATTAATAAAGTGATCTGAGGAGTTTTGGCGGGATTTTGGTCTGTCATGTAGTGGATTTTATATTTTATTCATAATCTTGTGTTACTTGACTCTATATTGTGTAAAATTGGTAGCGTTTTATGTAATATAGTTTGTTTATTGTGCATAAGTGAAGTGAATGGAAAATAATACCACGGACCATGTATTATGAGATGCCACAAAAACTCCATGGAAAGTTCTAAGGCCATCTTGGCCACCGTCTTGTTCTACTTCTTCTATTTTATTTTTGGCAACCAGTCTTCTAGTAGACTATTACTGCCATTATCAAGTGAGTAACGATATTACAAATTTCTTTATATAATGTCAATGAACTAACAAGATGGTGGCCATCTTGCTAGAACTTTCCTGGGAGTTTTTGTGGCAAGTCAGAATCCATGCTCCGTGGTATTATATCCGATCCACTTCACTTATGCACAATAACCAAACTATATTACGTAAAGCACCACCAACATTACATAATATAGAGCCGAATAACACAAGATTATGGATAAAATATAAAGACCACTACATGGCATTCCAAGATCCCGCCAAAAACTCCACCATCTTGTTAGTTCATTGAAATTATATCAAGAAACTTGTAATATCGATAATCACTTGACAATGGCAGTAATAGTCTACTAGAAAACTGGTTGCCAAAAATGGAATGGAAGAAGAACTTGTAATACTATTAACTACTCGACAATGACAGTAATAATCTAAAAGATTGGTTGCCAAAATTAAAGTTAAAAAAAAAGTCATCTGAATGTATTAAGTACATTTATTTATCTATTTTTCTCTCGTACGTCGTCATTAAGAGTACAATAACTTGTGATAGAGTACACTAATTTTAATGAAACAGGGACTAAATGTTACTCGAGGATACGCTTTGTGGTTTTCTGTGATTTTGTCAGGTTTTATCGTGGACACAGTACTTTAACAGTGATGCGTATTCAAACAAATAGATAGAGAGACATTTCTAAAAATGATTGAAATGTTTTGACAAATTGAAACTACTTATACCTGTACACTGCAACAGCTTTTTTCACAAAAATCTAATAAGTACGGGCATAACATTTACATTCCCATTATATGTATAGAAGATAATTTGTTATCGCTGTAGATTTTCAAATTTTGTAATAAAATACGGGGTTTTTTTTAACTTATGCTGCCAATAGACTGTGCATCATAAGTTCTACATTCGTTTATTTGGATCTCAAACCATTACGGTGTTATTTACAAAAAAGTTAAATACGTATTGAATACTTGCTTTAAAAAGGTTTCGAATTAAATGCACCGCGGTCGTTGGATGTTCGCCATCTAGCTCTTTTGTCTCGCTTTGATTAGGTTAGGTTAGACTTGCGAAAAACGATAACGCGAACTTGCCTCGGGCGAGCGCGGTGCATTTAATTCGAAACCTTTTAAAGCAAGTATTTAACTTATTTGTAATAAAACCGTTATGGTTTTAGATAGTCCAGGGATTAATGTAAATTAAATTGCCTTTTACAGAATAGCAATTTAAGCAAATATCTCAGATGACACAGATTAAAGTTATGCGAAACAAAAACAAATTGTCTGTGTGACGAATCTTAACGATCCTTCTTTATCTCTGATGAACTTCAACTGCCAAAGTATCAAGAAACATCACAGTCAAATTATTATAGGTGGTAGAGCCACGCTGAAGCTATTACTGGTTTCAGCATGAACGGGTCGGCTCGCCCGCGGTACTACCACCCGATCCACAGAAACACCCGCGTGAAGTAACAGTGCTTACATTATTGCGTTTCGTTCGGTCAGTGAGAGCGCCGGATAACCCACCTACCCTACCCTTCTCCCCCTCCTCCAAACATAGGGTGGCAAAGCACTTGCAACTCTTCCGTTGTTGCAAATGTCTATGGACGGTGGTGATTACTTAACATCAGGTGACACACCTGTTCGTTTGCCTCCTAAGATATAAAAAAAAATCATATATGCCAACTTTCATGAAGATCGGTTAAGTAGGTAGCTTTGGAACACCATGGCACTTTTGATAATTTCATCCTACTGAATTCCTTTGTACACATAGTTCGGTTCAAATAAAATACTATATAATGACGTCTCGTACTTGCAATTAATTAACTATCGAAGTGTTACTCATCTAACGGAATGGATACAAGCATACAAAAATATATTTATTGTCTGACATTATCATTTTTTAATGTGTATATATTATTTTTTCCACTCCAGATAAGATATTGTGTCTGGGACAGACGCCACGCGTAGTCCTCGTGGCGATAAGAATTAATACGACATCCGACGTATATTCACTATAAAAAAAAATGGGGATTGTCTATTTTACTATTTGTAACCGTCAAAAAGGAGGGGGAGTTTTTAGCGGGATTTCAGTCTGCCGTATAGTCGATTTTATATATCATTCAATATCTTGTGTTAAATTTAACTCTACATTTTGTAATATTGGTGGTGTTTTACGTAACATAGTTCGTTTATAGTGCACTATCCTTTACCCGCGACTTCGTCCGCGTGGAATTGTTACTTTGGGCTAACGCTAACATGCAGCGGAAGCTCTCAAAAGGAAAAAATTTTTAAGCATTCTTCATTGGTGCTCCGCTCCTATTGGTCTTAGCGCGATGATATATAGCCTATAACTCGATAAATGAGCTATATAACACTGAAATAATTTTTCAAATCGGACCTGTTGTTCCTGGAATTACCGCCTACAAGGTCACAAACTCACAAACTTTACCTCTGTTACTCACAAACTTTTACTATAGTGCATAAGTAAGGTGGGTGGGATAATACCATGGAGTATGAATTCTGAGATGCCACAAAAACTCCCATAAAAGTTCTAACAAGGAGGCCACCATCTTTATTTATTTATTTATTTATCATAAGAATCAACAACAGTAACATAAAAATAATAAGGTAAAAACATACATGGAAAAAACTTAAAATTATTTATGTTACTAATTACAGTTGACTACAGCATTAACCATCATAAGATGCGATGTGGAAAACAATAAAAGTAGAAGAAAGAATTATAAAAAAAATGAAGAAGAAAATAAAATAATACAATTCGATAATGAATAACTTAAAAATTAAGGAAAAAAAAAATCCTACCGGGATTAATTAAATAAACAACTAATTTTTGATTTGAAAATAAATAGGGAATTACTAAATAAGTCTACTAATTAATAATTAGTTACTAATTATCTTGTTATAACATTGCAATTATCATAAGGCACTTGTACTATCACTGTATTGCCAACCCGACAATAGCTCGATTAGTTGCCAAAAAAAACGTCCGACGTACTTTCACTATCTACACTTCTATACTATATAGGTTACATATTATAAAACGAAGTCCCCTACCGCGTCTGTCTGTCTGTCCGCGAAAAACTCAAAAACTACTAAACGGATTTTCTCGCGGTTTTCGACAGTAGGTAAAGTGATTTATGAGGAAGGTTTGGTATACAATTTTTTAAGGTTTTTTTTTTATTGTCAGGGTTGGGAAACGTCCGCCGGGCCCACTAGTCTATACTAATATTATAAAGAGGTAAAGTTTGTGAGTTTGTGACGTTGTAGGGGGTAATCTCCAGAACTACTGGTCCGATTTAAAACATTCTTTCAGCGGTAGATAGCTCATATATATGCACGTGTTTGTAGATTCATATTTAGGTCTTTACCTATGAAATTGTCGTTTTGTATGAAAAAAATTAAACGAATTTTTTTCATGTATTTTTTATTTGTATTAATCGAAGTAATCACCCATGCACTCAATGCATCTTTGCCAACGCAGTGGCAGTTTATTAATGCCCTTCTTAAAGAAATCAGCTGCACGGGAGGCAACAAATTCTTCAAAGGCATTTTGTACTGCCTCTCGGGTATTGAATTTTTTTCCCGCCAAGAAGTTATCCAAATTCTAGAAAAAGTAGTAGTCTGTATGCGCAAGGTCTGGTGAGTAGGGCGGATGACGGGGAACTTCCAACCCCAGTTGTTGCAGCTTGGAGACCGTCTGCTGTGCAGTATGAGGTCGCGCGTTGTCGTGCAGGAGCAGCGGAGACGAGCGATTGACCAATGCTGGTTGGAAATGTGCCAGCTTCTCCATCATTGTGTTCAGTTCTTCAGAGTACACATCTGCAGTAATGCTCACCCCGTGTGGTAAGAAGCTGTGATGAACCACACCGGCGCTAGACCACCAAACAGTGACCATCACTTTTCTAGGGGTAAGTTTTCGTTTAGGGCATTGTTTAGGTGCTGAACCAGGATCCAACCAACTTGCTGAGCGCTTGCGGTTATCAAACAGAATCCATTTTTCATCGCAGGTAACAATGCGGTTCAAAATTCCTTCATTTGTGTGTCTGAAGAGTTGAGCAGTGCTTAAGGCACGATCTCAGGACGCGTACTCCGCGCTGGCGATCATTGAGTTCGTGGGGCACCCATTTGTCAAGCTTTTTTACCTTGCCAATTTGACGCAAATGTACCAATATTCTTTCAGTGGTACGCAACGTCGATAGCTGCTGCTAATTCAGCCGTAGATTGTGTATCATCAGCTTCCACAATCGCCTTTAATTCGTCATTGTCGAGCAAAGTCTTCATTCATCATTCAAGTCAATTTCATAGGTAAAGACCTATTATATAGTTAAGTTATCAATTGTCATAATTTTTCCAAACGCACCAAAAGAAGTACAACTCCAAAGAGGTGTGGTGCAATTATCATTGCAACAGATATATATTTCCTTAAGATATTGTAACAAGTTTACACTATTTATACCTTTGACTAGTAGATAATTCAACCGCTCGCGGGAGAAACCGTCGTTGTTACTAACAAAAAAATTGTTATTATTATGTGACATGGTACCCTTGGATTTGTTATCGCGAACATGTTTTTTTTTCTCACAAATACTACGTTTTGTTATCTGTATTAATTGTCTTTATTAATCATAATTTTCTCATTAGTGTTTAACCCTTATAACTCATTACTGATTTTAAATTACCTCTGTTAGATTTTATCAATAAGGTTTTGAACCCATGGAAGAGACTTGCGAAATAAACAACGCGAGCTGGACGCGGCAGCTTAATTCTTACGCCCTTTATTCTTTCCATTCATTTATTTATTTAATAGTTTTACGATAATTGTTTCATCTTTTTTTTATATTATAGGGGGCAAACGAACAGATGGGTCATCTGATGGTAAGTGAACACCGCCGTCCATAGACACTAGCAACACCGGGGGAGTCGCCAGTGCGTTGCCAGCCTTTGTTTGAGGGAGAGGGGTTGGGAAAGTTGAGAGGATGGGGAAGTGGGGGGGAGGTGGTCCTCCGGCGCTCTCACTGACCGAACGAAATGCAACAATGCAAGTAATGTCACTTCACATCGGTTTTCTGTAAGAGGGTGGTAGTACCCCGGGCGAGCCGACCTATTCATGCTGAAACCAGTAATAGCTTCGGCGTGGCTCTACCACCTATAAAAGGCTTATTCTAAAAAAAAAAATATTACTTTAATCATTGACTACGATGTGCAATTCCTTAAGTAAACACAATACTTAGCACACATTACTTAAAAGTGAAGACATTTTCATGCTATAACATACATTAACTAACTTAATTCAAAACGAAAAACAATAAAACGTAAGTTAACAATTCACTCTGAAATACTTTAAATTTTGATAATGTTATGCCAAATATATCTAATATATCTAAGTTCTTGTAATTCCATCATTTTTTTTTTAATATTGTTTATAGGTACTTCTATTCCACCGAACATATCAGCCCCATTGTTCCCCAATCTATCTAGCTCTATCATGAGAGTCGCTGATGAGTAATCATTACCAGGTCATACAGCATCTTAGCTTCACCCGAACACGGTTCAGCCAAGATGCAGTGACAAATACCTATGTTCTGGTAACCACTTTTATACTACACATCCACGACTCTCTTTCGATGCGGTTCTTAGCACACCATCATCAAGTGATGCACATTCTCAATTTTGCTGCACACCTCGCAGTTAGAAGATTCTGCTTTCCTCATTAGGTATGCAAAACGTCTCGATGGACGTAATTCCATCATATTTGTAAAGTTTCGCAGATAATGTAAAAAAAAATCCGTGTTTTGTAGTTTTTTTTTTAATTTTAATTTTTGACAACCATTCTAGATTAGTACTGCCATTTATCGAGTAGGTAATAATATTGCAAGAGTCTTGTGATAATTCCTGTGTTCCGACAAGATGGTGGCCCTCTTGTTAGAACTTTCCAGGAAATTTTTATGGCATCTTAAAATTCATGTTCTGTGATAGTATTTTACAACTCACTCGTGCGCAATAACCGAACTATACTACGTTGAGCACCACCGATATTACGAAATATAGACCCAGATAACAAGATTATGAATAAAATCCACTACATGACATTCCAAGACCCAGCTAAAAACTCGTGTCTAGTATTCTCCAGTATACCATTCTTATCTATGAGTATACTATTCTTGTCTATGCTCGTGTCCGCTGTTTTAATGACGTAAGAAATGTAATGTTGCCAGAATAACGAACCTAAATTTGCCCGAAACTTAATAGAATGCCAGTTTTTATTTTTACATTTTTATGGGCATTAATAATTCTAAACGGCCAGTGATCTCGCATTTAAAACTGGAATGTATAAATAGTTTCGAGTACCCACTCGACTATTCTAGAAATTTATATTAATATTAGAAATAGGTAATAAAATCTTGTCAAAGGATTATGGAGAAAAGTATTTTTAACATTTAAAAAATACAAAAAATACGTCATAACATAACAAGGAACCAAACAAATGTGATTGATGCTCTTACATATTCATTAAAACTGAAATGTCAATGGGCAGGACATGTTGCTAGAATGAATGACGATCAATGGACGAAACAGGTTATAATATAGGCAGGTCCAAAAGGTGCTAGAAAAAGAGGAGGACCTAAAACAAAATGGGAAGATGACATAAAATATGTCGCAGGGAAAAACTGGCTAACGGAAGCGACAGACAGAAACCGCTGGTTTGGTTTGGAGGAGGCCTTCACCAGCACATGAGGGGTTCGTGCTTATCTCAAATTCGTAAAATGATTTCAAACTTATTTATAGCGTATAAACTTTTTTATTTTATTTTATTAGAAATAATTAAATCGATTTATTTAAATAAAGTAATCTATAGAAGTGTTGAACCGATTGTGAAAATTCTTTCACTGATACAAAATTGAATTTTTCTTGATTGACTAACAATAATAGTTATCGTTATTTGATATTTTGTTGCATATATACAAATAAAAAAGGACCCTAGGAAACGTTAATGTACACTATGTTTTAGGAAACAGTTACAAGTATTTTGAACATTGAGATTACCAGACAATAAAATAAAAGTGACCATAAACAATTAGACATTATAGCATGTATAGCAAATTGTGAACTTTCCTGCATGTTTTCATATACTTGGATTCTATGCTTTAACTGTGTGTGTATACATATAAATGATGTATAGAAAAGATATTAATTTATTATCTACAAGCTGACTCGACCACGCGTTGCTGTGGCTCAATTATGATGAAAAATAAATTCAAAATTAAAACGTGGCGCCATCTATGAAATATATATAACAGTCGATCCTACATTTTTCTGTCAACAAACTAATTTAAAGCTCCATCTGTTCGAGACTGATGAAACTTACAATTAATAACAATAACCAACATTGACAATTATTTTGTAATTAAAAAAATGGAGGCCGTTATTTGTGATATAAATGATTCTATCTCTCAAATTGAACTAAGTTATACATAAATGCCAAAGATCGGTTGACTAGTTTCGGAGTTCATAGTGGACAAACATGACACTGGATTTTTAGAATAGTAGTATAGAAATATACGCGAATAAAGTCGCTAGTGCATACTAGTGTACCTATGGAAATAAAATTTGTTCGTTTGTCCCTATACCATGATGAAACATAGGTCGAGTTGTTCTACAGCTACTCCACGGTAGAGGGCGCGCGAGTCGTTTCGTGAAAAAGTAAAGAACGAAGTCTGTGACAATAGTTAGTATCGTATTTTATTTTTTCATTTCAATTTAGAATTAATTAACATCGCCGCTAGAATGTTTTCGCGGTATTTAATCGGCTCATACGTGTTTGAAACAAGTTTGTTGTCTTTATTCAATAAATTTGTAAACTCTATCGAATTTTTATAACAGAAGACATTGAACTTTTATGTACAGTTAGCAAATACAGAATTCTTTTTAACTATACACGACAAAAAATAAGTTCACCTGAGAAGATTCTTACCTAGATAGTTTCCGATATTATTTTTTTGAAGTGACAACCTCTTTAGGCGCTTTGAGCGGTACTTTTTTGGCAGGAGATAAACTAATGATTTCGCATCGTGACATTCTAGTAGCTAGCGTATTGCGCTTACGCGACTTGCGTCAGAATAACGACGCGTAGTGTTGCTACACTTGTATAAATGTAATATTTATATTTTGTATCGAGATAGTACAACCCATCATACGTTTGATTAATTCATAAACTGTATAAAAATGTATGTAATTATTATTCCGGGTGCCAATCAGTTTTACCCGCGCCTGATGTTTCACATCAAAAAGATCCGGTCTCACTCACATGAATTCGTGTGTTGCAGTCTCAAATATAATTACGGCATAATTTATACCATGTTTATCTTCATCAATAACTTCGACATAGAAATGAATGTCCGATTTTTTTTTTCTCGAACTGACTACGCTATTGACCTAGCAAGGTCTTAACAGCTTCACCGGACTACGAATGTCCCATTAACGACGTCTTGCCTTTTATAGGCCGAACTCTCTAATAGGGTGGCGCTAGTGTTAGTGTTCCGGTCGCGTATTGTAGCGGTACCGGAAGTAGATGTTTAAATCATTTGTAATATCATTTTAGCTTATAAAAATATTACAAAGGCCAAATTTAATTATTAAAAATAGTGATAAATATAGAAATCATTACAATTGTAATGACGATTTTAGTGACATAATATCATTAAAACAAAATGGCTTCCCAAGTCAGTTTCGTGAAGAGTCCCCATTCAATCATCATGGTAGGTGTAGGTGGTAGAGCCACGCCGAAGCTATTACTGGTTTCAGTATGAATGTGTCGGCTCGCTCGGGGTACTACCACCCGAACCATAGAAATTTCCATACAGTTTCGTTCGGTCAGTGAGAGCACCGGAGACACCCCTCTCATTCCCTTCCCCCTCCACTCCCCACACACAGGCTGGCAACGCACATGCGACTCCCCTGGTGTTGCTAGTGTTTATGAACGACGGCGATCACTTAACATCAAGTGACGCGCCTGTTCGTTTGCCTTCTAAGATATAAATAAAAAAACCTGAAATTTTGCATACACCTTCTCACGTATACAGAAGAGGACATTTTCCCAAGAAAAAACCTTTCCCGCGGGTAGTTCAAATCCACGTTGACGCAAACGAAACCGCGGACAAAAGCTAGTGTCATTAAGCATTAAAGCTTCAAAATGAATCCAAATCATTTATGTACCTATGAAATCACAGTGCACCCAGGGGAAGCCCGGATAGGTCAATAGTAATGTATACTTGCCAGTACATTTATTAATGATACCAATACCGTTACGATATACAGTAAAGATAATAAATTAAAAACAATTTACTTACAAACGGCGCCTGTTTTAAATTAGATAACTCATAAAACGCCTCTTAAATTTCTTTCGCCGAAATTGGTTAACGAAAACAACATTTAATTTAAGAATCACACAGCCTTGACATTCAATTTTTCAACACAGAACTGCGATAAAAGGTTCGTTCACACCAAGTGTTATCTTATCGCGGAACGTGGCATATTATCGTGTTACTTATTTGAAGTAGTAAAAAAAGTTTAAACTGTCAATTTTATCCATAGATAAAAAACATATTTATAGATTAAAAATACCGTAAAACCCGCGTTCTTTGTCTAGTTTCTTTTCATATTTTTAGATGTAGATGCCTCCGATGTACTAAGTCTGACAGACTTTTAAGTATTACCTATTTTTTATATCATAAATAGATATAGTACCTATAGTCTTTCCAGATTGACTTTTCGCTACTTGTATTTTCGTGAAGTAACAAGATATATAATAGTTGAAAAGTATGCGATTTATGCTAATGGTATGCTTTTCACACCCTCTTTCATTTTATTTAGATATATAAAATAAGTATATAAACTTACTTATCGAGCAAATACCAAAAAAAAAATCCCTGGACAACCCATTCCAATTAAAAACGTCAATAGTCTTCAATTAAAAAGATAAGGTCACCAAAGATATACAAAAAGGAAGAAAAAAATGTATAATCACATATTCAAAACAAAAACACTGTGACTAAATAAATTTCTATCTCATCATTAAAATTATTAATCATAAATAGATTGAAACCGAACTATTTCGTATTTAAAATTACTCATCAAAAATAGTAATTGGAAACAAACTGTTTTTGTAGTTGTGCAACGAGAACAATAAAATTTAGCCCCACAGTGTAATGTGAACATTCCCTCACGTGTACCAACCGCACGACCCGTTCAATATCTCATCCAATTATAATCTACTACTTTCACTGTATTTTACGATTTGCATTACTTTATTATATAAATTAAGCAACAATTTAACCTAAATAACTCATATAATGTATTTCGTTTATTTTTAAACATGTATAACGTAATTTCAGCTATAACCGTACTACCTATCTATGACAATGAATAAATATCAATACATATAGCAAGAATGTAAATCTAACGTGTCTGTATTTTTTCAATTTTCGGGAAAAAAAATTGTTGCAGGTGTCAAGGAATAAGTAATAGAATACATTTCAATCATTTTCAGAAATGACTGTCTGCGCCTGTCTGTCTGTCTGTTTGTATGAACACGCATCACTGCTAAAGTACAGGGTTCACAATAAAACCTCACCATGAAAATCATAAAGCATACCCTCGACAGTAAATTAGTCTTTGTTTTATTAAAATCGGTTCACTCTATCAAAAGTTATAAAGCTGAAGGGTTTGTTTGTTTGTTTGTTTGGTTGATCGCGCTAATCTCAGGAACTACTGGTCCTATTTGAAAATGTCTATCCATGTTAGACAGCTCATTTATCGAGGAAAACTTATATATATATCATCACGCTAAGAACAACAGGAGCGGAGCACCAATGAAGGATATTTCAAAATTGTTTTTTTTTTTCCTTTTGAAAGCTTCCGCTGTGTGTTAGTTAGCCCAAAGTAACTATTCCAAGTGGACGAAGTCAGGGACAGAAGCTAGTATAAAATAAAGTTGCATTTTGCGTCCGCCAGTATTGCCTTATTACCTGATTAGGCCCCCCTCGGCAGCGGCTCAAGTCTAAGTCCGTCCCCTCGGCGTGGAGCCTTTGAGAGCGCTGCTCGCGCGATAAAGAGACACAAAATCTTACATCACCGCGACAACATTACACATATCACCTCCACACACGTGCACGCTTACACGCTTACACATGCAAGTGAAAGAGTTTTCTTTTCCCCTTATCAAACTGAAATAGTTACAAAATTATCCGAATCAAAATATATACAAGAGTTGTTGTTGAGATATGTATGCTTGGTACACATATATATGTTTCAACAACTCAAATATGTATGAATAGTTAGCTTAGCTTACGTTAGCTCAGATAGGTCGCGAATTGCATGTATCAGGCAACAGCCCAAGCCGTGGTGTGCCGTGCACCCTTGAGCTAGTTGTCAAATAAAATCGGCTGAGTGCCTTAAGCGCTCGCCTTAGTAGTCCGGTGAAGCTGTTAAGACCTTGCTAGGTCAATAGCGTAGTCAGTTCGAATAAAAAAAAAAACAAATTGGAGCAAGCGTTTCGAAAACTATGGGAGCAAACACTAGACACCTGAATGTCATCGAGGCCATCACAACAGAAAGAAAGTACCTCCAGAGATATTTATAAATGATAAATAAACGAAACTAGGTCATTCTCCAGTTTGTAGGTATGTATTTATTTAAAAGTTTATCAAACATATTTCTCGTGAATATCTCGGAACGACCGAGATGTTTCAAGGTGAGAAGATTTAATATAAAGGAATGTTTTTATAAAACAGAGAAGGATGCCCAGCCTTCTGAGAAAATAGAATAATCGATTAACAAACGATTAATGGCGAAAGATTTAGTAAATAAAGTTGATTCCTTTACATTGTTTATTATATCGTTATATTCTTATATATTGTTTACTTGATTACAGTAACAGTAATACATTGTATTATCTATACTAATGAAGTTCCATTTCTATGAATTATTTCGATTCGAATTATAAAAAAAAATATTTAACTTCAAGAGTGAACTTACTTAACATAATAATGTATACAACTAATAATACAAATCGATTGATCGATTATAATCTAATATGTACAACGTCAATCGTTTATAATCTGTGTGTTAGCTGACTCGGATAACGTCACTATTGCATCACCCGTAACATTAACTATGACATTCGGTTAGTGCATTTTTTTGGCGAGACGTTAAACTGTCATATAGTGGCTTTTATTTTTGAAGTAAGACTTCTTTAGGCGCGACAAGGACGACAATGCAGCGGAAGTCCGTTACGGCAATATGGCGTCACATTTCTGTACCATCCGGTTTTTAAATATTTTTGATTTTGTCCCTAAATAGTTCATAAACAAATCAATCAATTATATTTGAAAAATAAAAATAAAATGAATAATAATAAAAATCATACAATAGAATTAATAATTAGTATATATGGGCGCGCAACCGTGCTGCCATCTGGTTAAATAACAAATTAAATCAAAGCTTCATTATCTGTAGTGCCATATTTCAGCATATATCTCTCGACGTATAAACTAGTAGCTCGATTTCAAAGACAATCCTCGTTGAAACCTAACAATGTTGCCACCATTCAAAAGATAACTCGAACACAATTTAAAAATTATAACAAAATAAACTTAAATACAGTTAATTAACTTATCAAAAATGATAATACGATGTTTAAGTATTAATAATATTAATATTATAATATTGAACATTAAAGTTATCAAGCAACAACAACACAAGGGTTATTAAGAAAGTCACGTGTTATTAATGTTTATTCATTTCATACAATAAAAACAAATCTTGAAAGTGTCAGAGCTGCACATATTATAGTAGATTTCATGGAACTACATAGTAAACGCAAATAAGAGGTTTTGGCGGGATTTCGGTCTGTCCTGTAGTGGATTTTATTTTTTATTCACAATCTTGTGTTACTTGACTCTATATTGTGTAAAATTGGTGGTGTTTTATGTAATATAGTTTGTTTATTGTGCCTAAGTGAAGTGAATGGAAAATAATACCACGGACCATGAATTCTGAGATGCCACAAAAAGTCCATGGAAAGTTCTAACAAGATGACCACCATCTTGTTAGTTCATTGAAATTATATCAAGAAACTTGTAATATCGATACTCATTTGACAATGGCAGTAATAGTCTACTAGAAGACTGGTTGCCAAAAATGGAATGGAAGAAGAACTTGTAATACTGTTAACTACTCGACAATGGCAGTAATAATCTAAAAGATTGGTAGCCAAAAATAAAATTTAAAAAAAACCGCAAATAACTTCAAGATAATAGTAACCACAGATAGCAAGAATTACTATAAGCTGTTTATAATGAGGAAGAGACATTTTTTTATATCATAGAAGGCAAAAGAACAGGTCGGTCACCTGATCTTAATTGATCACCTCTGTCCATAGACACTTGTAACGCGAGGGGAGTCGCAAGTGAGTTGCCAGCCTGTGTTGATATGAGAGGAGAAAGGAAATGGGCAAGGGGGAGGGGATTTGGGCCTCTGGCGCTCTCACTGACCGAACGAAACGCAACAATGCAAGAACTGTTAGTTCACGTCGGTTTTCTGTGTGTCGGGTGGTAGTACCGCGGGCGAGCCGACCCATTCATGGTGGAACCAGTAATAGTTTCAGCGTGGCTCTACCACCTTGTAGACGTTGTCGAGAGTTGGTCTACTTCGATTACTTCGATAGCTTAATGTCTTATGGTATTTTGTTGTGGGGGACAGCAGTTGAGGTGGACACAATATTCCTATTATAAAAACGGGCAGTTCGAGCAATTTATAATATGGGTCCTCGCGAATCATTAAAGACTAAGTTTCAGGAATTCGGTATTTTAACTCTGCCCTCCCAATATATTCTTGATAATTTACTGTATGTCCGCAAAAACTTAGATATGCTGGATCTGGTAAAAGACCAGCACAATTTAAATACTAGAGACAGCAACAAATTGATCATTCCATACTTCAGGCTCACCAATTCCAAAAACAATTTTATAAGTAATAGTGTTAGGTTTTAAAACAAAGTCCCAAAACACATTACCGATTTGCCGGATAGTGAGTTCAAGAACCATGACAAACGGGTTTTAATATCTAAAGGATACTATAGGGTGGATCAATATGTGAACGATTGTGACATCTGGAAATGACGCCCCTCTCTGTGCATCCACTAATAACGAATGTAACTATTTATGTTTTGTAAAAATATATAACATGAAAAGATAAACCAGACCGAGTTTCTTGCCGGTTCTTTTCGATGACTGGGTTGTTTTGCCGAACCGGTGGTAGCTTTCACGTTCATAAGCGCCTTCTCAGGGCCTAAATTGAATAAAGGATATTTTGATTTTTGATTTTGACAAATATTTCCAAAAATACCGCGCTCGAAACCGCGGGCAAATGCTTAGTAATTTATTTTATTTGAAAAAAAATATGTACAGACAACAACACTGTAATTAATTAATTCAAATAACTCACAAAGTTTTAAATATGAGATATTTTTTTAACCCATATATTAATTGCAGCGTCTGTTTATACATAATTTTTATTTCCTAAAAGATGAGTCAGAATCGGATGTTATAAGGTTATAAACAGGATAAGTTATTCAGGTCAAGTGTAACATTTTTAATCTGCATTGTCGTGTAAAAGAGGTCGTCGCGGTTACACATATAAGTTAGCTTTATGGTGCCACATATTTTTTATTTATAAACAAATATCAATACTAGCGGGCTCGAAGGACGTCGTCCTGCCTTGGTGATCAAAAAAAACCCTAAAAGTCAACCGCAGTGCCATCTATTTGATCCATTTGTGAATCTAAACCATTCTCGAATCTCCACGAACACACACAAAAAATTTCATCAAAATCGGTCTAGTCGTTTAGGAGGAGTTCAGTCACATACACACGCACACAAGAAATATATATATTAAGATTATAAAGAGGTAAAGTTTGTGAGTTTGTGACGTTGTAAGGGGTAATCTCAGGAACAACTAAACCGATTTTGAAAATTCTTTTACTAATAGAAAGCCACGTTATTTGTGAGTGTCATAGGTTATATATCATCACGCTAAGACCAACAGGAGCGGAGCAACAATGAAAAATGTTTTAAAGTCGGGGGCTTTTCTTTCCTTTTGAGAGCTTTCGCTGCGTCTTAGCCCAAAATAACTATTCCACGCGTACGACGTCGCGGGCAGAAGCTATTAACTAATTATATTATCTATACTAATATTATAAAGAGGTAAAGTTTGTGAGGTTGTAGGGGGTAATATCTGAGGAGTCGGAGAAAAAATGGTCGAACGGAAACGTTTCTTACGAACGCTGCCTTAACGATGAGAGATATATGATTGAGTTCTAGAGAAAAGTTGTAGCTTGATAATGCCTATTACCGCCCAACGAAGTATATATATATATATATATATATATATATATATATATATAATGATTATAAAAGAATGCGTTTGTGGTCATTTTTGTCGATTTAATATATATATTTATCCTCCTACCTGAACACACACAAAAAATCTCGTCAAAATCTGCCGAACCGTTTACAAACAGTCCAGACACATACATGCGGACAGAAAAATTATGTATATAAGGATTATAAAAGAATATGTTTATGGCTAGTTAATACTAGCCGACCCGTGCCCACTTCGTTGGGCGGTAATAGGCATTATCAAGCTACAACTTTTCTCTAGAAGTCAATAATATATATCTCATAATAAAGGCAGCGTTATTTTTCTCTCCCCTTTTTCTCCCCCCCCCCCCATATTACCCCCTCCAACCTCACCAACTTTTCCTCTTTTTATTATTATTATAGATTATATATAATATAATTATTTAATATCTTCTTTCCCCGACCTCGCACGCGTGGAATAGTTATTTTGGTCTAAGACGCAGCGGAAGCTCTCAAAAGGAAAAAAATCCCGATTTTAAAACATTTTTCATTGTAGCTCCGCTCATATTGCCCTTAGCGTAATGATATATAGCCTATGATACTCACAAATAACGTGGCTTTATATTGGTAAAATAAATTGGTTTAGTAGTTCCTGAGATTACCTCCTACAACGTCACAAACTCACAAACTTTACCTCTTTATAATATTAGTATATAGATTATAGCCCCTGCCCGCGACTTCGTCCGCGTAGTAATAGTTATCTGGGCTAATGCTGACACACAGCAGAAGCTCTCAAAAAAAAAACATCTCGATTTTGAAACATTTTTCATCTGTGCTCCGCTCCTACTGGCCTTAGCGTGATGTTATATAGCCTATAACCATTCTCGATGAATGAGCTATATAACACTGAAAGAATTATTCAAATCGGACCAGTAGTTCCTGAGATTACCCCTTACAACGCCACAACGTCACAACGTCACAAACTCACAAACCCACAAACTCACAACGTCACAAACTTTACCTCTTTATAATATTAGTATAGATAACATTATCCTCATAAATTCTGCCACACACTACTATAATGTAACAAAATATTCGGTTACTAAAAATTCGTCCAGTGAATTGAAAGTTATAATACAAAAGAACAGACAAACGATTCTTTGACAATACGTACAAAAGGATTATTTATGTTGGTAAAGAGTTCGTTAATTCAATACCCTCAATCAGAATTAGTTTCGTTAAAGATCTTTCTAGAATGGCAGTTTAAGTAAACGGTTAATAGTTCCGGTCTCTCATTGTAATTTACGTCATAAAGTGAATTCTTTTTTATTCATTTTCTCTTTTGTTACATAGCAAATTTGATGTGAAATTTAAAATGGTACGTTTATATTTAATTTAGAAAAACTGGAGAAAGCAAAGATCTTAATTAATGCGTTCCGTTTTATTATTATTTAAATATTTTTTTTTATAATAGTCACAAGTCGCTTGAGTTTCAAGATAACGCGGTAAAGAAGATGGCGCCTTTTTGTATCGGAGACAAGTTCTATACAACTATGAGACGCGGCGCCATTTTAGGGTTACATTTAATCTTTGTTTTTGACGGGATCTTAGGCTGTCATGTAGTGGCTTTTATATTTTATTCACAAATTTGTATTGTTTGCCTCTATATTTTGTAATATCAGTGGCATTTTTCGTATTATATTTCGGTTATTGTGAACGAGCGAACTGGATGGGAAAATAATACCACGGAGCATTAACACCGAGACGCTACAAAAACTTCCTGGAAAGTTCTAACAAGGAGGCCACCGTCTTGTTAAAGTATTAAAATTATCACAAGACAGTTGTGAAATTATTACCTACTCGACAATGGCAGTAATAATTTGGGAGACTAGTAGTAGTAGTTTCTAAAAAATAAATAAAGACTCGGTAAAGGAAAAATGGCGCCTTATTGTGTCAGAGACAAGTTTAACATAACTGCGCGACACGGCGCCATTTTAGTCGTAAATCGGTAACTAAGCCACGAGATTTAAAGATCAAGAAATAGACCAGTAGTCGATGTAACAATCGATATCGGATAGAAATAGACAAACCGCATTGTCACGCGATATTTTCCTATTTATAAGGCATCGTCTATTATATTATATTTATTCGAAGGCCGTCTTACCGCAGTTGTGTTTGGCGCCATTACCTACCTGAATAAGATAGTTATAATTACAATTAACTTCTGTATATATCAATCACACTTTAAAATCATTTTAAGACGGCTTATAATAAAATTCATGCTCAAATTACAATTCGAAATCAAGAACGCGTGTAAGCACTTTCAGTGTGGTTAATCCTTGTAATTAGTTTTGAGAAAAGAAACTAAATCAGGAATGACAATTATTCAAAACAAGTCATCGTCATCTGCAAGAGACCTACTGCAGGTTCATAAGCCTCTTCCCGAAGGAAAGTATGGGCATAATAACCACGCTAGCCCACGATGTATCGGTGATTTCAAGCTCCGAAAAATAGACAGTTCTAAATTTTTCCAAATAATTACAAGAACATATCTCAGGTCAGCCGATAACGTTACCAATTTAAATTAGTAAATGTACCTACGTGAATTACGGAAAATTCTTTGGTACCACCACGACTTTGACGGCCAAAACAAATAAAAGAAAAAAGATTTTGGCGGGATCTCGGAATGTCATGTAGTGGATTTTATATTTTATTCATAATCTTGTGTTATTCGGCTCTATATTTTGTAATATTGATGGTGTTTTACGATTTAGTTATAGTGCACGAGTGAAGTGGATGCCGAATAATACCAAGGAACATGAATTCTGAGGTGCCACAAACACTTCCTTGAAAGTTCTAACAAACTATAACAAGAGGGCCACCATCTTATTAGAAGTGTTAGAAGTGTAGTTCGGTGAAGCTGCCAAGACCTTCCCAGGTCAATAGCGTAGTCAGTTCGAAAAAAAAAATATTTTGTTAGAACATTGAAATGATTGCAAGAAACTTATAATAACGTATCTATAATGGCAGTAATCATATATAAAAAAATTGGTTGCCAAGCATTAAATAAAAAAAAAAATACAAGAAAGATAAGGAATACTGCATACACGCCTTTTAATCCACGTTAATCTGGGATCGCAAACAACGCGCGATGCGACGCGTCGTCCGAAATACATCGAATGTTCGAGAAACCGAACTCTATGTTTACAGTAATAACAACATAACAAAAACAATCTTTTGTTTTCATTTTTATTACGATTGTATACGCAAGCGATAACATTTACAGGTAATTGACTCATTCAGAGATATAGATTTATAAACATTGAATTTACCAATTTATTATTTTATGAATCAGTATATATATTTATGTTTTCGCCTATCAGCTATCGGCTTATGTAATGTCTGCTTCCATTTGGTAAAAATCTAACACTAAGCATCTGTAGGTGTATTCGGAGTCTGTACTTGAGAACCAGCTTTCGTCTTTACTATCTTACTACTTACTAGCGTGTTTACTATCTTAGATTACATTGTCATTTAACTTTAGATGGCATTGTGGTCAAACGCTGATATACACAAAGCGTAAAAGATTTGCATTCAGACAATGTTAATAGTATATTTATTTTTATAAGCCGATATACATATTTGAATACGGAAAGGAATTTTAAGCGATTATAATATACATTGCAACTAAATAGCCTCCAACAGATGGACGGAGAGACGTAGAGGAGCGAAACACGTATAATCGGTCGTAGTGAACTTTAGTTAATCGGTTCCGTACGGAAATATAAAACTATTCACAATATTATATCTATACTAGCGGGCACGGCGGACGTTGTCTCGCCTTATTAATAAAAAAATCTAAAATTGAACCGCACCGCCACCTACCAGCTCCAATTGTGAATCTAAACCATTCTCGGATCCACTGGAGAACGCACACAAAATTTCATCAAAATTGGTCCAGTCGTTTAGAAGGAGTTCAGTGACATACACTATATACAAGATATCTATATATCTTCTATATCGTCTATCTATATATATAACTAGCTGTCCCCCGCGGCTCCGCACGCGTTTTTTTTAAATGTATTAAAGAAATGTAAAATTGTAATTAGGTGTGTACATTACAGAAATGCTTTTTCAAAAACATTTGTAACTACGGCACGCACGCCATCTACTGTATTATGTAACGTGTACAATAGATATGTGAATAAGAATAGTATATCGAATGGTATGGGATTTATCATCAGCAACATACCTGGAACTTTAACCTACTATATGCCACCCTCGATGCTCACTAACACTATAACTATAATATAATATACTATAACTATAACACTATAACACAATAAGAAAGTAATGAAAATTTGTGTTAAATTGTTTATTATACTGATATAACATGCTCATATTGTCAATATAATTGTGTTATTCTTATACGTTGCTATAATCACTGAGTTATGTATAGATAGTTCGGTGAAGCTGTAAATGCCGCAATGCTAATAGCATAGTCAGTTCGAGAAAAAAAAACTGAGTTATGTAGGTGCAAACGCGGTAAATAAAACAAAATGGCCGCCAAATTGACCAAAATGATAATATAATTCAAATTACATACATTTAGTCCAGTACAGCGCACGTCTCACGCGCTTGTTTACAGTAAACAAATTATTTTTGATCAATTTCACACAAACGAATGCATAGGTAACAGTTCATCACTACATAGTGAAAACAAAGTCCTCTGATCTGTCTGTTTATCTGTTCGCGATAAAGTCAAAAACTACAGAACGGATTTTCATGCTGTTTTCACCAGTAGGTAGAACGGTTCACGGGGAAGGTTTAGGTATAATTTGTCAAGGTTTTCTTTTTATTATCAGGGCGGGACAACGTATGCCGAGCCCACTACCTTAAAATAAAATAGCTCATTAGTTAGTTGTCTGCCAGTGAAAGTCCCGTGAATATTAATTCAAGCATTTCGGATATTCCACTGCGGCTGAAAAAAACCTAAATTACTTTTTATGAGGTCTGCAATCTACCAGTGAATATCCCGTGAAAATCGGTCCAACCATTTTGGAAATAGCAATGTGGACGAAGCCGCGGACAAATAAAATAGAATATGTCAACCGCTATAATTTCGGCTATCTGGCAGTAAAAAGTAAATTCCCGTTAAAATAGGTCCAGCCGTTTTGGAGATTACCCGGAACAAACAAACAAACAGACAAAATATAATAATCTAAAAATATAGACAAAGTATAAAAACAATTTTTTTTGGTCATTTGTAGCCCTGTCCATTCATCAAAAAGTTGTTATTTTACACAAACTTTATTTTTATAATACGTAATAGAGAACAAATAAAAAATTGGAAATAAAACTAGTATAAACTTTTTGAATAGGAAAACAAAATAAACTTTGAAAATGTTTGCGATAGAAACTTACCACGTTACCATGGCAACGTATATAATACTAACGCTAACGAAATCTCTCAAAAGGAAAAAAGTGCCCGATTTTGAAACATTTTTCATTGGTGATCTGCTTCTATTAGTCTTAGCGTGATGATATATAGCCTAAAGCCTTCCTCGATAAATGAGCTATCTAAAACCGAAGGATTTTCTCAAATCGGACTCGTAGTTCCTGAGATCATAGCGTTCAACCAAACAAACAAACAAACTCTTCAGCTTTATATATTAGTATTAGTATTCTAATGGAATCGTAAGGAGTTTTTTTCATATGTGGTAGAGCCACGCTGAAGCTATTACTGGTTTCAGCATGAATGTGTCGGCTCGCCCGCGGTACTACCACCCGACACACAGAAACACCCACCTCAACTAACAGTGCACGCATTGTTGCGTTTCGTTGTAGGTGGTAGAGGCACGCTGAAGCTATTACTGGTTTCAGCATGAATGTGTCGGCTCGCCCGCGGTACTACCACCCGACACACAGAAACACCCACCTCAACTAACAGTGCACGCTTTGTTGCGTTTCGTTGTAGGTGGTAGAGGCACGCTGAAGCTATTACTGGTTTCAGCATGAATGTGTCGGCGCGCCCGCGGTACTACCGTACGCGATACATGTATATCTATTAAGTATACGTCCATAAAGTATTTTTATTTTTAGATTGGCGAAGCCGGAGCGCCCTCTAATTAACATAACATATTGTATTTACATGTAAATATATTAGATGTTCAATTAAAATTAAAAACTGAGCTGTCACGGGACGCCTGGCAGATGTGAAACACATGTGTAACGTAGTAAACAACACACTAGGTATGCGAGCTCAGTCGGGCAAGAGAGATTGCGCATGGCATCGCGTCGCCACGTCTCACCACGGCAACCATCAGGTTTACCCTCGACTATAGATGTTTCACATCAAAAATACTTCTTACAATACAACTACAAACATATTTTTTTGTATAGTTAAAATTCAATAAAAAACATCGCTACTCATAACTTGAAATAAATCTATACTAATACTAGCTGACCCGTGCAACTTCGTCTGCACCAAATCGGTTATTACCTATGGCTATTAAAAAATAAGGGTTGATCGTAGAAGGGTGAAAATTGAGGATTGTATGTATTTTTGTATGTTGTATCATAAAAAAATAGAAATTAAAAATTTTGTCTAAAAAATAAAAAATAAAATTTAGGGGTGGACTACCCCTAACATTTAGGGGGATGAAAAATAGATGTTGGCCGATTCTCATAGATACCGGATAAGCACAAAAAATTTCATCAAAATCGGTCAAGCCGTTTCGGAGGAGTATAGCAACGAAAACTGTGACACGAGAATTTTATATATTAAGATTATAAAGCTGGAGGGTTTGTTTGTTTGTTTGGTTGAACGCGCTAATCTCAGGAACTACTGGTCCGGTTTGAAAAAGTCTTTCAGTTTTTTTTTTTCGAACTGACTACGCTATTGACCAAGCAAGGTCTTAACAGCTTCACCGGACTACTAAGGCGAGCGCTTAAAGCACTCAGCCGATTTTATTTTGAAAACTAGCTCAAGGGTGCGCGGCACACCTCAGCTTTGGCTGTTGCCTGATACATGCAATTCGTGACCTATGTGAGCTAACCTAAGCTAACTATTCATACATATATGAGTTGTTGAAACATATATGTGTACCAAGCATATATAACTCAATAACTCTTATATATATTTCGTATCGGATAATATTCTAAACTATTTCAGTTTGATAAGGGAAAAAAGATAAGACTCTTCCACTTGCATGTGTAAGCGTGTATGCGTGTACGTGTGTGGAGGTGATATGTGTAATGTTGTCGCAGTGATGTAAGATTTTGTGTCACTGCATCGCGCGAGCAGCGTACTCAAGGGCTCCACGCCGAGGGAACGGACCTAGGCTTGAGCAGCTGCCGAGGGGAGCCTAGTCTGGTGTGCGGGAGCGAAATTTATTCCTAGACCACGGCGGCGTGATCTGTGGTTACGCGGGTGTGGGCGTGAGCGTGAGCACGCTCTGTTTGGAGAGACAGGCTGGTACTGATCGTTCACTGCCGTTATTTCATCGGGAGGGTCGGTAAAAATATGTCGCGGGCGTCTTTTACAACGCGCAGCGTTTGGTACGAGTTCGTATTTTGCGGCGGATACCACTAACGGACTGGGATGATTCGCGGCTTTTTAAGTTTTTCAGTGTTAGATAGCTCAACTATCGAGAAAGGCTATATACACTATATATCATCACGCTAAGACCAATAGGAGCGGAGCACCAATGAAGAATGTTTCAAAATCTGGTTTTTTGAGAGCTTCCGATGCGTGTTAGCGTTATCCCAAAATAACTATTCCACGCGGACGAAGTTGTAGCCTGGTGAAGCTGTTAAGACCTTGCCAGGTCAACAGTGTACCCAGTTCGAAAAAAAAGCGGAAGAAGTCGCATGCAGAAGATAGATATAGTCATAAAAACTCCCTATAAACAAGGAGGCCGCAATCTTGTTAGAACATTGACATTATCACAAGAGACATAATATTATTACCTACTCGATAATGGCAGAAATAATCTAGAAGATTCATTGCCAAAAATAAAACTAAAAGAAAAAACGAATGTGAAAGGTCGTCTTGTGTTTCCTTATAAAAGATACAGTCCACTATATAAAAGTCAACACCAGCTAATATATATTTTACTAGCTGTGCCCGCGACTCTGTCCGCGTGGAATCTATTGAAAAAACAGTTACTAATAAAATCATCTGAAGGTATTAAGTCTATTTACTTTTCTGTCGTCCTTCAGTCGTATTGTCATTAAAATTACAATAACCTTTGATAGACCGAACCGATTTTGATGAAACAAAGACTGAATGTTACTCGAACATATGGTTTATGATTGTCTTGTATATAAGTTTTATAATGAACGTAGTACTTTAGCAGTGATGCGTGTCTTAACAAATAGGCAGACAGACATTTCTATAAATTATTGAAATGTATTTTATTACTTATTGCAAGACACCTTTGGTAGGTGGTAGAGCCACGCTGAAGCTATTATTGGTGTCAGCATAAATGGGTTGACTCGCTCGGGGTAGTACCACCCTCACACAGAAAACCGATGTGAAGTAACAGTGCTTGCATTGTTGCGTTTCGTTCGGTCAGTGAGAGCGCCGGAGGCCCAACTCCCTTCCCTTTCCTCCTCTCCATCCCCCCTTCCCTTCCTCCCTCCCCCAACACAGGCTGGCAACGCACTTGCGACTCCCCTGGTGTTGGAAGTGTCTATGGACGGTGGTGATCACTTAACATCAAGTGACATAAAAAAAAACCTGCAACAAATTCACAAAAATCTAAAAAGCACAGACACGTTAGATTTACATTCTTATTATATGTATAGATGATTAACGATTCCTTTACTACCGAGTTAGGCGATTAGCAAATACATAACACCTTTCCATATTGATTGGCTATATTAGAGATAACTTAGAGGCAAACTGTTAAACATGGCGTGTCGTGCAAGTATTTGATTTTCATTATTTGTTATCCAATTCAGGATGTGTACTCTTTCCATGTAATAAACGTAGAATGTTACATCATTAACACGTGTTGACATAACTAACTTATGACGTCACTGTTGGCATGAATAATTCAGGGATAAAATGTATGTTTTAATGGTGAACTTTATCAAAAGACTACCTAGTGCCGGCGACCTATTAAAAGTGAGAGACGTCGCGGGACGCCTGGCAATTGTGAAATATTGAAATTATTTTGTACAGGTAATTACGACAGGAAATAAATATGACATAATCACAAATAGAGTAGAATTATTTCCAGAGAAAGATGTCTGTTTATTTAACAAACCTTTGTGTTCATTAAATACAAAAAATCTAAATTAAAAATTATATAGAGTGGCGTTGCATGCCGTGGCGACGCGTCGCCACGCCAACAGTAGGTCTGACCCGCCGCTATACATGTTTCACATCAAATAACGTGGCAACGCATGCCCTGGCGACGCGTCAGTGCCTCAAAAATCTGTCATCAAACACCTGTTGGCATTTTCCGGCAGCTACACTTAACAGTCACCCCCTCTAACGTGTTTATCATCTTAGATCACATCCTCATTTTTTTTAATATATTATAGCGGGTAAACGCACAGGTCATCTTATGGTAAGTGATCACCGCCGTTCATAGACACTAGCAACGCCAGGGGAGTCGCAAGTGCGTTGCCAGCCTGTGTTTAGGGAGCGGAAGAGGATGGGGAGGAGGGAGGGGAAGCGGAATGGGAGGTGGTCCTCCGGCACTCTCACTGACCGAACGAAACGCAACAATGCAAGCACTGTTAGTTCACGTGGGTGTTTCTTTGGGTCGGGTGGTAGTACCCCGGGCGAGCCGACACATTCATGCTGAAACCAGTAATAGATTCAGCGTGACTCTACCACCTACTTACATACCTAATCATTCAACATCAGGTTAAATTGTGGTCAGACGCTAAAGCCTATAAGGTATAAAAAACAGAATAGGAAAGATTTCATTTTTAAATATCTCCTTAAGATAACATCTTTTCCAAGTGTATAAAACGCTTTTCTCTATTTCTAATTCCATTTGGTCTTACTGTAATTTAAATATATATATGTTAAATTAGTTCTAAAGTTGTTTATCGAACAATTTAGCCAGTTATTATAAAAAAAAATTAATTATACTCATGTATTTTAATAAGATTTTTTTATGATGACAAATAACAACCATAACTCAATAGCTTATATGAGTACATAAACGGGAAATAAACTTCTGAGTATTCGGACCTTGAAGGGCCATTATAAGCATTCTACACACATAGGGTCGAAGCACCGTTTCTAATTGAATTACCATTTAAAATTGAACACTGTTACTGGTAGCAAAGAGTTGCATATAGGCAGTTAACGAAAATCTCAGAGGCCGAAAATCCCATCTATCATCATTTGTGACCATTTAATCTATGACATTCGAAATTCGAACGTCGAATATTTCATATTTAGAACGCGCGTTGCAACATAACAAGGGCACTCGTGTAGAAACACATATACAAACTCCTTTTAATAAGTACCGTTTTTCCAGTCACCTAGTGATTGAATAAAGTAATTATAGGGCCAGTATTATGTTTTATTTATCAATAATACATTGTGGCACTAAGCTCGCGTATTAGTTACATATTAAAATGTACAATAAAGTATTTAATACTTCGTTTATAACTGAATGAATAAATAAAAATAAGTCATAAAATAAACAGTGTAATATTAACAGATTCGAACGTCCAACATCCAATTTAACAGTGAAAAACCCACTACATGATACATTTAGTAAACAATGATTCAATTTAGAAACACGTAATGGGCATTTCATATTAGTTTGAGACTATGTTTTCAATGAAAGTGGCAGAAAAATCACACGTCGATCGACCAAATTGACGTGCATAGTTTTAATCATAACAGAATAAACAATAAGAAATAACTTATTATCACATAAATAGGCAAATAAAGAAGAGACAATAAACCAATACGAAAAGTCAGGAACTTTTTACATAAATCCGTGTCGACGGTTGCCGTTACATTTCATAAAAAAAAATGTTTGAATTAGCTATGGTCATATTTCTATTTAAAGAACGAATGATGTGCTTCGTTCGAAAATTTAAATACGAATTCAAATAAAGAACGTCACACGCCTTCGGAACGTGATCAACACGCGGGAACGCGCGGTACCAACCTACGGGATACGTCACGGCCGATTATTTATAAATCCCTTGAAAAAATCTAAATACGTTCCATTTTTAATCTGTCACATCCGTGGATGACATTTTTCAAGTTGCCGCCTTTTATAATGACAATTCTCTGACTTCGTGTACTTTCGAGTTTCAGTCCACAATTTTGGTAATTTTTGGTTTCACTTTGTACTTCGAAGTCAAGAACTCAAAAAAAAAGTGTGTGTGTGTGTGTGTGTGTACTTATGTACACGCGTTAGAAGTTATACTTCTTGGACGTAACAAGATAAAAATCTTTTCAAAAATTTCATCTTTCGCCTTATTCTACGTTTGTTGAAAAAACGACACTAACAATAGAAAAAAGGTATTTAGTACATTGAAAGTTTGTATACAAAGAAATACAAAGAAACAAAATGTTGACTATAGCTAACTTCAGGGTGTCGGTTTGTTGTGACGGTGTGCGCGGGTATCATAAAAATTTACTCTCATCATTTTTCCCTAACGCGCCAATAGAAGTATAACTTCAAAAATTAAAAGTATGTATGCACATACGAGTGCATTTTTATAAGAAAATAAATAATAGTTTAAAAAAACTATAAAAACATGCTTTCATATAAAATCCAACTAAAAAACGGAAAATAAAATTTAATAAGTTTGGATTTTTTAAACTATTATTTATTTTTAATTTTTTAGTTAAAAAATTTTTTTAACTTTTTTTTTCGGATTATTGCATTGTCATCGACCTTTGACAGGTGTGCAAAGTTTGAATTAAATCTGAACGTTCAAAGTAGGACAAAATCGAGCTCAAAGGGGTCGGTTACAAACAAACATACATACAAACATACAGGTGAAGCTAATAAAAGCGGGATAAAAAAGAACCATAACTTTGGGCTTTATAGTCTAAATTCACCTACAATATATCACGTACATGTACAAACATACATACTTACAATGCTTGGACCAGAATAAGTTTTAGGCAATGCAATATACAACGAGACCGCGAATATAGGAAACACTGTATAATGTTTTATATCTCACTCTCGCACGTTAAATCCTATATATATGTTTCTCTCTCTTTAAACTCCCGTTTTCGTTTCATCAAGTTTCAAATCACAACAGGGTTAAAGAGGTTATCACTTCAATAATACTATTTTCATTTAAAAAAACTCAGTTAAAAAATGCATGAATTATGTAAATAATTAATAAATATTCTTTACAAAAGTTCAATAAACCACTCGTTTACAGTCTGTCATTGTAAATTAAATTAATTAACCCGAGGTTTATCACTGGACACGTATTTTTTCTACGATTTAATTAACTGAAATATGTGGTCACAGATAATACACAATATTTTTACAGAGACGGTGCATTGACTTCCACGATAAAATACGTGTACTCTGTGACAGTTTCAAAACATAGATCATGAGGATCAGGTAGGAGTTTTTGTATACATATAATAAAAATAGAAATCTAGGAATAAGTAATAAAATATGTTTTTTTTTTTTGGGGAAGAAAGGGGGCGGACCTCTTGTGTGAACTCCCCCCCCCCCCCCTACACCCTCCCCCCCCCAAGGGACTCGAAAGTCCCTCCCCCTGCTGGGGGGGGGGGGGGGGGGGAGGGGAAAGGAAAAGGGGGGGGGGGGGGGGGGGGGCCCCCGCCCCCCCCCCAACCAAAAAAAAACCAAAAATTCAAACCCTTTTTTTTCCCCTCCGTTTTTTTTGAGAGGGGGGGTCCCCCCCGGGCGAGCCGACCCATTTATGCTGAAACCAATAATAGTTTCAGCGTGGCTCTACCACCTACAAATCATTTTTAGAAATGCCTGTCTGTTTGAACACGCATCACTGCTAAAGTACTGCGTTCATGATAAAACCTTTTCCAAGTAATCATAAAGCATAGTTCGAGTAATATATAGTCTATGTTTCATTAAAATCGGTTCGGTCTATCAAAAGTGATTGTAATTTGAATGACGATGCGACTTAAGTACGAGAGATAAGTAGATAAGTAAATGGACTTAATACATTCAGATGACGTTTTTTTACATTGGGTTTCACGCGGACGAAGTCACGGTCACAGCTACTATATAATATCAGTTAAGATATTAGAAAATATCATGATTACGTCAACATCTTGCTCGTAATATACAAGGCGGTGTAATAAAACGCTGACGTTCGCATACATGCGCAAGCGCATATGTAAAGTCATGTTTAATTCTGTCTCGATTACATATCAGTAAGCAGCCTAAATGCTTTGGTATATATATCTCATGTATTAAAGCCATCCATTATGGTCTTGGAAAAAAATCTGAACGGTCAAGGAACATACGAAATCCAAAGTAAGTACTGCCAACGACTATAACCACTAGACAAACAATTTAAACATACAATTATATAGAGATAACTTCCGCTGCGTATTACTAGTAATATTACGTATTACACGCGGACAAATTCGCGGGCAGAAGCTACTTATGAATAAAATATAAAATCCACTAAATGACGTTCCACTATCCCGACAAAATCTCAATTACCTATAGTTATATAGATAACGATTTTTTTATTTTATTTTTGGCAACCAATCTTCCAGATTATTATCCCTGCCATTGTGGAGTTAGTAAGGATATTACAAGCGTCCAGCGGTCATTTCAATGAACAAAATGGTGGCCGTCTTGTTAGAACTTTCCAGGGAGTTTTTGTGGCAAGCCAGAATTCATGGTCCGTGGTATTATTTCCGATCCACTTCACTTGTACACAGTCACCAAACTATATTACGTAAAGCACCACCAATATTACACAATATAGAGCTAAATAACACAAGATTATAAATATAAACACGACTACATGACATTCCAAGTTCCCGCCAAAAAATAACCATATAGATAACGATGAATGTCTCTCTTAGTTTATAAATAATCGACACTTATACCTATCACATTAGGTATACATTTTTTCGTTCTTATTGACCTCCGTTTTAATATTATACTTGGTCTGAGTTATTGACATTAAAGTTCATAAGTGACACGGTACTGTCCTTTACGGACTGGTTTGACAGCGCGACGCCATGATTTCCTCAAAATATTTGCATTCGAATTTCGAATCACTCGTACAGCGCATGCTCGTTGCTATGAGTGTCGGCGGCCATATTTAAAAATACAATAGACAATATTTATTCCTACACGACCGTCTTGTTTCTTTCGCAATGACAGAGAACGTTTTAAAGCAGATGAAACTAATGAATATTTATAAATGACTTAATAAATCTTATAACACTCAATTATATAAATATAAATAACTTGTATAAGAGATTTTGAGTATTTACGCTTTTTAAACAGCAGTGAAACCTAGATATTACTGATATTTTTAAAGTAGCTCGTGTTAATTAATTCAAGTAAGAATTTCTTGACAGGATCTGTCATATAATGGTTTTAATTTTGAAGTGAAAAATTTTTTAGGCCCGTTGAACGGTATTTTTGGTAGGAGATAAATTTATAATTTCGCGTCATGACTTGCTACGTAACGTGACACGTAGTATAGTGGCCTGGGTTTATGTAATATTGATATTTTGCAGCTCATCATACGTTTGATTTATTAAAAGACTTTATAAAAGTGTATATCATTATTGTTCCGAGTGCCAATAGATACGAAAACTACTAATAATATTGTTAACAATCTAAATAACAAATTATGAAAATTAAGTATTCTCATTCACACAAATTCAAAAAATAACACATTTACTTTATTGTTGCCTTGATGCTTTGACTTCTTTTTACATGGGGAGATCCCTAACGATACCCATCTCGCCTTGCAGCTGAGGATGGGTTATGTCCGATTCGCACGGACTAAAACCGCATGATGCCTTCTTACCCCTTTTGCCCGGGGGATCAGGGACTGCCTTATCGGCACTACGTCTGCTCCCTCGACAGGTATCCCTCATAAGAGGCCTAAGACTGCAGTCTGAGGGATGATGGTAGACTCCCCTGACGAACTGTGGAAGTCCCATTGGCACAATGCGCCTCCACCACCTAAACTACCAACGATACCAACTAAACTGTAACATTTATATATCCCCCCTCGGCAGCGGCTCAAGCGTTGGTCCGTTCCCTCGGCGTGGAGCCCTTGAGTACGCTGCTCGCGTTATACAGTGTCACAAAACCTTACATCACTGCGACAACATTACACATATCACCTCCACACACGTGCACGCACACACGCTTACACATGAAAGTGGAAGGGTTATTATTTTTGTTTTTCCCTTATTGAACTGAAACAGTTTAGAAAAATTATCCAACACAAAATACATATAAGAGTTGTTGAGGTATGTACGCTTGGTACACATATATGTTTCAATAACTCATATAAGTATGAATATGTAGCTTAGCTTAGGTTAGCTCAGATGGGTCGCGAATTGCATGAATCAGGCAACATCCCAAGCCGAGGTGTGCCGTGCACCCCTGAGCTAGTTGCCCAAATAAAATCGGCGGAGTGCTTAAGCGCTCGCCTTAGTAGTCCGGTGAAGCTGTTAAGACTTTGCTAGGTCAATAGCGTAGTCAGTTCGAAAAAAAAGAAGAAGAAAAGTAACATTTACATTCTTAAAACAGGTCCCTAATAAAATTAATTAGCGACCAATATTGTAACGTAGGTAAAACCGCTGTAAAATACGAGTCTATCTAATAATACGTGCTTCTATGAAGTTCTGGATAGCGTAACTTAGATTACTTGTATGTTTTCATTTCGATCACGTTCGTAATCCTACATCTATTTACTTATTTAAGTAATTTTTCGAGACAAGCAGTTACCCCCGACTGCGTCTGCGTTCGTATCTTCGTGTAGCTCTAAAGATTTGTGCAAAATTGTAGTTTTTCTGTTAGGTCTTTCCAAGGAGCTTTCGTAGCATCTCGGAAATATATTGTAAAGTATATTCTTGCTATGAATATTTTTATGTTATTTTTCTATAGATAACATATATTAAAACTAGCGGACCCGGAGAACGTTGTCCTGTTTTGATAATTTAATAAAATCCTAAAAGCCAATCGCAGCGCCACCTACCGGGTCCAATTGTGAAGATAAACCATTCTCGGATCCACTGGAACACGCACACAAAATTTCAGCGAAATCGGTCTAGCCGTTTGGGAGGAGTTCAGTGACAAACACACGTACAGAAGAAATTTATATAAAAAGATAATAAATAACATAGACGAAGTTCCCGCAACTTCTAGCTAACTATCAGCTAGCCATCTCAAAATTCATGCTCCGTCGTATTATTTCCCA